>JAOTQQ010000019.1:31476156-31488046 GCA_026546715.1 Gallinago undulata
GGGTCTGGAGCACAAGCTCTATGAGGAGAGGCTGAGGGAGCTGGGGTTGTTCAGTCTGGGGAAGAGGAGACTGAGGGAGACCTTATTGCTCTCTACCACTACCTGAAAGGAGGCTGTAGAGAGGCAGGGCTTGGTCTCTTCTCCCAGGTCACAGACGATAGGACAAGGGGCAATGGCTTCAAGTTGCGCCAGGGGAGGTTCCGGTTAGATATTAGGAAATATTTCTTTACTGCAAGGGTTGTCAGGTATTGGAATGGGCTGCCCAGGGAGGTGGTTGAGGCACCATCCCTGGAGGCATTCAGGAGACGAGTTGTCATGGTGCTTGGCGATATGAATTAGTAGTGGATTGGTGTTGTTTTGGGTGTGGTGTGTGGTTCATGTGGAGGTTTTTTTGTTCGTTTGTGGTTTTTTGGTTTGTGTGTTGGCTTTCTGTAGGGTTTTTTGTTTGGTTGGGTTTTTTTCATTGCTTGGACTAGATGATCTTAAAAGGTCCCTTCCAACCTAGGTGATTCTGTGATTCCGTGAATGTGTTTCAGCTTGTTGAAGGACATAAATTTTATAGAAGAATGGTATTATCAGGGAAAAAAAACAATGTGTCCTTTTAAAAAACAAAATTAAGGAAGCAAATTGAACAAGAAGAAAAATAGAGGAAAAATAACCATTTTATGTTTGATTTCAGCAATACTAAACTACTGTCTTTAGATTCTGTTTACGCAAGAACTTGTCTCAAACATACCAACATTTGTTAGAAGTAATCGCTGTCCTGTAAGCACTAAGTTTTAATCCTTCCTGATCCTGGTCTAGAGAAGATTGTGAAGACTTTTCTATTAGATAGCATGATGATAACTCATACATATGCATCAGGAGCCAGAGAACAAATTAAGCATTAGTCACATTTCAAACAATTGGGGATGGAAGCAATATACAATAAATGTATTGTTTAGGGTTAGTATTTCTGCTTGCCTTTTTATAGTCAGCTGCAACTACTTCTACTGAATGAAGAAAGAATTGTGGCTTCTCTTCTGACACAGCATCTCAAAAGAAGCAGCAAAAGAAAAGTGTCAGAGCAGAAACTACATAACCAGGAATGAAGGAAAATAATTAAACAAACAAAATGACTGGAATACAGCAGAGAATCGGGAAGTGCTAGTTACCAGGCCTTCCTCAGGGTGGAGAAGGAACAGAATGTGTGTTGTGAGAATCAGTTTAAATTACTAAAATGCAGGATACGGAACATCTGTAGAAAATTACTCTACCAATACAACTCTTGAATTTAAATAACAAAACCCAAAAAACTAGGGACTAAGAATAACCACTTTAAAAGCATTTTATATTTCATATATTGCTTTGAGCTCAATGATTAACTTGACACCTCATCATTACAGAGGTCAGAAAGACATATTATACAATATTCTATAGTTTTAAAAGAAATCTGTTACATAAGAGTCTCTGAAATATATATGCTTCTTGTTATCAAACAGATGAAGCTACATGGAGCTGCTAAGTCATTACTATCCTGCCAGTTCATTTAGAAAACACGAAAAAAACAGTACTTTTCTTAGGACAAACACTGCAATATTACTAATTTCTTAGTAGATATACAGAAGTATTGCCTTAACAGAATTGTCACCTACACCATTGAGAACAAGGCAGCCCGTGATAAACACTGTGAACTAGTAGATTTTCCTACAAACAAGAAGGCTAACTTTTTTTCTTTTCTCAGTGAATTCTGTAACATCCTCACATAGTGTGCATAGAAGCTACAATTACCAAACATAAATGGAAGCAACTAAAAAAAAATCTTCCTCGAGATTTTTAACTACTTACACTTACAAGTAACACTTCATTTTACTAACAATGACAGGTAAAAGAGCAAAGGTAACTTTGCCAGCTTTCAATTTTGCTTACTTTGCTCAGTTGAACATAAGCTTGGTTCTTACTCTTAATCCAGACACTAAGTCTTGATTGCACATAGTGTACTCATCTGATCTGCCAGGGAAAGGGTTTTTGGCATTTATATCCTGCATCCTTTTGAGAGGTGGCCACAGGAGAGTCTTACAGTCCATGACAATACATTTCAGAGTCTGAGGTCTTTCACAATGATGGAGAGAAACAAAGATGTCTCAGTCCCTCTCTCAGCTGTGAGGGTAGTATATACACAAAACAGAAGTATTAACAACTACTGTTGGGAACCTCTTCAAAAGCATAAAGTGGGCTTGCTTCTTGTATCCCACTCACAGTGATTTCACAGTGAGATTGGAAGAGTATGAGCTCCTTATCCATTTGCAATTGTTCTGGAAAGAATACAACACAGTGGCAATGTCAGGATATATTTTCTCTTCTGTAGTACCTTAGTGCTCGCAACAGAAAAAAACACAAACACTAAAAAAAAAAAAAAAGCATGGACTTTCCATGGTGACAGAGAAAAGAAAATGACAAAAAATTTCTGTGTCCTCTCCCCACTAATGCGAGCAATAAAAGGAAATAATATAGTCGTGCCAACCGTTTTTAAAGAAGTTCAAGAAAAGCCCTGTTCTATAGTCTATTCAAATAGGAGCAGTATCTGGAAGAGCTGAGGGCAGACCAACTCAAGCATAGCAGGAACTTTTCTTCAAGTACTCAGGAAATCCAGGTGAAAAGCTAATCATGCAAGAAGAAACATTTTTCTGTCCATCTGCACATAGAAGTCTCACTGGTTCTGTGCTCTATCTCACCCAGCCCATAAAATAAATATGCCTGTGGAAATTCAGCATATCTTCCAGATAAACAAAGCACCATCTGTAAAAGTAAAATGCTACTGTGACTCTCAAAGAGCTCCACTTTTAGATTGGTAAAACACAAGAACATTCATTTACACCTCACAGCATTAATGTAACATTATGCTGTTAAGCCATATAAAGGCTTATATGAGCCATATAAACACATACATATATGGCACACAATGTTAGTCATTATCATATAATGTATACCATTTGTATATACATATAAAAATATTTATGCAAATTAAAACCCTGGGCATTATAATTACTGTGCAATCATCTTTCTTTAATCTTGTAAATTAAGAGACAGAGGAATAAGCTGTATGGTTTTTAGCCCTATATTGAAAGGGAACAAAACCATCAAATCTGTCTATAACTGTATTGTTATGTGTCCAGTGTATCACAACCCTACTTCAAGTTTAAACCAAGTTAGTACAAATGAACAAAATCTTGCATTAGATATTTCTCTCTCCTTTCAAATCCAGTTCTTTCTATAATTCCTTGGAAAGTACAGGAATGCAGGAAAGGACGAATGAAACTGAAAAAACAGTTTCAACTCTAAAGTTCACTTTGTAAAAAAGGATTATGTTTATAAAACAAATTATTGGCATTTGAAAAATTTTACAGTCGCACCTTTTATTAATGGTAATCAAAAAACAAAGTTAAGATCACCATAAAATAAGAGCTAACCAGATTACATTAAAGCTTGACTATTTGAAGTGACCATTTCATATTCACCTGGTATTTGTAAAAGTTCACTCCCTGCATATCACAGTGCCACTACCCACATGGCAAAAGCTCTTACCAAAAACCCAGGAAAAACCAACAGAAACAGAACTTTCAAAATTCTAAACAAATCAACAATCAGGTGAGAAACTGCACTTCTGTTCTTAGAAAGTTATATTGTCAAGCTCAATTCTCTCCTTAGGAAAATACAGAAACACTAAAACCAGAGATACCTGATTAGCATAATTGTCTGCTTATACTCTATTCTGGAATGTCTCAACTGAGATTCTGGCTTAAAATCTTGGCTAGTACATAGCACAAATGAATTTTTCTTAAAGCATTTACATTTCTTTTACAGAAAAAACAAGTTAATGAAATTATTATCTCTTTATACTTTAGTTCCAAAATTCTAGCGTTATTT
Source organism: Gallinago undulata (assembly GCA_026546715.1). Lineage (NCBI taxonomy): Eukaryota > Metazoa > Chordata > Aves > Charadriiformes > Scolopacidae > Gallinago > Gallinago undulata. The sequence goes on from JAOTQQ010000019.1 coordinate 31,480,063, forward strand.
CTCTTTTTCTTAATTGAATCTTTCTAATCTTTTATCTATTTTTAATCTTCCCAATTTTTTGTTTTTAAGTATTTTTAACTTGTCATTTTCTTTCTCCTATGGGCTATTAACTACAAAAAGCTGCAATAAATACTAAATAATAACCATAGATGATATTGCAACATTATAAATACTTCCAAGAAGATAACCTAATGTATCTTTGCTTGGCTACATACTATTCTTGTAACTTTGCCTAGTAATACCGATTAATTGCAAAGACAAATATACAAAATCATAAAAGATTAGTTTACTTTAGTTCCTCCAGCACAAAACTAAGATGATTTGTGCATTTGTATAAGATAAGCAGTGGTGTTTAGAGTGGAGTGTTTCCAACTTACATTAACAGCACTCCTGAGATACTATCCTATTATAACATAAGCACATGAAACTATTAACGATCACATAATATAACAGTATGGTATAAAACAGTGTCTAAATGAAATAAATAGAAAAAAAATATAATAATTAATCTGCTATCTTGAAGAGACCTTTGCTTTGTTCTCCAGTCAGTACAATTTACTAGTCCTGTAAAGAATACGATTATTAAGACTCTGTCTTTGGAAACATTAATTATTAATATTAATATTAGTATTTATTAATATACCATTTTTATTCTCTCTTAGTTTCTTTAAAGGCTGCACTTTGATGTCCAGACTGGTTTCACTGAGATTAATTCACACAAAAAGATGATCTTCATGCGTCTTACAACCTTTCTTCTGCATGCGACACTGCATAGATTCTAGCAACACCACAAAGTCTTCCTAGCTGTAGCTAGCAAAGGCTAATAGCAGACTTACATATTTTTTTTCAAAAGAATTATAAGTGTAATGCAGCAGTTCTGGAAAAACAAATCAGAAAATGCCCTTTAAAACTGTGCTAGGACAGCAGGCAATCTCAAAAAAACTACCTTCCCCCCACAGAGAAGAACAATGAAAGAGGGAACCTTCTGCTTAACATGATTACAGAGACTATACCTTTCCTCATGAGTAAGGACTAACAAAGGAATTTCTGGGATTTGATTATCTTTTTGCAAATTCATACCCGATTGGTGTTACCAAAAAAAAAATAAAAATCATTCACGACTTGCCCAAAGGAGGTTGGATAGTCCATTAACTGCAGCAGCAAAGATGTAACAGATTCTAAAAATCTATTTATGCTAAGCACAGAATTTACTTTTAAAATAGGTGCTATGCTACAACTGCAGAAACATCCAACATATGGGCCCATTTCCCAACTAATTATTTGCTGGCTAAAGTGTTAAAATGTCCTTGGCTTCACCTTATACACAATCAACCCAGCTGGTCATTATCTACCTGGAAAAGGGCCAAAGAATATCAGCTGTCAGTACTCAACAAACATGTATGTTTTCTGTGATTTTTTTTTCATTTACTTAACTTTCATAGAGCTACTGTTAAAAGAAGGAAGTCTTATAACACATGGAAGTTGAAAGATTTTGTATCTCTTTTATTGTTGTCATTTAGTATACCTGAAATGCAGGTGGTAAGTGACTCCTTAAAAATAAAGGACTCTTCAATATCTGTTTACTAAGAACTCATTTATCCAACTTTACTGACACTGGTTTCATTCTTGTGTGTTCCTACTTAATTTGACTGCTCCTTAGTTTTACACAAATCCATGAGAAAACAGAGAACTCTGAAAATCAGAGTTATTGATCGGTGATGTATCTGCACAGAAGCAGTAAGATTCAATAGAAAAATATCTCTCAATCAAGTGAATATTAACAGTCAGCTTGTAGCAAACCTAGCAGTCAGCTTGTAGTAAACTGACAGGTCAACAGGTGGAAAGCAAATGGCTTTTCTCATTTGCGCATTACTTCTGCAAGAAGCCACAGGACAGCTGGGAGAAGGAACACATGTAAACAAGGCAGACCTAATGATTTCTTAATTAAAAAGAAGATATTATCTTTCCATTAATAGGTAAACTAATTGACCGAAATCCAACAGTTTCCCCTCAGTACAAGTAAACATAGGTGCCTTTCCCTACTGAATTGTCACACATTTAGGCCAGACACTAAGTTGTCAGTTCTGCTTGATTTGTTTGGATATTGTACTCTGGAACAGCTGTCGGAAATAATACATTAGAACAGCTGTTGTGGCAGTTGCGAAGGGCCTGGAATTTTAATTGGACTGGATATTAATTGGGGGATGGTTTCTTTTTTTGTTTTGGTTTAATTTGTTTTTTTTTAACCAAACCTAAGAAAGAAATATTCAGAGAGTGATAGATACTTTAAGGGATTGACAAATGACTGGTTAAGCAAGGTTGGTCTTTGTTTTGACTATGTAACTTTGTGGCAGTGGTCTGCACCGTCTGAGTGGGAACCATTAGTTGCTTAAGAACAGGAGAATTAAGAAGAAAAATAGTAAGAAAGTTCATAAATAATCCTTTTCCAATACCAGCTGTGTTCTAGAGAGGGTCTCATGGTGTTTCAAAAACTACTTAAAAGGAGACTCATTCAATGACCCTTAGTAACCACCAGCTGAAACAAAACTGTTCATCATAACCAAGACCTAAGCACAAAGGAATAATAAGCTTACTTTCAGCATCAGCATAGAGCAGCAAGCACAGGAGTACCACCATTGGCGTGACAACACGCATCATCTGACAGATTGGCACCAGCATGCTTTGGCAGCCTTGTTCTCACTGTCTTAGAAGCCACTGCGAGCCTGTCCGGCCTGAAATTTCAGATGAAGTCTTTTCAGAGCCTGTGGAACAGATAAGAAAAAGAGAAAAATACACTTAGCAAGAATAGGGCAGAGATTTTCTGTTTCTTTCTGAGCATTCACAAATTGAGGCAAAATAATTTTAAAAGACAACAGGATAAGGGAGAAAGAAAAGGAAACATGATTCCTTTTAGGCTACTGGTATATACCAGAAGACACCAGGTGTAGTATATATTAGCACTGTTTCAATGTATTTCTCATGCACCTTTCTACCATAATCAAGCACCTGTCACACCATGGCTCTTTTGTTGTATTTGACAGCACTTTCTGAATCAAGAGAACTGTCATTGTTAATGAAGAATAATACATCACTGGAGTACTCATGTTGGAAGTAGGGAATCAGAGTGGATTCAATATCCAGAATAAAAAGTACACTTGTAAGCAGCATACTAGGAGATAATGCCCTGGCTTATAGTAAGAATACTGCAGCAAAATCTGCTTCATGAGGTATTCTTAAAACTAGACATGAAATTATAGCATATTGCATAGTGCAACAACTCTCAAAGGTTAAAATTCCTGCTGTGATTTCCTGTACATATCTAAATTACACCTAACAGAAAACCGAAGTCCAGCATTGAATAAAGGACTGAGATTCCAATTCAATCCATCTCATTTAGTATGATGCACAATTTAAAATGATACATTGGGAGCACTACAGACAAAGTACCTGACTTAAAAAAGCCATGTCTTATTCTTGTCCAAATTTACCACACTTGAGCAATAACAGAAACTAAGGAATATAAAAATATTTTTCCCTCTCACAGGAAATACTAGAGACATCCCCAAATAACACTCATCAATAAACTGAAACTGAAATGTAATTTTACTTTACAAAGGGTCTGCAACTTAAAACTTTTGCAAGTTTTATAAGACCTTTTTCATTACCATATGAATAGTTTCTATGCAGTAAAAACAAAAACCAAAAGGGTGGAGAAAAGATTATACTTATTACTATTCCACTAGATCTTACAGATTTGTGTGTAGTATAAAGAGCTCATTTTACAGCACAGTGCAATGTTCAAAGAATCTACTAAAGGAAGAAAAGACATAAGCAGCTGTTAGAAATCTATGGCTGTTACAAATCTCTTTTGTAAAGCTATCTTTTGAACCAGCTACTGCCATCAAAAAATAGAAACACAAAAAATCTTCATAGGCAAAGTGCTGAAGGCACCAGCTCCTGCCTTTCATTGCTGCCATCTTCATGGCAGCATTTCAAATGACAGCAAAGTCCATGAGACATCAGTCCTGTCGGACTCAATTTGCGTCTGTGCATGCATATCAGAGCCAAGTGCTACATAATGATTCCAGTGCTATCACAAAGATGGAGATGTATGAAATGTACTTTCAAGGAAGAGGTCATTCTGATTGTGCTTCCTCCATGGAAGAAGTTACATGGGAGCCCTGAACTACCTCAAAAAGCAGCTCACCTATGCGCAAAAACTTTACCTTTCTATTGGTACACAAACCCACCAGCTGATATGTGAAGGTGAACAGCAGAAATGTGATGGGTACTAAGATCTGTGTCTGAACCATAAACTACTGCCTTTATTAGGGAAGGAAGTGAAGAGGAAACAACAGTTATAATTAATGATGGGAGCAGCAGAGGGGGAAAAAAAAGATGACCACTACAATGATCATTTATTCACTACTGTTTTTTAACAGGGCACTGGGGATTATTTTCACACATTCCAAACAATCCCACCAAGATACTAAACATGGAATCTAACATAAAAAATATTACTATCTGCTTGGAGAAAAAAGAGGAATCTTAAAAATTGCACGATCCTTGTATGTGAATATGCATTTATCCTCTAAAAGCTCTCTGTGAATGAAGTGATGGATCAAAAAAAAGGCAAAGAAAACTGAGAAGAAAAATTAGCCTTTTTTTTTTTTTTAACTAAAAACTCCATTCCATTCTCTCACTCTAAATGTGCATACAAGCACTTAGAAAGCACTCATTGTCTCTGCTTTAAAGGTGATATTCATTATCACTCAGATCATAAAAACCAAAGCCTTCAGTACTTCCTTTCTTCGCTGCTTCCAAGTGTCATGACTTTAGCTAATGTTAGCTAAACGCACTAAGGATTACAGGAAAACATTTGCCTGTTGTTTTTTTGTCTTCACTTGCTTATGCCTCCACAGTTAACTTCTAGTATCTTGGGTCAAGTAAACAGAAACACTTGAATAAAAATGGTGGGTGGATCCTTTTTCCTTTAAGTGAGTTGAAAATACAGTTAGTGGAGACATGCAGATTATGGGCTGATAACACTAAGAAGCAAGCCAAGAGACAATCAGGCGTTATGAAGGTTCTCCATTCAAGTCTGCCTCAGCTTCACCTACAAAAAACCCACAGCTTCAGCCAGGACCTTGCTACTGACAGTTGTACCATTTGTAATGTAGGTCTATACTTGGATTGTGAAAACTAACATACAGTAAGATACAATTCCTTACAAGAACTAAATGCAATCATCAAACAAGTATTAGCTTCCAAATCAAGTCACCTTCATAATTCCAATGGAAAATGTTGATATATTACATTATTAATTCTTAAATGAAGCAGTTTCTTCCCTTTCTATTTCCTCCTGAGAATGGTTTTACATATGCAAAGTGTGGTTTGCGTGAAAACACAAACAGCATTTGCAGAACCAGCTGATACTAGCCTCCTCATGGAGCGAACATTTGTCTTGCGGAATGAATCCAGTGAGGTATTCTCTTAGCATCTCTGTATTTCAACATTCACATTGTGCCAATGCAGAAAGATGGGGCATCTCCTTGGTAGAAGACTGATCACAACAGCTACAGAGAGATTAACAGTTATTTGAAAAAAACTCTCTTTGTGCTTTAATAAAAGCTGTTTCAATTTAGGATAAATACTCTATATCTTCTGAATTAAATAATTAAAAGTGGCTCTTACAACATCTCTAAAAGAGTTACCCATGAATAATTTCTTCCACAACAGCTATTTGGGTCTCTTTCCACAGACAAACAAATTGTTAATACAAAAGTGAAAAACAAATGGTGAAATTAGGTAATACATTTACCACTAGCACATATGTAATAAGAGGACATATTTTCCCTGATTAGTGGTGTCTACTAGTAAGATCAGTAAAAGTAGAATCATCCAGCTCCTGAGAGTGTTCAATGCAGAGATACAAAAGAATTCTCAGCTGGGGCCTAGCAGATGATAGCACCTGGGTATTGGCACATGTACCAATTACCCTCAAAAGAATCAACCGGGTGAATGAAACATCTAACACCGAACTACTTCAGTCTGTTTAGTCTAAAAGTAATCTTTTAGGTGCTACTGTGGTACTCAGGAGGAGATGGTCCCTGCTCCAAGACAGAAAATGCTAACCTGGAGGCAAATCTTAGAACAAAAAAATAAAAAAAAAAACCCAAACAAACAAACAAAAAACCCCAAAACCAAAACCAACCCCAAAACCAACTTAAAAATCCTAGTTTTATTTATCTGCTTGCTTTTACATGCCTGCATAAGCATGAAAATATTTGTTAACACAGAAATTTAGCACAGCAGGGAAGAGCTCTCAGATGAGACTTGAACATAGATAAAAAGGAAGTCATAGCAGATGTAGGGAGCCACATGGAAAAAAAACAGTAACTTACAAAATTTTGGAATACAGGAATGTGAAGATGAGAGCTCATTTGTGCTATTACACATACAAGATGTGTAGTTCACCTCTTCTAAAGTCTGAAATTGTTCAGAGAGAGGATTTTAGTTCATGACCAACTCTCGTCTGCCACAAGGACTTATGGGAAAACAACCGGACACAGCTTACATTTTTTTTAAAAAACAATGTTTCTCTAAGAACAAGTGGCAGGCAAAGACTGAAACAGAAGACTGTGTTGACATTCTGTTTTCACACTTCATTCGTCACACCCACAATCCTAAATTACATCCATTCCCAGCCACAGATTTCTAGTACCATGCATATGCAATTAAAGAGATACAAAAAAGAAATTTGAAACATTACTAGAACCAAGTCAAGGAAGAAGTGCCAAAACTTCACATCTTTGCATAACAACCAAGATCCCTTCTTAAAGAAAGAAAATAAACAGATTTCATAGACAAATCTTGGCTGCAGAAACCTGACTGACAGCTGAATCATTACTATAAAGAGCAGGAGAAAATACATAAAATGAATTCAGAAATACCTCTGGGTAAAAAAAAATGTTTTTTAAAGGGAATTAAATATATTTTCCAAAGCAATGAGGGAAACTGTCAGAAGTTCTGCATTTAGCTTCTTGTTCTTTTATTGATTAAATATGATAAAAGTTTTCATAGCTGACCTGCTGGAGAAGTTGCATGCTTCATTTTGGTTTTATTCTTAAAACCAGCCAAAATGCAAACCACATGATTTAGGAAGTGTATGGGACAGATGTGTCAAGCGTTCCTAAGTTTAGTCTTATCAGTCCCTGGATAACAACCTTAAAGCTCCTCTATCTTTCCTCTATTAGTTATTCCAGCACAAGTGAGCGACCACCCTGGTCAGCAGGTTTCTAATCTCAAGCAGGGCTTTGAACTACATCACTAGAATAGCGCCTCTGAGTTGCAGTGAGAGATGGATTTTTTGCTTATATGAAAAAAACCTTAATATATTCAATCTGATTCTACATTGTAATTCTGTTTTGGACTTCGGGAAGGATTCTTCTTTTACCATACAAAACAGAAAATGGATTTTCAATAACCAAAGAAAAGTGAACAAATTAATTTAATGACAGTAAAGTACATATTAAATCTCACCATAGGGTTGTTTGTCTTATACAGAAAGTTGTTAAAAAGTCTGTCTCTTTCTACTTGCAAAAATACTGAAGCTCGTATGTAAACTTCAACCATACACAGAAAACCCTGCCTAGTCCAATCTTCACACAGCTTCTCAAATTCTAAATCATGAACTAAAATACCAATTTGTAAGTTGTCACATATATCAATGCTTACAAATTTGTGCCACCTTAGTAAATTCTGCACATTATAAAAAGTCTTCTCATTCATGGGGCATTGTGCTGATAATGACTGAATTGTAGGGATGAAAATAGTCCTGCTAGAGTCATGTAACCCAACAACGGTGTAAATTAGTTACCCTGGAATAGTCCAGCTGTCACTGTGGGAAAAGGGGAAGGGAAGGGAAGGGAAGGGAAGGGAAGGGAAGGGAAGGGAAGGGAAGGGAAGGGAAGGGAAGGGAAGG
>JAOTQQ010000019.1:31502305-31517924 GCA_026546715.1 Gallinago undulata
GGAATGGGCTACCCAGGGAGGTGGTTGAGGCACCATCCCTGGAGGTATTCAAGAGACGAGTTGACATGGTGCTCGGGTATATGGATTAGTGTTGGGTGGTGTTTTGTGTGGTGTGGGTGGGTTTTTTTTGTTTGTTTTGTTTGGTTTGGGTTTTTTTTTTATTGGTTGGACTAGATGATCTTAAAAGGTCCCTTCCAACCTAGGTGATTCTGTGATTTTAATGTGACAATGCTAGTATTGTTTTATAGGCTTCTAAACCCACAATTTTTTCTCAATTCTCAATTCTCATGAGAGCAATTTTCAATATGCTCTCATGTTTGGAAAGCACGTGTGCTTTTCATGTATACTTTCAGCCTGCATGTTTCATCCCACAAAGTTTGCACTTTTCATCCCCATTTCTGTTGTGATCATGTTTAGAAATCTTTTTGGCATTCATATCTAGGTATGCACTGACACAACAGAAAGGTCAAAGGTCCTAACCTAGGCAATGATGTAGTTAGTCTTCACAATCCATGTGAAAAACTAGAATTCTGCATTCAGAAAATGCCTTCCTTAAACTTACATTGAGAAGCAGAAAAATATTGTCTTTTTAGAAATGTGAAGCAGAAGTTTGCATACCAGCTCTGCAGTGATAAGCAGTTAAGTTGCTGATAGATAAAAAGGTGGTTAATTGTTGCCAGTTCACAGGATGCACTTTAAGATGAGATTTACATTATTAACTGTGAGAACAACTTATTATTTAGCATCAGCAAAAAAGGGAAACTTCTGTCTAAATAGAAATATTCACTCTTACTTTCTTTACCTTTGACTTAAAACAACTGGTTCTTCTGACTAGGGAGAGCATTTCCAAACCACTATAACAATGCCTGGTAGTCCCAAAATCCACAAAAATCTACATATCCTTTTGTTGAATATTCTGAAGGTGTTTTGGAAAAAAAGTGTTGCCATTGACAATCAACTATGTTACCACTCACAGGGTTCAAACACCTGGCATCCACATCTACATATACACTTGAAGATATATATATGTGTGGGTGAACAGGCTTGTGGAAGAAGCAAAGATCAGAGGAAGGTACAGAAGAAGCAGGAACACTGGCAGGGACGGCTGGTGAGCAAGTCCAGACAGCCCATAAACAATGCCTAACAGCCTGACGGATTGAGGGGAATTCCGCCGGCCTGGCAGTGGGAGGTTGCAGAGGCATGTTGGCTGGGAAAGGAGATACAATAGTAATAATATAAACTGCGTCTTTGTTATATTAAACCTTTCTGGTTGCACCTCCGACCGGGGTTCCTGCCTTCATCTGCTACGTGTATGGACACATACCTAAAGCCCTTGTAAAATAAAATTACATGACCTGGTTCCTAAAGTTTTTATTCTTCAGAATATGTTATGATTCAATAAGAACAGTGTTCACCTGAAAATTAAGTCACAGCAGATAACTGAGTTTGCATGATTTAAGTAAGAGTTCTTCCTCAACTATGGCTGATAAACTGTAGGAAAATAGGCCTCAGGAAAGAGATACCAAAATAATAATAATAAAAAGAAACCAAACAAACAACAAATGAACTTATTCAGAGGCACATTTGTTTAGCCTAATTATTTAAGTAAGTTATTGAGTTAAAATACGTGAACTGTGGTTTTTTTCAGTTAGACATTTACTTAGAGAAAAGCAGTAAGTTAGTACACAGTGATGAATGCATGAAATGGTAGCACTGCCAGTTCACATAAAAGAACAGCAAAAATGTCAACATTATTAATTCAAATAGAATTGTAAAAATACCTGAAATATTTCATTATCATTAATGACACAGTTTTATTGGTGTATGTGTTTGATAATGAGTGCTTAAGGCACAAAAATGTCTAAATTCCTGGTCACTCATTAACTGATACAAAATTGGCATGGGTCAGCGTAAGTCATTACAGAATGTATCAGGGCTCATATTTGCAATTGTTCCTTTAATATTCTAAAGTCTCAGCAACAGAGGCTAGGTTGTCAAGCATACCTCTACTTCAGCCCATGCAAAGAATGTTGCCGCAACACTGAACCATAAAAGACTTTTCAGCATCCTTTCCTGTCAGCGGTCCATATTCAGAGCACTGCATTTAGGAGCATGTGGCCTTCAAACGAAGTTAAAAAGTAACATTCTTGGGGATGTTGGTTGTTGAGAGAGAGAAGCTCAACATGACCCAGCAATGTGTGCTCACAGCCCTGAAAGTCAATTGAATCCTGGGCTGCATCAAAAGAAGTGGGGCCAGTGGGTCGAATGAAGTGATTCTGCCCCTCTACCTGGAGGTACCTGCTCCACCTGGAGTATTGCATCCAGTTCTGGGGCCCCCGACATAAGAAGGACATGGATCTATTGGAGCAAGGCCACAAGAAGGACACAAAAGTGGCTGGAGCACTTCTCCTGTTAAGACAGGATGAGAGACTTGGGGGTGTTCAGGCTGGAGAAGAGAAGGCTCCAAGGACACCTTACAGCAGCCTTCCAGTACTTAAAGGGGGCCTACAAGAAAGCTGGAGAAGTACCTTTTACGAGTGATAGGACAAGGAGTAATGGCTTAAAATTTGAAGAGGGGAGATTTAAATTAGATACTAGGAAAAGGGTAGATTTAGATTGGATATTATGAAAAAAATCATAGGATTCACTGAGAGTGTGGTGAAGAACTTGAACAGGTTGCCCAGAGAAGCTGTGGATGCCCCCACTCCTGGAGCTGTTCAAGACCAGGCTGGATGGCACTTTGAGCAACCTGATCTAGTGGAAGGGGATGGAACTAGATCTTTAAGGTCTTATGATCTTTAAGGTTTAAGATTAGGGAACCAGAACATCTCTCTTTTGAGGAAAAGCTGTGGGGTTTGGGTCTTTTTAATCTTGAGAAGACTGAGGGGGTGGTGTCATCGATGTCTATAAATACTTAAAGGGTGGGTGTCAAGGGGATGGGGCCAGCCTTTTTTCAGTAGTGCCCAGTGACAGGACAAGAGGTAATGGGCACAAACTTGAACATAGAAAATCCCATCTAAACATGAGGAGGAACCTCTTTACTTTGGGAGTGGCAAAGCACTGGAACAGGCATCCCAGCGAGCTGGAGTCTGCATCTCTGGAGACATTTAAAACCTGCCTGGACATGTTCCTGTGCAACCTGCTGTCAGTGGACCTGCTCTGGCAGTGGGGCTGGACTAGGTGATCTCCAGAGGTTCCTTCCAACCTCAAATAATTCTGTGATTCTATGATTCTGTCTCTTCTAACCCAAACCATTCTCTGATTCTATGTGCATATTCTCTGTACTACTTTTAACAACTGCTACAGTGGGATCCACTTCTACACTTGGCGACCACCTGAGAAAAAGAAAAGCTTTTGAGGGCTGAAGAAAAGAAACTGTAAGATCTCAGATAAAGCAATGTGATTTCTCAGTACTGTGGTATATATAATTTATGCTTTTTTTATAGAGCCTCTGCCTGATTAATTTTTTTTTTAATTTCCTGAAATACTATGACTCTAAAATTTATAATTTGAAAAATTTTAGTATTAATCAAAAAACTAAAAAACTTCAAAATAATAAGTGCACTAAGTGAATGAACAAAAAATAAAAATGAGGTATCTTTAATCACCACTACGCAGAGCTGCCAGAAACTAATATAGTTGTGACAGCATGTAAACTGTGAAATGCCAGTAAACTGTGTCAATTATTATGGTATGTTTATTTATTGCTGCTTCAGGATATCACAGAACAGATTCTTTTGGTAAGCTATGTTCATGACTATAAGTGTATGCATCTTGCCCAGCTAAAAAGCCTTTCGGGAATTACTAATTTGTGAATGATCTTTTCCATGTCCAACTGAGGTTATAACTACTAAGCAAACACAATGAACTTGAACATTTATTTTGCAAAAATAATATCAGAAAATTTTTAGAAAGTTTGAGTATATCAAAAGTCTTTTGCCAAACTATTTCATTCAAATAAGGAGAGACTTTATTGCACTCTACAACTACTTGTAAGGAGGTTGTAGAGAGGGGGTCGGTCTCTTCAGTCTCTTCTGGGAGTTGGTAACAGGTGACAGGACAAAAGGAAATGGCTTCAAATTTAGATTGGATATTAGGAAAAATGTTTACACTGAAGGGGTTATTAAGCATTGAAACAGACTACCCAGGGAAGTGGTGGAAATGTCATCCCTGCAGTATTTAAAACACAGGTAGATGTAATGCTTAGCAATATGGTTTAGTGATTGTTTTTGTCAGTGTTAGGTTGATGGTTAGACTAGATGATCTTTAAGGTCCCTTCAGCCTAGGCAATTCTATGATTCTATGACTGTAATTAAAGAGTACAAATCACCAATCTCAACATTTAGAGACATATTTTAAGATAAGTGGAGCTCTCTGGAACACTTAAATGAGTAAGTTACTTCAAGGCACACTCTTACTTTCAAGGTAAATGTGAGAACACTTACTTCTAAATGAGAAAGAACTATCCTAACCTAAGTAAAATAAAGTTCAGAGACTATGCTTCAATGCTTATCTGGGACTGTATTTGCACCCTAGGTACCGTCATCTTCAGGATCGTTGTTTGAATAGAACATGGAGATGCATTAACTGCAACGCACCTATTTCTGAATCACACAAGAGCAGCAAAGACAAAATAATTCTATCCATTCTGAAAAAAGATGCAGAGCACAACTATTGTGGGGGAAAAAAAAACACAAACAAACAACAAACAAAAAACAAACCAGCATACCAAATAAAAAGATGTAACAACAAATCAGGCAACAAATATGAAAACACTATTTTTTCAAATGACACTCTGATTTTGTTTTCTTTAGAGATACAAAGAAGCACATTAACATTATCCAAGTATAATATTGAAGGTAGTACTTTGATCAAACGAACCACAGTATATTCCTTGGATTTAGTCATATTACACTGGGAGGAACGATTATGAACTGATCATACAGATAACTTCAATTTTAAATCCCTCTAAAACTATATTGACATCTTTGACACATCAACTTTAAGACTTTCTAAAGGTATATAGACATCTTTGGCACACAAGCAAACTATTTTCCACTGTCTGTAAAGGGTTTAGCACCCTCACATTAGCTTAACTGTGGTTGGAAATGAAAACCATGAACAGCATGATTTTTAGTTTACAAAGGAAAACAGACTGAACAGCTGAAAAAGAATAAATTCAGGAAAAGAAAATTAATACCATTTGGATGGTGTTAATAACTTTTTCCTGCTGTGGTGCACCACTTTACTCCCTCATAAGAATCCTTCTAGAAATTACCTGATTTTAACACTTGGCAGTATTATTAAAATAGCTTCAACCAATTTCTACGCAGTACAAAGTATAGTACTTCAACTCATATTTCAGTATCAAGAAAGTAAATCCTATTTCAGATGTACATTTTTTTTTTTAAAAACATCCAGTCTTGACAGAATGACTTCATATAATCAATATTCCACCACATATTCAATGCTTAATTAGCTTGTTGTTTATAAATATTACTGCATAGGACTGGAATAAAATTACTCCATCACTTATTCCCAGAGGTAATCTTTTTGTTCAAGCAGGCAATACTTTAGTTATTTCAAATGATAGTGTTCCAAGTACAAGCAGAAAGTCTGGATAGCTGGAGGGCACCCCAACCAGCTTTTTTGCTGACGACCTCATCCCTGCCTCTAAAATTATCACATGACTGAATTGCATAGTTTCACCTTGCAGGAAAAGCAATTAGTTTGCCTACTCCTCTTCCACTAGAGACAGAACACTAGCCTCCCACATTTCAGACAAATACCTAGCACATAGCAAATTGGCCCATGCTGATTTTAACAATAATAGTCTACATTTAATTGAAGATTTCCTCCAACCATGCTAAACTATCGCCTTACTAATCCTAATGTTAGAAGAAATACATATAGAAGAAATGAAGTAGGTAAAAATAGAAGTGCAAAGCATTATTTACTTTTTAAAATACAGCTATTCTGCTTCAATATTGAAAAATTATGTTCAACCCGTACATTTAGCATCACCATGTATTATGAAGAGAGATGTCTACCTGATTTTTATTGATCATTCTTAATATATCCTGATATTTTCTCAACAGAACTGTCAAACAATGCATCAGTGACAAATTCCTCACACTATGCCCCTTCAGCCCTTGGAGTTTAACTCCTCTCACATTACAGTATTTATTGAATTTCCAAGCCAAACGCTGTTCTGCTCCATAAAATTCTGACAAGTGGACTCTGCCAACCTAATAACGGCTTCATTCTGCTGAAATAAACTTATTTCACTGCAGCAAACAAAATGACATGACCTGGAAAGGTTATTTTTAACTGGGTAATGACTCAATTCAAACTAAGTCTCTCTCACTAGATTTCTGAATACTGTTAAGGCAAATTTCTTAAATGCAAATATGTCCTAACACCAGTTTTCTTTTCTGTCACACTCTCTGGACGTGGCCATGGCAAGTATTTTCAGGTCGGTGTTGTTTGATTTTCTTATTCAATAGTTCAGTAAACTTGTTAAACAATTCCTAGTGAGGATACATCAGTAGAGTGACCTAGCAAGCTGCAAAACTCACACAAGAAGGTTGTGTCCTCACATGTTCTTCCTGCCCACCCCTCTTTTAACACATCTTGTCTATTTCTTTGACAAAGATACATTAAAATTGCCTTATTGTATAACAAATTTGAGAACTATTGATTTGAGACACATACTTGATGTTTTAATACCTCTCCCCTCTAAATCTAACACTAATTTTGACACACCACTAATTTGACCTTCCATAAAGGGCATATCTTCTACACATATTTCAAGTTCTTCAGTGTGGTCATTCAGTTAGGTAATGCTAGTATAGTATTCATGAAAATACTATTCAGTCAGCTAATGCTGAGATAATATTCATGAAAAGCCTTTTTCAAGCTACTTATATTCTGCTATTAATATTGTGTGTTTTCTGCAGCCTACACCTACAGACTAACCATCAGTTTCAGGTCAGATCTACATCAAGTTTCAAATGATTGGAGACCATGAGAGAACCTTTGTAACAGCTGGAATCTTGTACAAACATGTTGCACCCTACCAGGTCCGTCTTCTGAGTGCTAATAAGAGACAATCATTGACTGCAAACAGCCAGGCTCTTTGTGAAGCAGTTCTAATACAAACTATTAGAACTCCTACTGCAAAAAAAAATTATGAGTTTTAGAGAAAAAAAAAAGAATAAAAAAAAGAATAAAAAAGGAATAAAAAATCCAAACAGCAAACCACAAGACTGAAAGCAGGAACACTGTAATTCTGGTAAGTAATGTGGCATAGTCTGTACTTTATCAACAGCACTGGTGAAAGAGTAAGAATATTGAAATGGTGTCTGAAATTACTTAACATTAAGACAGCAAAATGCTAATACCTATATTTATCAGGTAAATTATCTTACTTCTTCCTTATATTTTTCTTTTTTTTTTTTTATAAATGCATCAAGTCATTCAAAACACAAAAACAATCTATCAATCCAACATTTAACCGTGATATTAACCACCCTTATCCTTAACCCTTGCCACAAAGGTGCCTAATGGTACCCTGGGCTGCATTAGGAGGAATGCTGCCAGCTGGTCAACAGAGGTTTACTCTGCCATAGATTTTATACCTGTCTGTCTCCTGACAGTGGAAGATGCACATTAATTTATACACTTGTTATTTTCTGTACTTCTCACATATCAGGGACTGCGTGTCTTATGACTTTAGGAATACTTGTTTCTGATATCACAGTAGCTTCTTAGATGTTTATTTTTGAATTCTGCAATATTCAGTTTCTCTTTAGAATATCCAGCTCCTTGGAGTCAAGTGGACAAGCTTCAGTTCTCTTTAAATATGTGTTGGTTTGGTTTTTTTTGTGACAGAATGTATAAAATTTAAATATACAACCCCAAAACATAGCAGAACAGGTATAATTTTAACTATTACAGAATATTTTTATCACCAGTTTTGAAAACAGCCACCACACTAAGATTTAATGAGAGCACAATGTTATCAGTGTTTTTGCTATGACACTATTTCCTAGTTTGTTATCTTGCAACATAGGCTGCCACAGTTGTATGGATGCTGATTTGAAGTAGATCTAAGAGCACTTGCCTACCTTGATTACTCTTCTGCAAGATTAATCTATGAATGGCAAGAGCACACTATTTACTGTTTGACTGATTGAACTTGCCCAGACATTTAGCAAAAATCCTCATTTTACTAATTATCCGTGTCTACTGCTACTACTCTAGTTGGTTGTAAAAGACTGAAAAAAGGCAGCTAAACCATGTATAGGTGTTATCAATTATACATTTTAATTCTCTGTCATTAACCACAGAACCACAAAATGGTTGAGGTTGGAAGGGACCTCTGGAAGTCATTTGGCCCAACGCCCCTGCTTTGGCAGGGCCACACAGAGTTCATTGCCCAGGACCAGGTCCTGAAACCTTTTGAATATCTTCCATTAAGTAGACTACCTCCGTGGCCAACCAGTACTGGTGCTCAGTCATTCTCACAATAAAAAAGTGTTTCTTGCTGTTCACACAGAAACTCCACTGTTTCACTTAATGTCCAATGACAGGACAGTAGACAATGGGTGGAAGGGGAACAATGGTGACAATTACCTATTGTTCTGTCCCTGGACACCACTGAAAAGAGCTGGCCCCATTTTCTTTACACCCTCCCATCAGATATTTGTACCCATGGAGAATATCCCCCAAACCTTCTCTTCACCAGGCTAAACAGTCCCAGTTCTCTCATCCTTTCCTTGAAGGGAAGAGGTGGTCTTTTGCTGGGCTCTTTCCAGTATGTCCATGTCTCTCTTGTAGTTGGGAGCTCAGAACTTGAATACATGTATGGCCTCACAGTAGTCACAAGAGGTTGTACATTACAGTACTGACAACTTCAGTAGAGGAACACTCACACGCACCAGACTGCACTGCAGTCTGAAAAGTTGTTTTACAAGATTTCTATGTAGTGTTATATTTGATGTTCAGAGTTCAGTCACACCTTTCCAAACCATCAAGTCCAAAACTAAAAAGGAACCATTTTAAGGTCACAAAGAGAAAAATTCCACTTCAAAGCTTTGTGAGGTTCACTAGAAACAACAGCACGCATGACTTAAAAATGATTCATTAAGAGATGTTTGTTTTAAAATTTTCTGCATTTTGAGAATAATTTTGCTTTTTAAAATGCAGGCAAAGTGATAAATGGTAACAAGTTTATGAAAACTATCTTGAAATCTACTTATGAGAGTAGATTAGTAGATTATTATTATTGTAGTTGTTCACAGTGTAGGAGCATTTCAAGCAGAACTCATGGAATATTTAAAATCATGCTTGTGGCAGAACCAAAATTTATACAGTATACCTGCAAGAGCTTTCTCATAGGTGCTTAGAAGAAAAATGTTGGCCAGATTCTATTCAACCAATCTCTGTTTTTTTATAACTGAGAGTAACTGAGATTTATTTGTGTTGTGTTTATTTCATTTCCCTACTGAAAGATGTTTCTCTAACAGTAAATAAATTAATAAAGTTCTTTGTTTTCTAAGCACTATAGCTTTAAATATTATTTACAACATTATTTTTTTTATTTTTTAGCATTCAAAAACTGTAAAGGGCATTCACTTGCTTGCAAAACAAAATTTGAGGTGGCACACAGCTTGTTTTCAGTGTCAGTAAAATGCACTAATCAAATTCATTTCAAAAGAACATAACAAACATGTTATTATTTCCAAAATTCCAGCTGAATAGCTATGAAAATTTGTTGATATTTTACTGAAATTAATGGATGACCTGAAACTGAGGTCAGTTTCCTAAGTAAGATTAGGAAGCATCTTTTTTTTTTTTTTTAAAACGCTATTCCCTCTTAAAAGTTGCTATCTAACAGACCACATTTACTACCTTGAATCAGGTTAAACTTAATGTGGAAGCATATGAGCTATGAAAAAATACAAGGCCTTTTTGTTTAATGGCAAGTGATTCCAGTGCCTTTTATAACTGATTTTTCCCCTGGTATTCTTTAATTTATATTCATTATTCCTTTAATAAAATCAAATCAATAGAATATATCCATTATTTAATTACTAAGTAGATATATTAAAAAAAATAGATACTGAGTCATTGACATCTACATATCTGTAAAATCCTACTAATAGTGTATATTGTTGAGAAAATACTAGAAAATTTAAACTCAGAGATGGCTAAACAATCTTTCCATACTAGCTGCTTGTCTTATATTCAGAGATTTCAAAAGATAAGGTGTTTGTTTATGTGACAATTCACAAAATCTCACTACAATGATAGAGAAAATAGCATAAGAAATATTTCTTTTAGAAACTCCAGCAACAGATAAAAAACAACAAATAGATTTATTCACACAATTGAAACCAAATGCATAAAGGAAAAAAATCATATTTGATCAATCCAAGCCAGAATGCCCTAATGATGTTCCTGAACATGTAAAGAGGTATCACATTCACAGAGTGTACATGTAGTTCAATAGACATTAAATTAAAACAATACAATTTTGCTTTGCATCAGCAAGGAAAGCAGTAGCATAAAACAACATACAAAAATATACATAGGTTTGATAAGACCACAGTAAAATTTAACTAGAAATATACCTTTAGGTTCAATACTAAAAGTAAGCAGGTGAATTAGCGCTCAGTAAAATAACTGCAGAATCTCTAAAAGGAGAAATTTATGGACGAATATCACTGAGCTAAATATTAACATGCTGTTTATATATTGGCTAAGTGACAATTGAAAGAAGGTCTAACCATCTGAAAATATTTAAAGGGCATAAGGAAACTGGAATGTAAGTAATAAAAGAGAAGAAATTGAGTGATTACCAGGTGAACATTCTGGAAATATAACATCAAGGGATGAGGCCTTCTAAACAATGTACAAGAAATCCCTCAAATTTGGGTATTTGAAAATGTTCTAGACAAACAGAAAAAAAAAAAAAGTAGCATGGAAAACAATCACAAGACAATGATGATGAAGACCAGCACAGCTAATACTTTTTTTCTTCCCCTCCTCCCTCCCCCCTCCCCGGCCCAAGATAAAGCAGACTGTAATGCAAGTTGCCAATGTTACAGTTATCACCTCCATTTAAAGAGCATATCAGTCTTACATTGCTGGTTTTTAGCATGTCAGCTAATTTTACCATTCTTCAAAAAGAATACATTTCACGCCTTTAAAAATACAACTCAATTCCAACTCTGTACTGTTTCAATAGTATATATTACTGACTCTAAACCTTTTTTCCAAAATTATTATGTAGAGCAAGTCTTTTGGGGAAGTGAATACCAAAACAAACAAAAACCCCAACATTCATATGACTCATGCAGGGCTACGATATCACATGTTTATAAGTAAGGAACTGGAGATTAAAGCAAATCTCAGAGATCTTTTTTTTCTTGGAAGTGGGGAAAACTGATGGACGGGTCAAAAAAACACGCTACCACAGTGGTGAGGCTGGAGTTAGAGAGAAAAAGGATGAAATCCAATAGACGCTTATGCACCTGATCCAGCTTAAGCACACAAATTGTCCCAGGGATCAAGTGCTATAAATTGCTTCTGTATTTTACACAATAAGGCCTGTATTAAAAGATCAAAAATGAGCAAGCAGAAGGCCTCCTGGAAGAGGCTTTAGCAACAGCCTCAACTTTGTCTACCATGATTTTGTGTCGCTTTAACATTTTCAGCCTTTGCCTTTTGTGAGTTAGGTGCTAAGATGACAGAAGACTTGAAAGACCAGAAAAAAAAAGAGAAAAAAAAAATACTTTGGTTACTAAAACATGTTGTCTTTAATGTAACAGTACTCATGACCACAAATATCAGCACTACACATTTTTCCTACGTCAACTGAAATACTAGTTTTCAGCTTTATTTCTCCCAGTAAAATGCACTCATTTCCCAATAAGTGTTTTAAAGGGTGCACTTTTAGGTAGTAGAATAGAGCTCCTTCAGTCCCTGACTCAGCTACAGCCCTGAAAATCTTGAAGTAGGTCATCTTAAAAATTCTTCCACACTACACCAAATAGCAAAGGTCAAAAAACCAGACATCATCATCTGGGTGTACAGAAGATGGCAGAAGATCCCAAAAAAACCACACAAAAGTACACAAAGATCAAGAGCAATGCAACCTGCTAAATAGGAAGCTGGAAGGTTAGGAAAAGCAGGAGAGATCTTTTACTAATATGTGTGCTATACTGAAAAATCATTTACATAGGAGTAGAGGAGAAAAGTGTAGAGAATTTACAGACTGATGATAAAGGCGAGAAAACAAAATAGGGTAAAAACCAGGTTCTCTGATCAAAGCAACATTCATTTCAGCTGATGTTTCTTTAACATGGCAAAACTTCCACTATTCTTCTCTAAGCATATGTAGTTCTACCCGTTTTGAGGTGGGTAAACAACCCAAAAACACCAACAACTCAACCATCAAAGCTGAAAATCTTTAGAAAACACAGTTAATGGCAAACTGTAGAGCACACACTGGACACAAATCTTCCTTTCTAATATCTATATCATAAAGGTCTCACAAGTCAACTGAGTTTACAATTCCAAACCAGGAATAAACACCATAAACTTCATTTGATAGAAGCATGGTCCTGAAGACTGAATGAAGAACAGAGGAAAGGTTTTCAAACCCAAGTTTCCACTATAGAGAGAAACCAGCACATGCTCATCAAGGCTAGATGTGCAACACAGTCTCAACCCAGACACACATCTGAATTAGGAGCCTGGATGTACTATTATTTTCCCAGATTAGTACTGCTAATGACACAAAAGCTGATCTATCTATCGGAAAACTAACTTATAATTTGATATTGACAAGTGACATCCTTCTGTTTCACTTTGTTTTTCTTTAACTAATAACAGTGATTGAATGCTAAAGATGTTTTTGTTTGACAAGTAGGAACTGTCCCCATATGTGAGATTCATGCTCTCAAGTTAGCCCTACTTTGTCTAAAAAAGAGAAACACCTCTGTGACAACTGAGCTGCCTTCCACTCCTTCCATTTCCATTCATCTACCAATGTCCTGAAGAAACATTTTCATTCATTCTGTATCAGATATATCATAAAACTACCAGTTAAGGATGATTCCCTGAGCCTATATAAATTTAGGCTGAACACCCTTGCATGCAAAGTAACTCACTGCCAAATGTCCTTGCTGCTTTCCTGTGCTATGTGGTGGATTTCCTACCCTCTCCCTTTCTCATTCCATATGGGAGACTTTACTTCCATGAAGCTGTCAAAGAGCATTTAAGGTTGTTCTAAAAAAAATGTGATGGGACCCTCCCTCTAAGACACAACTTGGGTGACAAGGATAAACTCCTTCTGAGATTTTTTTCACCTTCTTGATAGTCAAAAGCAAAAAATGCAGAAAATACAATTCACCAAAATGTACAGGCATTTCAAATACACATTCATCACTATGGATGTGCAATGTCCTCCCATGCCACGTAAACCCAGCACTCTGTGTTACACGTCAAACTAAACAAAGCTATAAATACACCTGCAACAATACCAAGTCATACAAATTAAATTGTCAAAATTCAATTTTTCAGAAAACTTTTGGACTATACTGAGGCATTCTGAACCTGCTACACACTAATGATGTACATGATGGTGAATCATGCAGATAATGCAGATAATCCCTTCAATGATTTCTAGATGGGAGAAAGCACATGCTGCATACTAGAATAGTCTAAATGTTGCTAAATACATTATTCGGTAATGCATCTTGAACCTGTCACACATATAAATATTATCCTCCGTAGCAATATTTTAAAGTAACAGAAAAATATGTGCTGTTCACTGTAACCATGCTTTTCCCACCAAAAAAAAGCTGAAGCTGATCTAAATCACAACAGAGACATAAAGAAAAGCAGAACAGCTTACCAAGATCCTCTGAACAGGCAAAGAACAGAAGCCAAAGATGAACAAGACTATCAAAAAGGCAGTACTCTGTTGATAACACACTTTTTATTCTTGCCCTGGTTTATTGCTTTGATTATTAATAGTTCTTATTTAACAAAGGCAGCAATTTCCCTTTTGCATCAACCATTCTTCTTTCCCTCCTTCTACTTTCTTGGTAAAAATCTAAGGACAACTTTGCCACCATGACAGAACAGAGCAAGCAGGCAGGTAAGAGAAAGAAACAAAAATAAAGTAGAATGGAAAATTTACTAAAAGACAGTAAAATCTGAGTCCAGTATACTCTCAGGAATTTCTCTTCCTGAGCCACTGGCCACAGAAAATTAATAATTAGTAGCATAACAGTCACATCAAGAGTAGGAAAACCTGTTCAGAGATCTAAACCTATGTAGATCTAACAATGAAAATTATTTTTAAGAAATGAAATTTGGCATCTGTGCAGTTACACCCCTGCAGGCAACCAACTGGCCTGAATACATTCCAGTCATTGACTACTTAACTTAGTTAAGAAATTACATCAGAAGTGGCAACACAATCATTCCTTATTAAATATATGAGGAAACAATGACAGCATATAATTTTTTCATAAAACCATTAGCAAATTATGTCTAGGCAAATGAGTAAGTAAAAGCTTCTAATCCTGTGATCTAATAGACTATACTGTCTCCTCAAAGTAAAAGTTGTAAATCACATAATTTATGATACCTGACACAAGACTGGAAAGGGACTAGAAAACATAATGCAAGCAATAATATTATGGCTGTGCTTAGTTGACATACTGGATGACTGCAGATCTAAGTTCAGAGTGGAGGGTGGAGGAATGCACAAGCAATCTTTTATCCTTACTCCTGTCTTCTTTAGAAATCCAGACTTTGTTCTTCTGACAACTTTAATAATGGCCAAGTACATGACCTTGGTTTTATAAAACTGAAGTGGACAGCAGTGGTACCTCCTCAGCAGACCAACCTCTTAATCTATACTATGTTTTAAAAGTAACCAGCTTAAATTTGTGCTCTGTTCTTTTACTGTACCATATAGAGTACAGTAAACCGTTAGAAGTTTTGTGGCTCTTCTCAATGTCAACAAGAGAAATTCTTTAAGTTTTCAGGTATAAAAAAAACCAAGCAGCAGAAATTACAGTGGTTCCAAAAAAAAAAACCAACACCAAAACAAAAAAAAAAACCAAAAGAGCTCATGGTATTTTCTTATATCTGCATAACATTAAGTTCATTTTTAATAGGATTGTACTGTTAGGATTTACAAAGGCATTGCATTGCCGTGCAGCAGGCATTCTACAGAGCTCAACACAGGTACTTCTTTTCCTCCTCTGACCTTCTGTGCAAGTAAAGTGAAAGACTCACTACATTTCAGGCCACAATACAACACGACGACATAGAACTTTTCTTTAATATTGACTGGAGTTCATGTAATTCGCAATACAGCATTTTGTGCCGAGATATTTCTCAACATAAGCCCATTTGACATATACTATCAGTTAAAATTATAGCTATATTTTTTCAGACTATTATGTATCTTAATAAAGACCTCCTTTCAATTTTGCATCTTTATTAATTTTTCCAGAAGGAAAGGAAAGGAAAGGAAAGGAAAGGAAAGGAAAGGAAAGGAAAGGAAAGGAAAGGAAAGGAAAGGAAAGGA
>JAOTQQ010000019.1:31523661-31544697 GCA_026546715.1 Gallinago undulata
TAATGAGGATGTTATGGGAGACAGTGTCAAAAGCCTTGCTGAAGTCAAGGTAGATGACATCTGCTGCTCTCTCCTCACCCAGCCATCCAGTTATATGTCCCCATGAAATCCCCAAAGCACAGCTACCAGAAAATATCTTTCAGGTCTTCTGTTCCTTGAAGGTCCAAGAATTTTCACTGTTTGGCACTACAACTTTTAGGAAAAAAATCCCTAAAAGGAACTTCAAAAAATAAGCTTTTAAAAGTGTTAGATTTCTCAATTTTCTCAATAAAACAATTAAAGGCTTAGTTAAGTATGTCAGTTTTCAAATGGAAGTTACCTAAACAATAAAAATAGACAGAATTACTCAAACAGACCAAGCAAATAAGCCAGTAGTTCTGAAAGGAAATTACAAAGCCAAAATTCCTACGCCTTTCATTAGTAAAAACTTTCCTTCCTTGTGGATTGTCTGATGTCTAACAGAATAGATGTCTTTTCCTCTGTAGACATTGTTCTCTCTTCTCTACTGACACAGAACCTAAATATTTTAAGAATCACAACACTAAGAATAATAATGACTAACAGGATAAGAAGCTATAAATGTGGGTTAGAGGAGGATACGTATACAAAGATCAATTTTCCTAGATTCCTTTAAGAAACCTGACTGAAAATTAGAAAGGCGTTCCTATCATTCCACAGAGGAAGGAAACTTTTAAACCACTTTTAATATGAGAATAAAATTTTGTCTTAGAAAATATTTATTAACATTAGGCAATGAGAAAGATAGAAAGGTACTTTGTTTCACAAACATACATAATTTATTACCAGGCATTATCCTTTATGTAAGTCAGAGTACAAAAACAAGTTGTTTGTTATTTTTATTTAAAAACTCCAGAGATAAGAAATGTAAGAAATTACATACATACTCATAATTATTAATTTCAATTAGCAAGCTTTAGTACTGATTTATATATATATAATTATGTAAAGAACTGTTTGACTGTCTTTGACTAGAAATTTCCCCAACATGCTATTTAGATAACTTGATATATCTTTTCCCTTCAAAACTTCACTATTAATGGAGCTGACATTCACCCTTTAACAAAGGATATTTGTATACTAAGCCTAAGGGTTTACCAAGATCATGAACACTAAACAAGATCTACCTCTCTCTTAATCAGAGCACTGAACTGAACTGTTCAACTTGATGCTTAATATTTCAGGCTTTCCCGGACAACAACATGCACAAAGTAAATTATTCACAAATGGATATATAACTGAAGAGAAAAAATAGGAACTCAAAGCATCTGCCATAGATGCTACTAATAAAGTACAATAGTTGGTCTAGTCCTAGTTTATTTGTTAGGTTGCAGAAAATAGAGGTCTTGCTGAGTTTCCTATCATCAGCATATAGTGAAGAACAAAATTGCTTCAGCACCGCAAAGAAAAAGAAAAGCAATGCAGTCTTTTGATTGCAGAGGATAATCTATAAACACAAGGAACAAAGTTGACCCTCGATGTGATCTCTGTTCACCTCTGACAAGGGATGGCAATCTAGAGATATCTTTATAGGGTACAAAACAGCTTTTAGGAAAGGTTCCTAAAGGAAATCATTCTTCTATTCAGCCATGTTGCTATAGAAACAGAACCAAAGTCTGTTCACAAAGGCTTTTATGTCAACTTCTGTTAGCAAACTCATATAAAAAATAGAACTCAAACTAAATTAACACGACAGTCATTAAGCTATTAAGAAAGGTAAAAGAAAGAAATAATTTACAAACAAATGTATCACATCTTGCCTCTTAACTATATGGGTTTTAAGGTGTAAATCAGCTTATTCCAAGTGTTTACTGCCCACTTCAGTATATTTTATATTTTCATGTAATCTGAGAAGGAGTAATTTATATAGAATGTTGTCCACAAATTCACTGGGTCACAAACTATAGATTTTTTTATCATGTTTCCTACTCCCAGCCATTAAAGCAAGGTTTTATCATGTCTCATCATTTTTGTAAACTTCATTCCTTCATCATACATCTCTCATCAAAAGACTTAAACTAAAAAGACACAATCATATCTTTAAAGTATTGATTCTGCAAAAAGCTCACAGCAACTACCACCACTACATAAATTAGAAGAGCACTTAATGCAAATGGATTTCCAAATTAAAATATGGCAAATTTCCCATAACTCCCCACCTAGTGTACAAAAGATATTATGGGAAGCAGAATCTGAATCTCAGTATCTAACATCAAAGACAAGTTATGTGTCTGTGGCATTCTGGGATGATAACTGAAACATGCAGGACTAATACTAAATTGCAGATCTCATGTTGCTATACAGATTACTGAACATTAAAGGAGAGGGTTTACAAAAGACAGACAAGAACCTCTGCCTCTTTTAAACTGCTAATCCCATCTAGTCATCTAGCCCTAGTTTGACTGAAAACATATGATGGAACTATTTCACTTCATGTCTCTTGAAGAACAAGAGATCCCTTTCCCTTCCTTTCACCCAGTTCAAAAAGTTTTAATGGTTATAACCATGAGTAGCATACCAAAACAGGAGATTTTAGGCACATCCAAAACCCTTTGTTGGTTTTGACAACAAAAATTTAATTAATTTTTGTAAATTAACTTAATTAGTTTTTTTTTAATCTAACTTAATTTCATTTCTTTTGAGATGCAAAAGATTGAGTTTCATGCTTCTGGTCTGATTCAGAAAAAGTACAAACCTGAAATGGATTCACATGCACACCAAATGAATGCCCTGCTCCCAGTAGGTTAAGGTTATTCACATTGGGACATTTTCTGAAAAACTTTTAAAATTACAGATGTAGTCTTTGCATTTCATTTCTGAAATGTAAAACAAAGCCAAAATGCAAAAAAAAAGACAAAAAAAAACCCACCACCCCACTCACAAAAAATCCACAAACACACCATTACAAGGAAAATATTCCGATTCTTCAGCAATATTCATAAATACAAGGAATGTCCTGCATCATTTAAAATTTATAAAACTGTGCAAGTTATTTTATTTCAAAAAATTTGTGGTGTTTTTTTCCAAGGAATATCAGAAAACTGAGGTTCACCAGCTATAAAGCAATTTTAAAAGTACGTTTGATAATGTGTTGCTCATGTCCACAAGACTCAGTTCAAGCAAAAGTCAACAGATCTTGTACCCTGTAGATAGTTTGCAGTGATTTCCATGTTTATACATTAATTCTGTAAATTATAGTTTGCTGTTTCTGCTTTGAAATAGATTATCAAATGTGCTGTAAGGAGGATGAACCTACTAATTTTACTACTAAGGGACCTGTGAAGAACATCTAGAATTCCAAGCATGTTTTATATTATTATAGCTCTAGAATCTCCCAAGTCCCAAGAAAGCAACCCTGGGGTTATGTCTCCTTTTCCTTTCAGTAGGATGGAGTTCAGATTCTGCAGTTTATATTAAAACCTCATTCTACATCAGAAACTGGAAGCTTGAGTCTCAGTGACCCCAGCAATTCAGAGTACTTTGCTCACCCACTCCAGGACAGTCTACAAGTAAAAAGATGAGGCTTTGAATTCAACTCTATTTTTACAACTTAAAATGTATTTATCTAGTTTTATAAACATGGTTAATTTAAAAATGGCATAAAAGGAATAGAGGTAGGGTCTTTTGCCCAGAAGTTTACAAAGTTATAGGTAGAGCTCATAATATGATATACTTAAAGAAAAGTTATCTGGCACTCAGGGCACTCCCCAGTCCCCTACTCAGCATTCCCACAACAGCTTTTTTTTCCCGTAACCCCCACTATGGGACTAGATTTCTTCTGGAAAACAAATATGCCTCTTTTCTTCACACAAATAATGGTTTCCTTCTAATTATCCCCTTTCCCATTTTGCTTTTCCTTGCCTTTTGATTGACTTACCAACAACTTTCAAACTATAAACTGGACAGCACTCAAAAACTTTTCCTTTGCTATTTCAAATTCAGTCAACTGTTCTGTTGCAAAGGAATATTCAGAAATATGTGCTGATTTTAATGATGTTTGTACTTGGGATGAAACCAAAAATGTTTTATCAATTAAAGGAAATCCACCTAGCCCTGAACTACACTCAGTGATATCATAAATGCCTAGCTTTTTCTTCATGCCTTTCTACCATTTTCCTTCTCCTGACACAAACAGAAGAGAAGAAAAAACTAGAGAAAAGCTTCTTCCTATTATAATCTATACAATGCTTCTTAAGAAGAGTTTGCCATTAAAATTTATAATTAAATGTCTTGAAAAAATTTGAAACAGTTAACATTTAATCTTCAGAAGAGGGATTTAAGAATAATACAGAATCAAAGATACACATAAAAATAATCTGATGACAGAATAAAAGATATGTATAAGACTGAAAAGAAGAAAGAAGAGCACCTGCAGATCACAATTTCTGAATAGGAGAACACCTCATGGTCTCTGAGACCCAGGAATAACTTGGTTGCTGTTTGGAATATAAGGGTAAGAGTGTTCTCAGCCAGTATTTGTAAGTGTCATAAATTATTTTTAAAAATACTAGTAATAACTTTCAAAATATATTATATTTCAATATTTCAAATATGCATAACTATGCAAAGAGAAAGATCTTTAAGTGCAAGGAACATTATCATGAAACTGCAGTCTCACTGATGACTTTGGATACATGAGCAGCATGTAGGAAGAAAATCTGGTCTTTTTGCTTTCAAGTGTGCGTTGAAAGCAATCATTAATGGTTTGGAACTTAAATTATTTTCAGATTGCACAGGGTTTGATTTCTCAGCAAAACACAATTTATGTTGTGTTCTTAATGGTCATCTGCTCCAGCAGCAAGGCAAGCAGCTACACCTTGTTGGAAAACACTGTCCCAACAACTCTGTTCTAATGAACTTAATTAATCTAAAACCTCTGAGGACTGTGCTCTCTCTAGAGGTCTGATTCTGTGTTCCTTAATCACTTGCAGTCAAATCCTCCAAGAAATCTGATGACTTGGTTGGGTTCCTTTATGACCCACACACACAGATTCAATCAATTATGGTTTTGTGGGTTTTTTTTTTTGTAATGTAGAACAAAAGTTGTTCCTTTTTAAAATTTTGTGCTTTAGAAACATTTTTCAAAACCTTATCTGTAATAATTAAGCCAAATTTCTCTTGATATGGCAGAAATAATCCACTCAAGTATTCTATTTGCCTTTATTCAGATGATAATGCCTAAAACTTAAAATGACTGGGTGCTATAATATTTTTGTAAAAATTATCCCTAATGATGATGTAAAAAATTAAACACTCTAAATAACCTGGTATACTTGTGAAAGCTTCCTTAAAATGGAATATTTTATTTCATTATTTACAGTACTGAGATAAAACATGCTCACAAATATTGTCAGTGAAACGGTGTTTACAGAATTTTTACGCTTTCCAACACAAAATCAGGGAAGCTTTTCTTTGGAGGCCTTTTTCTTTATGATTAGATAATTTCCGTTAGAAGACACAGACGCTGCTGCCTGAATCTTCTTTTTTTTTTTTATGTCAAATTTTTCCAAACCCTCAAATCTTCTGTTACAATAAAAACTTCTGTAACAGATCTGGATATAGCAGCTAACATTTCAGATACATGCTCAGTCTACACATTTCATAATCCAATTTATCTAAATTACAGCTGACATTTACATGGATAAAATAGCATGTGGCTATGAATTTGTTGTTAACACCAGAGATAAGTAACATTTGTTAACACTTTTTTCTGTTTGTCCTTTTCAGGCAAAAATCTACCTGGAGTTGCCATACTAAAATTGTATTACCTGGGAGGTAAAGGTTGTACTGAAAAAAGAAAGTGCAGGGAGGAATTCTGCTCCTTTTAGAGGATTCCCTATCTTCAGGACTGTCAGCTCCACAAGCATACATTCAAGACTACATGCATCAGACACCAACAGAATACATTTGAAAACAGTATCTTGATAAAATATTGTCACATACACAAACTGTCTCCTTTCTGACTCTTTGCTCCAAGGTAACCTCAGAGGTACCAACTAAACCAAGTTTTGAATGACTGTTCAGAATCTCAGAGGCAATGTGTCTTTTACTAATCTATGTTCTTATTTGCTGGAACAGTCCTTTTTTTCCCCCCCTTTTTTGTTAATCATTAACAAAGCAGAAGAACCATGTTATGTTTTTGTACTTAAGAGTAAAATTTGCCTCACAACATGTCAATGGTAAAATAGCTGTTGCTTGGATGGCCAAATTGGCCCAGCTTGTCTCTCTCTCTCCCACAAGAATATCTTCATTCCCTTGACCTACTGGACTTACAGCAGGGACAATCATAAGAATAATGACATATCTGTGACAATCAATTGTGTAGTTGGAGGAGAACTAAGCCAGCATTTCCTGCTTCTGTTTCTGAAGGAACATTGTCAAGCACCAGGAAAGATGGAAGTTCACCTTTAAGTCAAACAAGTTCACATATACCAATATAAAACGGAAAGAAGCCTTACTAGGATAAAGAATATGTGTCTGAATCACAGCAAAACTTTTGCCAGCTCTTCTTGGACTATTGTTCTAAATTTGAGGTCTCCTGCTCTGCAACAATATTGTCTCAATTCAAGGTCACATTCACTCATCATTGTGTAGGGTCTGCCCGGGATAGAGAAATAGAATTAGTCTTCTTCACAATGATTTGGACCTGTACCTGAAACAGTGTTCACAACACACTTGTGGTTTGGCTGTTGCCAAGCCACACTTGCACAGCATCAAGACTTTCTTTTTTCCTTACTCTGCCCTGCAGCAAGTAGGCCAGGATGGCAAAGAAGCTGAGAGGGAACACAACAAAGACAGCTGACTCCAACTGACTAAAGGGATACTCCATGCCACATACCATCATGCTCAGCAATAAAAATTGAGGGTAGGTAGCCATTGCTCTAGGACTGGTTGGGCATGAGTAGACACATCTTGTGGAAGATGGTGATTGCCTTTGCATCACTTGTTTTTTTCTTCCTTTTCCCTTCACTTATTAAAATGTCTCTACTTTGACACACCTTCTTTCTTCATCTTTCTCACTTTCACTCTTCCTATTCTCTCCTCCAGATCACTGGTGAGGCAAAGGAGTGAGGGAGTGGCTGCTTGATGCTTAACTGATGACCAGGGTCAATTGTCAACCAACTTCCATTTTAAAGTCCAATAAAACTTCATTCACAGGGAGGAGGGAAACAAACAAACCAACCAAACTAAAAAAAACCCAAGCAAACCAAAACTGTGCACTCTTCAGAAGCTGAAAAAACTACCACTGTCAAATGTAATTTTTGAATCAGCGTTTATTGAAGACAAGAATTGTTCCATGAAAGCTCAAAGAAATAAGTCAAGGTAGAAGTTAATATTATTTTACACACACACACACACACAAAAAAAAAAAAAGTCAATTAAGTGAACTAACATTTTGGAAATGACAGGCTGTAGATCCCATTTATTTGAGTATGACAAAGCAGACATCAGAACAGATGTGATCAGCCTAGCAGTAAGTTAGCTTTGCTAGAAATGAAGAGCCTTACAGAGTCTGTTTTCTAGTATCACACGTGATCACATCAATATAAGATACAACTGCATTATAATGCAAATACTGCTTATATTTCCTTTCTTCCATGAGAGAAAATAAAAAACCTGCAGCTGAATTATCTATAATGATGCGTTTCATCAGCACAATTGGACTTTGTTACTGACAGTGAGACTGTGTAAGTGAATTGTGAAGATGGACACTACAGCAAAAGCACTGCTGTTTCAAAGGAACAAAAAGAAAAATTCTGTTCATAGGTCTTCACCTACATAAAGGTTGATTGATTACATTGATTACAATAGATATTACTTCTATTCCCAAAGCTGTTACCATCTGTTCACATCACAAATCATCTTTCAGGAATAGTTATACTCCTTTCCAAAACAAATGATAAATGTAACCCCATTTCTGAAAAGTCTTCTTTAAGTGAAGTGTTTCAGAGTAGTGTTTAGTGCTTTAGAGTACATAATGCTTTCCTTGAGTATTTCCATGACCCAAGACATCGTATGAACCAATATGCTTGAAAGCAAAGCTATGTATACTATGGAATGAAATGTGTGACAAGATGCAGAGGCTACAAATTACTTTCAAATCCTAGCTAGATGACAAATATTTTAGTTCTCAATCCAAAATCAGAGATGCCGTTGGTTGCAAACTAGAAACCAGATCCTCAAGTAACCAAAACAATTGAAATTAGACTTTAAGTATTTGAAAAGAAAAATTGTTATCAGAAATAAACTCTCCCAATTTCTTAGGTGTTGGACCACAGAAAAAAGATCAGGGAAATTTATTTCATATACCTGAATAGTTTATAATTCAATAGTTTATAATTCAAGCTGATTGTGAAGAGCTGACAGAAAATGACATATATGTGTTTGTCATGAACTGCGTAGAAGTGTGAATATTTTAATGAACCATCAGAAAATATATAATAAATAGCATTGGAAAGGAACATACGAAACTAATCTAATTACTCTAAAACTTGTAACAAAACACTTTAATGTGACTTCTAAAACATCTTGTAAAATCAAAAGCTCTTTAAACAGCTGATAGAAAATGAAAAAGAGCAGTGTAAAACTACTTCAAAATTAATGCACTGAGTGCAATCAGATTTCCAAAGAAGCTAAGAAATACATTCATTATTTAAAATGGAAAAAAAAATAATAAAAAAGCTTCCATATTGATCTGTGATTCCAAAAGTGGAGAGAAATATGCCACCAACACCAATGTGTTTCAGATTGTGCCCATAGCCTCTGGTCCTGTCACTGGCCACCACTGAAAAGCACCTGGTTTTTGCAACCCTCTCTTCGGGTATTTATATACATTGGTGAGATCCTCCTGAGCGTTCTCTTTTCCAGGCTCCCTCAGGCTTTTCTTATAGGAGAGATGGTCCAGCCTCTTCGCCATCTTAGTGGCCCTTTGCTGGATTCCCTCCAGCACGTCCATTCTCTCTTATACTGGGGAGACCAGAACTTGACAGAGTACTCCAGATGTGGCCTCACCAGTGCTGAGCAGATGGGAAGAATCATGCCCCTTCACCTGCTGGCAGCACTTATCCTAACATAGCTCAGAATACTATTAGCCTTCTTTGCATCAAGGGCACCTTGCAGGGTACCTTCAGCTTGATGTTCACTGCGCTCCCTGGGGCCTTCTCAGCAAAGCTGTGTTCTAGCCTGTCAGCCTCTAGCATGTAATGGCACATGGGGTTATTCTTCCCCAGGCACCAGACTCTGCAACTTCCTTTTTTGAACTACATGAGACTCTTGTTGGCCCTTTTCTCCACTTCCACCTGTGGAAGTGCCTCTGAATGTCAGCACAACCCTCTGGCATATCAGCTACTCCTCCCAGTTTTGCAAACTTGCTGAGGAAACTCTGCCCCAACATCCACATCATTAATGAAGATGTTAAACAGAACTGGACCCTGTACTGAGCCTGGGGTACACTGCTAGTCACTGACCTCAAACTAGACTTTATGCCACCAATTATTACCTTCTGACCCTAGCCATTTAGACAGCTTTCATTCACCTCACTGTCTACTCATCAAGTCCTTATTCTTCTGCTGGTCTTTTGGGACACAGTGTGAAAAGCCTTCCTGCAGTCAAGGCAGACACTGCTCTCCACCTACCAAGACTGTCATTTCATGGTGGAAAGCTATCAGCTTGGTCAAGCATGGCTTCCCCTTGGTGAATCCATGCTGACTACTTTTCATCACCTTTTAGCTATGCACATGCCTGGAAATGGTTCCCTGAATTACTTGCTCCATCACCTTCCCAGGGATCAAGATGAGGTCTGACTGGCCTGTAGTTCCCTGGTCCTCTTTCCTTCCCTTTCTGAGGACAGGAATAACATTCGCATTCCTCCAATCTTCAGGCACCTTTATCCAACACCATGCTCATTCGGAAACAATCAATGACCTCAGTCAGCTCCCTCAGCACTTGTAGGTTCAACAGGGACCATGGACTGGAGTATGTAGTTTGTTTAACTAGTCTCTAACCCAATCCTCTTCCATCAAGGGTAAGTATTCCTTACTCCAGACTTTCCACCTGATCTCTGGAGCCTGGAATTCCTGAAGTCTGGTCTTACTAATAAAGACTGAGGTGAAGAAGGCATTCAGTACCACAACCTTTTCTATGCTTTTTGTCACCAGGGCTCCTTGCCCATTAAACAGCAGGCCCACGTTTCCACTAGTCTGCTTTTTGTCCCTTGTGTACTTATAGAAGTCCTTCTTGTTGCTCTTGACATCCACACCAGATTCAATTCCAAATGGGTTTTGGCTTTCCTAACTGTGTCATTGCATGCTTAGACAGCACCTCTGTATTCCTCCAAGGTTACGTCCTTCCTCCCACTTTCTGCTTGTATTCGAGTTTTGCCAGAAACTCCTTGTTCACCCATGCAGGCCCATCTGATCTCAGAATTGAGATCAGTTTCAGAGTTTTTACCATAAAATTTTTATGTGAATCTTTCACGAATGGTTGTCTTTGTTGTTAATGAAATTCTACAACAATATGAGTAAGGATTGCACTTGACATTTGTCAAGCTCATCCTCCTCTTCTTCAGGAAAGGTGGCACAAACAGCATTTTATCACCAGTTCTCAAAGCTTCAAACTTTTAGCTGCTACCTGCAGTATTAAAATGAATCTGTCTTCTTGAAAAAAAAAATGGTGGTTTGTGGTTGGTTTTTTTTTTTTTAGCTAGGATATGGTCATAGGACATTTTCTTCCTGATTTTCACACCTGCATTTTTTAAGCTTCTAAAGCTTGATCTGAGAAACTGATCAGACCTCCACCAATATATGTTTCTTTCCTTATTTTAAACTAAGTTATGGAAAAAAATTAACATGGTTATAATCTTCGATCTTGGTTACAAGATGCATAATGGCTTACTTTACAGTGTATTAGCACAATCAGTGAAAGCTGTGAGCAGTAAAGGTATAGTGTAAAATTTCTTCTCAGTTACTGCTAACAACTGTCAGATTAATTATATACTTTTAACTGATACAGCACTGGTTTACATGAACATGTAGAAGCTTTTCAGAAATATCCATTGTTTGTAGCGTATCACAATTTATATAAATAGAAATGTAAGTAGACAAGGGTGTTTAAATATTTACCAATCTTCTACCAATTAGTCTGTCATATCTCTGTTTTACATGTAAATTCTAATCTGGTTTTACCTAACTGGACAAGCAAATACTGCCTAGTTCCTGAACCCTTCTACTCATTTATTTATAGGATAAAGAAAATGCTACGCTATTCCTTTCCACTTGAACAACCACCATGTATATTTTTATTCTAGTTTTACTGTACTATTATAAAAATACTGCTGGACTGCTAGCATGTTTTCATCTGACTATAATTATGTGGAACTTTGCTAAGAGACTACAGTCTGAATTTTTATCTTCAATTTCTGGTCATCTGAGTTGGTACAAAACATTAGTTTTAAGGCTTCAGAAAAAAACCTTGCAGAACAGAAAATGCCACATCTAAGAAGGAGACAGATCTCTTGCCTAGATTCATATTTTAAATGGAGACTGCATACATATCAGCACAGGAAATTGCTGAGAACTGATTTACTTCTTTTTAATTAAGAGTTTTGATGAGCAAGAGCAATCATTAGGACTAATATTGTACTTTTTAAAAATACTAATACTAGTATTAGAATAAAAAGTGTAAAATTTTATTCTGTCTTCTTTATAATACAACGAAATATAACTTACATTCCATATTAGCAACATTACAAGAACAAACTTGTATAAACAAGTAGAAGTCTGAAAATTCAAAACCATAACCTCCCACTTTAAATTCAAATTACCTATTTGCTTACCAAACAAACAAACAAAAAAAAAGTACTCTCATAACTCTCTTATACTGCTCTCTTTTCATTATTCTGTGGAACCTTGTGCAGTATGTGTATAAGCAATTGCTGACAAGATCAATCTCATTCACCACAACTACAAGTCCAGTTATTTCCTAAACCCATGAATCAATAAAAAAATACAATTGAAAATTATTTCAGGAGTGATGATTAATCCTTTTGTTATAATGTAGTGCAGATTTTCAATTCAGTTCCTTTTCACAAAAAAAAAAAAAAAACCAAACAAATTTTCAAACTGAACTTAACCAAAAACACATCCTAGCTTTATAAAGCCAGTGTATACTTTTTAAATAACTTATGATATTTTGATTACTGGAAGGTTTAGCAAAAGACTGTTGATTCAAAGGAAATCCAAAACCCTCTTTTATAAAGGATATTTTTTACCACAATAATTCAGTATTGTGCTCTATCACATTTTGCAGTACATACTAAAGTTATAGCCCTTAAATTGAGTGAAACTTTAAGATTATACAAAAGATTATGGGCTAGACCCTTTCATACAGCACTTCAAAAAAGAGCAGTTAATGTAAAACCTGAATCGATGAATATGACTAATGAAGATGTTCACTGAGTCTCTGATAAACAGCACATGAGAGAACTGAGGTGGCACAGCTACATATTTAGTCTCTTTGCTAATAATGCAAGAGATCAAAATCTCATTCCCAAGAATAATCCCATTGTTATCCTAACACTGTCATCAGAAAAAGCATCCATATTTCATGTTCTCTGTTATAAGAGTTCTATGCTTTCCTCATATATTTTACATACTTACTTCTACTTAATTAAATTCTTAATACATTTTAAATTCCATGTTTTGTCCAGGATATTAAACCATATAAGGCAAACAAAATATAAGTACTGTGATGAAAGTACAAATAATTACAAATAAAAACAGTCTGCTCATTTGTGTAACCACATTATGAAGTCTTAAGCAACTTCTTCACCTCTTACACAGACTCTTAAAGATGTTTAAAACATTCAGACTCACATGGTCATTCGCAAAATCCCATAACAAAGGAGATCTTATGACAGTAACACCATGGAGGAAAAAATAACCCAGAAGATATCTGCATCACTGGATTTCTCCAAGTCCACAGCTGGTCATAAATATCAATGACAGGGCACTAAGGAAACATCCCATCCTTCTATTTCTTCCACATCTATTTTAGATTTCAAAAACCAACTCACTAGTATGTAATTTCTGTAACCTTAACTAGCATAAGAAATATCAAAAATTAAACCAATACTAAATTGTCATGATGCATAAAGAAAATATATCCTCATTGCTAGAAGAGTACAGGGGCATTTTTTAATTTCTGTCCATATACTCTGTCCGTATACTCTGCTATAAAATTAAATAATAATCAGAAGAGTGAATGAGAATCTTCATATGCTTACATATACATGTTTACATATGCAGAGAGGCAGTAAAGAAAGGTAAAATCTAGTCAGTTTTCTTGAAATTCTGCTAGCAACAGCACGTGTTTGGCATATGGCATCACCTTGGAAAAGCCTAAAATGCCACCATAAATCCTCCTACAGCTTCTACAGAAATTGCCATTGAAGTGTCTCAGGGAACAGAAAACAACAGAACTTCCTATGGAATAAAGAATTTAAAAAAACCAAACAAAATCAAACAGTCCTCTGCTATCAAATGATATAATAATATATGGAAGCTGAGTATTTGCTACATAACTATTCTATCTGTAATTAGACACCTTAGACACCCTTAGACGTCTCTTTCCCCTCAGCAATACATTCCAATGTCAATCAAAACTATTTACGTAATCTGGCACACAATTCAAATAATCTATAATGAGCATAATCATAAGTAGTACTTTAGTGTATGCTTTTACAGTTAGCTGAAATGTTAGTTGTTTGAGGCTGCTCAGTGGCATGGATGATTACTAGGGTAACTTCCTGGAGGAAAAGACTAACTGTATGGATATCTGGTCAAAGGCCTGCAGTAAATTTAACCTATCACATGGTTCCACAATCTTCTGCTACATGGATATTGCATATACATATTATTGTACATGACACTTACTGGCCATGTAACAATTGAACAATTCATGTGCCCTTTGCCTACAAGCATCTTTCACAGCACATATTCTAACGTTGCAAGTCCTTGACCGGTTTTAAGTACTGGACATTCAAATAAGGAAATGCACAACCTGCTTTGCCACTGATCTCATACTACTACCATTGAAATGTGGAACTTCATAAAATTATAGTTCCTTGATACTTCAGGTAGGGATGAGATGAGAATTTAGTTATTACCATGTACATCATGCATGCAAAGTCAAATAAATTGCTAGAATAAAACTCAGGTTAAATACCCAGCTTTCAAAAAACATGGGCACCACCCATGTCTCACCCATATTAGCCTCAGAAAGATCACATCACAATGTTACCTGTATGGTAGTATTATACTGGGAACCTAACTTGAATAATGCATCAAGAACACAATCCCAACAAAGTTGTTCTAAAGCTTCCTAAAATACAATTTAAAACAGCTTCAGTATATTTACACAAATTTTTTGAAACTATTTTTGTTAGACCTGTGCTGGCTTGTTTTCCATATGCTTAATTGACTTTCTCTGTGGAACCTTCACACAACATAACTATTTAAGAACATGCTCCTGCAGAGGAGAAAAATTCCATTAACTCTAAGGCAAGATTGTAATGTAAGGTAATAAAATCTAGAAGCTGAGTTAAGAATGACCTTGCACCCTCCCCTGTTCTTTTGATTTGGTTTTTTTGTGGGTTTTTTTTTTTCATTTCCCTTTCCATACAAAATAATATCCAATTATTACTTTTATTATATTTAAGCATGGCCGGGAAAGACTATAAGAGCTTTTCTGAGAGTGTTCTTACATCTTAGAAGGCAAAAGCTCAGACACTTGCTAAAATTCCTGCAACTACTGTTAAAAGAATGTATTATACATTGTACTGTTTTCAAGCAACAACTTAAATCTGCAGGTCTCATCTACTTCAAAGGCACTCTCGTTTTAATTGTATCTCCACTTTACAGATGAGAAAACTGAAGCACTGAAAGAAGAAAATGGTCCAGAATTTTTTAACAAGTCCATTTTCCATATCTGCAACTATCAGAAAATGTCACATAAATGTCACATAAAAGCACTGGTTTACCCATACACAGCCAGCCAGTCTTCGATACACAGACAATGGCTTCTTTCACACCTATGTGAACCTTAGTTTAACATATTTTTCTGTCAATAAAAATGCTTCAGACATTGCAATATTGTTGTCATAAAGACTAACATGGAAAAGTATTTAGTATTTTTAAATTGTCTGTGCTATACTAAGAAAAACACAGAAGCAGTATTCTCATACCTGTCGCCCTGAGGCATGCTGGGGAGACTGCATCACTGTCAAAGTCTTACAGAGATGAGCCAATAGCTCCTGAGGTAGTTGAAGTCAACAGGGAAACACCTGTGAGACACCTCAAGGGTTGTTCCCTAGGAAGGTGACACAGCCGGCAGCCCAGAAGTGCCTCTACACAACCGCATGCAACATGAGGCACAAACAGAAGGAGTTGGAAGCCACCATGCTGCTTGAAAGCTATGACATAATGACCATTACTGAAACCTGGTGGGATGAATCCTATGACTGGAGTGTGGCTATTGAGGACTACAAGGAAGGGACAGGAAATGAAGGAGGGGCGGAGGTGTTCCCCTCTATGCTAAGGAATGGATGGAGTGTGAAATGTTGTCCCTAAAGAATAGCCAAGAGGAAATCAAAAGCTTATGGGTAAGAATTAAGAGACCGAGGCAATAAGGGGAACCTTGTGGTTGGTGTCTACTACAGGACGCTTGATCAAGGGGAGCCTACTGATGAAGCCTACTTACTCCAGCTACAGGAGGCATCACCCTCAAAGCTCTTGTCCTGCTGGGGGACTTCAACCACCTCAACACCTGCTGGAAAAGTAACACCGCAAGCTCTAGACAATCAGGTTCTTTAGTTATTACCAAGTACATCATGCATGCAAAGTCAAATAAATTGCTAGAATAAAATTCAGGTTAAGTTCCCAGCTTTTAAAAAACATGGACAGCACCCATGTCTCACCCATACTAGCCTCAAAAAGATCACATCACAATGTTACTTGACAATACCTTCCTAAGACAGGAAGCCCTAACTGAGGGGATGCAAAACTGGCCCTGATAGTCACCAATGCAAGTGAGTTCATCAGGGATGTCAAGACTGGAGGCACCCTCAGCAAGTTTGCCAACAACAGCAAGCTGTGTGGTCTGCATGACACACTGGAGGGAAGGGATGTCATCCAGAGACCTGGACAGGCTGGAGAGGTGGGCTCATGCAAATCGCATGAAGTTCAACCAAGCCAGGGTCCTGCACCTGGGACGCACCAATCCCAGGCACAAATACAGGTTGGGCGGAGAACAGCTGAAGAGGTTCAGTAACTGTCAAAATCAATGCAACTTTTCAGATGAGTGTCTTGTTCAGTAAGCATCTTCTCACTCACCTCTGCTAGTAAGATGAAGCAACTGCAATTCTTCGTCATTTCTTTTTCTGTTATAAAACAAACACTGATAGCATTGGTAAAGATCTGAAAGCTTTTCAAGTGACTTAAGACTATCCTGCCTTATGACCTTTTGCCATATTTGGGATATTCATCCATGCACAATAACAGTATTGAGTATATTAGTAAAAAGCAGCTCCAGCATGTGCAAAATAGATTGAAAATGAAGCAGTTACAGATACCCTTTTGTAAAGTACTCCACAATACAATCAGATATTACTACTGAGATTAACTCTTATTCTGTGTAAAGCCCCCTATTCATGAGTGTTTGGAATTTCTCCTAAGAAATTCTGAATAGCTGCATTCCTACCTCCACAAGCAGCAGTTTGAAGTCACTTCTATTAATGAAAACTTAAGACCCATTGAAAAGAACCAGCAATAAAAGCATCGCAGAGTGTGTGTGTACAGCACAAAAGAAATTAGTTACTTAGCTTGTGTTCCTACAAAGGCTTTAGAATTATGAAGTATTAAAACCTAAAGGTTAACAATATTTATTGCTGTAACTTTGAAGAATTTAAGCATCTTCACCTACAGGATCACTTCACAAATAATACTGAAGAAATTATTATGATTTAAATTTCAGTAGCCCAAACAATTAACAGGTAATATACTTATGTACCTATGATACATTTCTTATCACTATATTCATTTTTAGAAGTATCCACTCAATATACTTTATTGAGAACACTGTGTTAAACTAGTCCAATTTGGGCATAGCAAACTGAATCCGAATGAGATCCACTTAAAATAATGAGCCTAAAATTGCACAGAATAGCAGCTTTCTGCAAATTTATACATTCCTGTAATGTCTAGTAAAATATCCTTAGGCATGTTTAATCAGCACTTACAATGTTAATAGCAATAATAATAATACATTAAATCCATTTTGTGCTCTTGTTAAGATTAGACAGCAGTTACATTACAACAAAAAAGCAAAACAAAAAGATGGATTGTTCAATTACAGATCCACCCTCTGATAGAGACACAGTACACTGCAAACATATCAAGTCCCCTAAAAGAAACAGAAAGTTTTCTGTTGCACAGAGACATCACCACAACCAAGAATAAGGCTCGTTTAGAATTACAACTGAACTGAAAAAAAAACAGTATAAAAGCACAAGGACATCAAAACAAAACCAATATGAAAACCGTTAAGCAAAATTTCTGGAAGAGTGTTACTCGAAAGAAAATTACAAAGATTTTTAGCTCTCTCTCCTAGATCCCAATATAATAAACAACAACAAAAAAAAATCACTAGGATTCAGAGTGTATCCAAAAAATTCTTAAATACCACATATTTGTTGGGAGTTAATTCTTCATTCTGGATAAGACTTACATGGTTTATCAAAGGTATGTTCAGAAAAGTCATAGGCTGTTGAAGTAAAAGTTTTTGTTCTTAGAAACTAAAAAAGACAGTACATTTTCAAGAGCACTGGCCCTGACAGTTCATACAGCTAGACTGAATTCTCATCTTTTTAGCCTGTCTAGCAGAAAATACGACCATCCTGACAGTGCAGTAGATCTATGAAATGCCCGTGAAATTCTTATGTCTGTGTGGTGCACTGATAACAGTACAGACAGAGGTATCCCTCCCCCCACCAGGGAAAGGCCAACATCAAAATGCTGCCATGTACTTATTAATTTCAAATTCCACTAGACTGTGCTTCGCAGCACTTCCATTATTAATTTTACTGGTTATGTCCCTAACTCTTTCCTGAAGTAGAACAGGCTCACATTGCCCAGTCCCTACTCACTAACCCACACAGGCCCAAACTAGCCAACAGACAATTTACATTTTAAGACAGTCTGTCAGTGATTCACGGGACAAAACTTTCATTTTTAATTAAAAACTGAAGTCAGAGGAAATTTGAAAAGGTCTGGCTGTCACTGTTATTTTAGATTCTAAGGCCAGAAGAGGAAAAGCACAATACTTTGGATATAGAAGATAAATTATTGTAATTAATTTCAAATATGCAAGTAGATTATTTCCAACAAAATAATTATAGAACTGGCAAGTAAGCTAGGAGCAGGATAGTAGAAGGATCATCATGAGGCAAACATGGCTTTTTTTCATTAGTTGAAAGTTATATAAAGTTTTATGATCTTTATAGACTGGTCTATCTCAAACACTTGTGTGAAACTTAGAGTTTATGTCTGAGATTAGTCTGGTTGAGAAAAGTCAACATAGTTAAGAAGACAACATTACAATATACAATACAAACCACTTCAATAATACTTCGTGTGACTTTTTTTTTTGATCAAGTCAATTTAGGATAGTATCTAAAAAAACCCCAACATTTCCATTTACTAACAAATGCCACCAATTGCAAAAAATAAAACTTTCCATGCAACTTGTCTGGGCAAAAGCAGCAAGCTCCACTAAAATTGTTAGAAGAGAATAGATCATATTTGCTTCATAAGGTTTCTCTCCAGTGCAGCAGAGCTCCAAACTGTTAGAAGTTTTCAATTTCCTCAACACTCATACATAGCTTAGGAGCATTAGGGCACCTGGTGAAAAAAAGCACAAGTAGTCTATATTTCAGGCCTACTGAGCAATGGCAAAAGCAACAGAAGCTATCACGGGAATTCCTTGGCAAGAGAAATGAAGGCAAGAACAAAGACACTTCTTTCAAACTTTCCTTCAAGTATACAACATGCTGGTTTTTGGGGGTGAGGTTTTTTTTGTTTTCTCCTGGAAGTTTTACATAGGCAAGAGCATTCCTAATGCGATGGATGACAATAAACCAGGATAAGCTCCTCTCAAACACTTCTGGATCTCACTTACGGAACATACAAACCCAGTCTCAGTGCTGGATGGCAAGCACTTCCCACAGCTAGCTACTAAATATAGTCCAACAATTGTAACAGCAGAAGCCTACACACAGGTGTTGCAAGACGGCCCACAGCAATTCTGAAGCCATACAACTGTCCTGATGACACTATTTTTTCCTGAAGAAACCAACTCAAATCGCGCATCTCAGGTAAAACTGCATTAAAGATATATTCTGTTTCAGCGTCAACCAATGAAAATCAAATTAAGTTGGATAAGAGTAGAATTGTCATGCAGACATCAAAAGTAGGATCATATAATTTCCCAGAGGACTTGCTTCAATTAGTCTATAAACCAAATGCACAAAGACAGATATGAGAGTGTGTGGCCTGCTGCAAAATCTTAACTTTTTAGCCTTTAAGTTTACAACCTAAGAAAACTTTGTTTTTCTTTCTAGCTTAGTATACAGGAGATTTTTATCTTAAGTAGAAGCTACAAACACTCAAAATACCCTTCTACTTCAGCTCAAAGTTAATTTGAAAATTACTCTTTCTTTTCAGGCCACTCATGGACCAGCTTTTCCTTTGCTACTATAATAGCCTCCCCCCAGTAATCCTTTCATCTGCTTTTTCTTATCCTTTATACAATTTTAGGTTTCTTTTTCCCAAAGCTGTGATTTATGGCTGACATCCAGCCCTTTTGCTGCATCGGTTCTCTTCAGTCACCCACTTAACTTTCTTTAAATCACATTTAAACTGTAATTTTCTCCCTAATTTATATCCAAATTTGTATGAGAACAAGATGTTTTAGGAATGTTAATGAAGTATGGGGGCTTTAACATGTAGGTCTCTAGATCAAAGTCATCTGTAAGCAGCATAAGCCGCTGAAGATTTGGTGGTGGTTTTAATCAACTGTGGAAGACACAGTGATAGTCTCCATCAGATTCAAGTAGTCAGACATGCACATCATAAACTTATACAAAACAGTATGATACCCGTTTGGCACTGGCAGCAGAGAGGTAAGTCATAGAACACATATGGGAAATAAAACTTCCAAACCAAGAAGATTTTACTCTCTCAAATGATACTAAAACTACCTCAGCCCATCAATATGCAAGAACACCAGTAACCTATGGAATCTGCAGTAGATCTTACATTTCACACAGTGGCGTTGCATTAATCAATACAT
This sequence comes from Gallinago undulata, assembly GCA_026546715.1. Classification (NCBI taxonomy): domain Eukaryota; kingdom Metazoa; phylum Chordata; class Aves; order Charadriiformes; family Scolopacidae; genus Gallinago; species Gallinago undulata. Next base: position 31,544,083 of record JAOTQQ010000019.1, read on the forward strand.
AGATTTTAGATTGCCAACCACTAAATATCCTTATGTTTTATCCGATTGCATGTGAAAGATAGCATGCTAAAACTCAATGCATATTTGATTATAATGTTTAAAAGGCTACCTATCTTTGCTGTATTTATCAATTTTTTTAATTTATTTAGAGCAATCTTATTCACTTATTTTAATGAATTTAATGCTCATTGAAGGAACAGACCAAAAAAAAGAGCACAAACAGCAATAATCATGCTTCATGAAAACAGATGCCATCTTAAACTGCACGCTGAGTTCTAATTAAACATGGTTTGGGACTGTCACAACATCCCTTGTATGAGAAGTCACATTTATTCTACCACTAACAAATTTGAAAAATAGTCAAGAGAATAATTAATATGCAAAATTTGAAATATACAGAACCTATTTCCTTAGATCAACAATGGGAGGACAGCACGTCAGACATGGAAAATAGATTACATAGTAATGTCAAGCTTCCTGCTACTATTTAAAGCTACTTTGTAGATGGAAACAACATTTGTCAGACCAGCTACCCCCTGGGTGCTCATCTTCTTGGGCTGGAAGATAAGGCCGGAGAACAGAACAACTCCCCTGTAATCCAGGAGGAAGTAGTTA
>JAOTQQ010000019.1:31544797-31600284 GCA_026546715.1 Gallinago undulata
TAATGTGGTTGGACTCGATGATCTCAAAGGTCCCTTCCAACCACTAAGATTCTGTGATTCTGTGATTCTGTGATTTATTCAAAGATTTCATGTCCAGAATATCATCAGAATTATCATCTAATGCATTCACATAACGCCACATGAAAAAGTTGCTATTAAAATACTACCAATAATAAAATAAAATGCTAATAAAACTCACAAAAAAACCACCTCACAAAAATTCCTCAAAAATAGCCCTACTATCCATTAAAAAATGAAAAAGCTTATAAACTGTTTTTAAAAAAAGTCTGTAAAACTCAACACAGACATAAGAATTCAATTTTGGTAATCATGCGTTCAAACTTGAACATTACTGTACATTTTCTGATTGCATCTCTCAGTAGTTCCTAGTGAAAACATTTCTGTATCAGTCAATCCATTTTCAATTTGATCTTCGACTGGAAGTCTCCCGTGAGAGCGTATATAGCTGGTCAGGCTTATAAGGTAATTCTACACACCACCAACCATACCAGCCACTCATATAGATTTATTATATCCAAATGAATCTTGTTTTTAACACCCATACTGAAGGCTAACTGTAAACACCAGACTGAAGGCTGCCTGTAAAGCAGCATATCCTCATACTGTTTTACAACCAATTAAACAGAAGCAGAGGTGAGAAACTAATTTTTAGATTTTTCATGTGCCATTTGGAAAGAATCTTAAAAGTATTCACCTTTTCAGGATGATTCCCTAGATTCCATGTTAGTTGCTTAACCAAATGGAATTGGGGTGACCATAAAAGGACTAAGGCTGAACTGGCATAATAGTACTTTATCCGTTCATTATGTATGCTGCAAGGTAAGATTTTGCCTTAGTCAGAACAAGAAATAAAAAAAATAGTGAAAGAATAAACCAGTCAGGAACAGTCTGGTTCAGAACAATTTCAATTTTTTGCATGATTACAGTGGCAAATGCAAGGAAATTTATACTTTGCCATGTTATAGACACAAAGCAGTGACACTTGAGACAAATCTGTTTTATAACTAAATAAAAAGAGACATAATGATTTAATATTTATGATAGAAATATTCTAATGCTTTCTTTTTTTAAAAATTAGTTTAATATCCACGTATTAAAAAAGACACAAAGTGAAAGGAAAAGAAAGAACAAAGACAACACAATGCTGCCAAATTTCTATCCCAACAGTAATGTAATTTGAAGATGGGAAAATCTTCATTGAGACACCTTAAGTGTCACATCATTCAGGGAACATTTCTGTTTGAAACTATTAGTGCTTCATTACAAATTCTAATTTTAATTCATGCAACTTCAAACAAGTAATTTAAGCATCAAAAAAGTTCAGTCCAAATTCAGAACAAAAAAAGATTTAAGAGTCACAGGCAGCAATGACTACCCCCTACAGTAACACTGGATCACTAAAGAAACTAAAGATAAAAAAATTGTGTAGTTTTTTCCATGAAAATTCCCCCAAACTAATTTCTGTATAAGGAAATCATTAAGAAATTTTGAGAATTAGTTTCAGTCACCTCTTCTTTCAGGAAAAGAATTGTCAGGTTTCTTAACCTGTGCAGATGGAGTGCCTAAAATGAATTTGCGTAGTCTATCAAAATACAGAAATCATATCATTTAAACTACTTGAATCTAGGTGCCTATATAGAAACCAATAATCTATCTCACACATTGTACAATAGGCAGTTCATCAGTGAGCCTACTTGGACACAAAGGGTTACAGTAGCACCAGCCAAACACTTCCCTTGTGATCTCTCCTCTTATACAAGATCACATATATCATTACTAACATGATGTGTCAATCAGTCTAATGCTACCCAAAAAAAGACTACTTTCATTGCTGATATTAAAACCTGTGAGGAAATCAGGGAAGGAAAGAGGTAAGGGATAATAATAATAATAATAATAAAAATCATCATTAGTAGCCTCAAGCAGAACCTTGTAAATCTAGATGAGAATGCATTTGAAAAGCGCTTCAAAGAACGTCAATATTTTCTAAATCAAATTAATTAAAATAAAATTTAAAAAACCTCAAAATATTAAAAGTTTCTGGTGTTCAGAAACAGCAACAAAATCTAAGGCATGCAATCTCCCAAGCCACCATGAAATTCTCATGATTTATTATGTGTGTGCATATTTGTCTGTGTATATGTGTGCATGCATCCATGAGACCTCAAGACTAAAAAGAAAGAAAAGAAACCCATCTGTTTTGTAGTAGATACTTTTCACTTCCTAGGGAAAAATATTTATCAATTTAAAAATATGAATCTATGTGGCTCAATTCTACATTATTTTTATGAATCAACTGCAGTTGTAAACATTTCAATCCTACAGAGAAAGTTACACAGAAAGGACAATTTACATATACTAATTTGGCAAAAATTGCTTTCTAAATAACTATGCTTTATAGAAGCCATATTCTATTTTTCCTCTAGTGCTTTTCTGACAGCAGAAATAGAAGAAATAGATGTAAGTTGTAATTTACATGTATCAATTTCCTAGTTTACTAGTGTCCAGTAAAATCATTCAAACAGCACAACAGATAAAAGGCAATAATGAAAAGCATTTTCAGTCTTCAGAGAGCTATAGTGTGCACTGAATACAAACAGCAGTTCGGGAATAAAAATTAAAAAACAAACATACACATACTTAACAAAGTCCTGCTGGTACCTTATAAGACAACTCCTATATATATTTCAGTATCCAGCAATGAAAATATTATGTAAAATGATGTGCACTGATCCAGTAATCCCCAAAGCTCTTAGAGTGACTTTAATTTACCTGAACACACAACTGCTTTGAGAAAAATCCTTCTAGACCTTGCCAAAATCTGACTACAGGGAACAGCATATTTTTATAATCATAAAAGCAGAACAACAAAAAAGATGTCAAACACAAGACCAATGGCAGCTGAAGCTATCATGTTTTTTACACAAATAACAATCAACAGTGTGAAAGTTACTGGTAAAACAAGCTATGAAGGGCAAGATGAAAAGAAAAGTTGATCATGAGTGATAGTGAAATACCTTTAGGAATAGCAGCCCGTACAATCCCAAGGAAAAAAAGCATATAAAATGGAAAATTAACACAAATATTTTCATCCCTTATATGTATAGTTTACTAGAAGGCTGTTCTTGCTTATATTTATGGTCAAATTCAAAGACTATAAAGAGTCCATGTTGTTTTAAATGTAATGTTCTGTATGCTACTAAAATCTAATTCCCACTGATGTCAACAGAACACAAAATTAGTCCTTTAAGATTTTAATTTAAAAATTTGAAATGTTTCCATTTCAATTTTCCCTTTTAAGCAAAATATGTGATATCCATGATTAGTGTTCCCATTCACTACTTTCTTCCAAGGTTGAATGATGACCTTCTAGTCATGTATGTTACAACTGCACATACTAAAGAGATATCAAAACAGTTACTGCATTTACACTACTGAAAGAAAACATTGATACAGACTAGCTACAAAATGTATTACTTTAAAAAATCTAGTATATTAAAAACACAAACAAATAATAAATTCTACATGTAACAGGTTCTGTGTCCTATAAAATAAGGCAAAAACAAGACAGCTTTTATTCTCGCACAGCAGGTGAAATCTGGGGCTCAGTGTTACAATTCCAAGAAATACTCTCCTGCCTCTAGCTTTATTTGACTTATATGATTCATATCACCCTATCTGTGATTTATTAACATTAGGTTTTTATCACACATATAGAAAGTCATCTGATTGCTCTGAATTAGACTGCTTATTCCCCTACTAATAAATTCCTGTGCACTGAATTCTACAAAACTATATAATGGATAGAGGACTGCATTGAAGTAAAGGGACAAAGAGGAAATTGGAAGATTTAATCCCCAAATGGTTAATGTAATTTAATAAAATTCTATTTTAAAAACAAAGCCAGTCTATGCTATACACTTCCATGTCAGCAAATCTAGTTGTTAAAATCATACTGATTTAAAATTACTCTTCTAACTACCTAGAGAAAACATGCCTTCATACCCTTAGATCTTTTCTCAAGAACAGATATGACTTCTGAAGTCTTTTGGTCTTCGGCTGATCTACCTTAATAAAAACATGCGAAAGGCACTCAAAGAAAAAGAACATGGAAGAGCAGCATCTTAAGAATAATAAAAGCTTTTCAAGAAAAAAGGCTGGAATTGCTAAGAGAAGGTAAAACTGAAGCTAGAGAACAATGGACATAAAGCCCTTTTGTAAACAAGGAGTATAACACTGATAAATAACAAGGTCACACAAAAATCCACAGAAAGTAAATTACTTATACATCATAATTTACAATGAAATGCCGACTACTATACACCTTTAGTTCCAGACTTACAAAGAACATCAATTTGGTCATTGTTTTCAGTATTTGCAAATACTTTTTGAAGTACAAATGAAAGTTAATGAAATATTTTACCTAAATTATTTCTCCATCACCAATTCAACAAAATTGTGAATTGCCACAAAGCACAAATTATAAAATTATATAGACCAGCACAAGCCCAGTGAAAAAAAAAGGCTAATTTATCTTGTAATATATAACTTAATTCTGCTAATTTCTTCAGTTAACAGATTAGGAACTTGTGTTTACCATTCCCTTCATCCTCTAAACAACACATCAGGACTTCTGTTCTGCAATTCCTCCACAAGAGAAATTACTACCAGTAATAAGATTACTTTCTCTTTAAAACTTTCATATTTCCCTCATATGTATTTAAGAGTTTCACCTCTAATAATCTTAGTGCTGTATTGTGTTATACTCATCTTAAAAACAAGTAGGTATGACAATGAAATGCAAAAGAAAAAACTGATTAGAACAGACACAACAAAAAAATGTTTAGCGTACATTGTATCTTTAAATCTTTGCATAGACCTCACTGACATTTGGATAAATACTGAAACAGATCTTCACTAAAATATCAGTGTGTAAGAATCAATGAGAAGAATCTCTTTGCTTGACTGGGTGTAGCATTTCAGTCCTGCATTGTATTTTGGTTAGAAATTCCTGAGCGAGTGATGCCTGTATCAGTGTTCCTGTACAGCATAAGAATAAAAAAAGTGTGTTCATAAACTGAAGTGATCATATTTATAGAACAGATAGTGTCTTGTCACGGATCTCTACTTTAGTATTTTTTCCTGTAGTCAAATGACAGTGTTCCATAATGAACACAAACGGAAATACAGCCTATGTCTGTTTCACATTTCAATAGTTTTGAGGTGCTTTGTTTGCTCTGTATGCAAACTTAAAAGAAAAGCAAACAATATCAAATAAAAGTAGTAGTATATTACTTTTATACTTTCCATATGCCAAGGAAAGAAGTAAACTATTCCATCTCATCAGCTGTTTTAATAATATTGATTTGAACATTCTGAAGAAAAAGGCAAAAAAACAGAGTAAAGAAGAAACTAGCTTTTTTTCACTTCCTTCCCATCCATAGAGTTAAGTATTCAAATTAAAAAAAAATAATTTTAGTGTACATACTTGTTTTTAAACCACACACATGCTTATTTTTAAAAACCCCACATACTGTCATGGATTTCAATGATGTTACATACTGGCGAAGTTACCTAGGTATACAGTTACAGGTATAGGAGGGCCTACTTTTCTACTCAATTCTATCTTAAATGAAGCATTTTCTTTATCCTTTCTGTCCTTGCTACATTTTCATATCTATGTTTTCATACTTTTACTATACCATTTTACTATATAGAAAGGACAAAGAACCAGCTCCTGCTAGCTTAATGTGTGATTAAATCCATTTGATAACGTGGGAGTACGTGCATGAATAAAGTAAGCCATATGCAGCACACAGTTCTCATTACCAAGGAGTGCTTACACACAAGGATTGTCCTTCTACAGTGAAGCTCATTTTAAAATAGTCATTAATCTGCAACAGATTTTCTTCTGATTTTCTTCCTAACACTTAAAAAAACACATTTGCTCTCTGATTTAGTGTGTTTAACATCAGCAGCAGCCATCAATGTTTTGTATTTTAATAGTCATTTCAAGGGATCTGGTTACACGACTCTCTGCACCTATAGCTGGTTTTAGCTATATGTATATAAAGAACTTTTTTTCTTTAAAGTTATCCTTAGATTTCAAGATAATTAGTAAAAGATAAAAAGTAAGAGTGAAAATTATAGTGGATTACAACCAGACATATTTTTTTCCTGTATTATTCATACTCTATTAGGCTATGACACAAACCAGGGACTAAATTCTAGACTGTAAACCCCAGAAGATGCCTACAAGGATTCTCTTATGTATAACAGCACAAACAGTAAGGGGATTTTTGCAAAGTACAGCTGACTGGACTAGTTGTTATTGTTCTGCAGATCTCTGTAATCTCTCTGCCTGGGCAGTGTATTTGTGATGCACAAGTGTACATTTCCTTCATACCTCTGAGGCATCCTAAAAATACAGCTCTAAAACTATTTTTGATACTTCAAGGAAAAACTAGCAATGCAAAAGAACGTATTTTATGCACCACCAGTCTCATAGATGCCCAATAAAGGACCACAGAACTATCTCAAATTATGTCTGATTTATTATTTATTCCACCTGAGATCTAAGATTCCATCCATCTGAGAGTAAGAAGTAATTCTGATTGTTTAAATAAAGGGAAGCCACAAGACTTTTGAAGGATAAGCTCCATCTGTACTTTGGATTAAGAAATATCAGCAAATTACCTTATTCTCATATTTAAAATCTGAAAGGGAGTTGCTGAGCGTAAAAGATATTTTCACACTCCTCCAAAGGAAGACTCTGGGTTTTCTTAGGAGTACTTTAGTGTCTTCAAGGGAACACTGTAAGGAAGAATTATTTGAGATGGACCTCCTGCCTTTCTCCCAGTCTACACATCATTAATAAAACAGAAAAATCATCAACATCATAGCAAAACATAGAGGAGATTACAGACAAGAAAATCTGAATGTTTTTCCTTGCAGCAAGTCGGAAGGAAAAAAAAGAAATGGTTTATCAGGAAACAAAGAACTGATAAATCAACATGTTAATCAGCCAAATATCTGAGGTATTTGCAAACATAAAGACAAACAAAATACTGACAAGATCTTCAATACATTCTGAAGCACAAGGTCTCAGTGAGAGGCATTTCTGAAAACTGGTCTTTGTAAGAACAGGACTCTGAAAATGTGCAAGTTCTGAAAGCCATGTGCAAATAGACAAAAACCTAATTATGAAAGAAGCTTCAGATTCTACATAGATTTAGACAAGCCAGACAACTTCAGTATTAGCTTCAAACCATTACAAAGGGCAACCAAAATCAAAATTAATCATCTGTGTCAGGGCTATGTGGTTACTTGCACTTTCAGCAAAACTCTCAGTTTCTACAATTTCATTCCAAACACTGGAACCATACACCCCTAGCTCCCCTCAGCAGTTACTAAATTATTCAATACATGCAACTCCAGGCAACAGCAGAAATCTAGTAATACAACTGTCTCTCTAACTGGAGCAGTCATCTACCCTACAATGACAGACAAAACTTACAAATACAAAAGCTGGGGGAAATCCTGCTTATTGTTTTATATGTGTATGTATATGCATAAGTCAAGAAAAGCAGAGATTGTTAACCACTAATAACACCTCAGAAACTCAGTAGGTGGAATAATAACTACATTTGTGAAGAAAGCACAGTGAGAATCTGCCTTAAAATTCTCAAAAACATTAAACACAGTGAAGTAATACACCATACTAAGAAAACTACAGTGAGTATGACAATGCCTGACAAATTATGTCTACTAACAAAATTTAATGCTTCAAAACATTAACACAGAAATTTTGTGTTCTTTCAAAAAATATCTAGCTCTGATTCCACCTGGAAAACCTGCCATTGAAGTGAGCTTGAAAGCTGGGGAACCTATAATCCTGAATTTCTCACCAGAATATGAACTTGCAACTCTTTTACCAGGTAGGTCATCTGTGAGACCAAATGATCAAGATTGTGTCTCAGTAAGAACCTACTCACTCTGACAGAGAAAGTTAAGAAACTGAATTCAACTGATACGAAACTGATACAACTAACACAAAGACTTAAATGGAAAGCTGTACCTGGAGAGAAGAGTCCCATAAACCACAGTTAAATTTAAATCTGCTACCTCTATCTACAGACAAAAACACTGAAACAGCACCAGAGAGACGTACTCTTTGTGGTTACACTCACGCAGTTTTCCAAACACAACAAAGGAGGAGAAGCTGTCAAGCAGATCTACTTCTCTTACTGTGTTCCTTCTTTTAATGTGGAGAGATGCTTGATGTGAAAAAAGGGAAGTGATTGGGAAAGCAAAGATTTCACTTATAACCAAAAGATAATGTTGTATCCAATTCAACACAAAAATAAAGCACAGAAATTTTTTAAAAATATATAGTCCTGAGTTATTCAAATACCTCAACAAAGGCAAGAGGTATGCAAGCCTACTCATGCTGTCTTAAGTGCACCAATGGACAGAGAAGTCTATATTGAAAGACTGCTTTCTAATTATCTATATATAGTCAAAGAAGTTGGTGATCAATGCAAAAAGAACAAGCCCGTAACACTGAGCAGATGTAAAAAACATAAATTAAGCCTTTCAGATACTAATGACAATAGGTTTCAGAGGGGATTTCTGGAACACAACAAATAGAGCATAATTTAACTGACATTCTGAAATAAGGACAGCCTAGGGAGCCATTCTCAGAGTTTTTGAGAGTTTATGTCGTCAGACATGATGTAAGAATGAGAAGTCAAAACTGCTACAGTTACCTTTGAAGGATACATAAAGATTTATTCAAGACAGAGCCATGTGCAGTATGAAAGAGCTGGAATAAAGCAGGCATTTATAATTCTTCAGGAACACACATCTCTCCTTGATTTGCTAACTCCCATTTTTCAGACAGAGGACAAATCTCCAGTTGAAATGTTTCCAGTAGTGAAAACCAAGATGGAGAACAACTTGGAGAAAGAAGAGGAGGGGAAGGAACATCCCCAGCCACAGAAGTCAAATTGGCATGAATCCTGTGGCAATTTTGCTTTAGCGAGGAAATTCTGAGGTTGTAAAATTTTACTTTTTACTTTTTCAAGTGGGTGAATTCAGGTTTACTCCCACCCCAAAGCTCTTCACTGTTCTCAAATTTCTCATTAAGTATGAAATTAACACTGTTACATGAGCAACAGATACAAACTGCAGAAATTATCTCTGCCTAATTTTCGGACTGGCATCTTCAGTATGAAGTTAACCCAGGAAAGCAAAAATTTCACATCAAAATGGCAAGCTCTTCGCCTCCTCAAAACAATGAGAACAAAAAAGCTGAAAATGCAGCTTGCCTACCAATAGCACAGTGTAAGACTTTATCTATTAGGAGAATACATCTGTTAAGCACTAGTTACTATATAAGAATTTCTAGCAACCCATTCATCAACATGCTAGAAAAATCCCATCACACCTTTCTTCTACATATAACTGACAATCTATTTTCATTTTTTTTTAATTTATCTATCTCTCTCTAACATGCTGCAGAGATCAGCAAAGACAAAACAACAGTTTTAAGGCCACTGCACCTTTCACAGGTTATGTACGCCTCACTGAAAAGTAGAAAGACTGATTGAGATTATAAATTAGAATTGCTCAAAGATAGAGAAATCCACATCTCTAAGAAGTCTGCTAGTTATTTTCATAATACCTTTGGAATAAGATTACTCTTGTGCACTAGATTAATAAAGCAATCCTATGAATAAATCAGCCAGGGATACAGTTCTAGTAAGTGTCCTTTTAGGGATTAGATTGACTAGAAGGACACATATCTGTACCATCAAATACAGACTAACAGCTGGAGAAAGAACATTTCCTGTATACATATATACAGTATTTACTCAGTTCACCCCAAAACTGCCTAGAAATTTCGAAGTTAACTGAAATACTACTGCTAAAGTCTTAACACTCTGGGGTTTTTTCCAGAGTCACCGCAATCATATAAAATTAAACCTAAGGAATGCTTACAGATTCTTACAGAGGTATGACTTCTGCAGTCATTCACTGCCACCTGTTAGCATTAGAAAGTACAATGCTCTTTTCATTATCTACTGCCCTTGATATATTTAAATTTTCACCTAGTCAGTATGTTGAAAGTTCTCATGACTATTTAAGGCAGCTTTTGAAAACATAAAGTGGGAAACAGGTGTAAATTCACATATTTGACTTAGTGACAACAAAAACTGACACTGATTATCCACTTCTCTTTAATAAAAAAAAAAAAAGGCATCATATTATCGTATCAACTAGGAGAAGTATTTCTTTAAGTTCACACTCTATTTTTTCTTTCACTTGCCATATAGAACACAAAAATGCAAGACTTCTCATGTCAAGCGAAAATACTTTTTGAAAATATCCAAATCATCAAACATGACAAGCAAAACAATTTCACTATTTGGAAAATACTGTTAATCACGAACAGGTCATTGATGCACTTATTGATGATTTGCAAAATTCCATTACTTGTGATATAGGTTAAAAATAAAAATAGAAAAAAAAAAAAAAAAAAGAAAAAAACTAATCACAGAATCCATCTGTTATTTATAGTAAAATAGTTCAGTAAATAGTGAATATTTATTACTTAAGCAAAGACAGTTTTCCAAATAAAGTTGATGGCATGCTGCCAATAAGTAGAATACATAGGCATTTGGCAAAATGCCATTTCCTTGATGCAAAACTGTTCTAAAGGGATTCTTGCTGGATGTGTATTTCTCTTTACCAAACTGCTTCCTACTCCCTAATTTACGAGATACTATAAATCAGTTCATCCGACGTTTTATTAAACTTTCTTTTCTATATTTGAATATAACCACTGCTAGGATTAGTTGAGGTAAAAAGTGCTATCACTTAAGGAAAGACACAAAGGCGCTATGGATCTGATCCAAACAATGCTGCTGTCAAAGGAAATCTTTCTCAACAACCACTGAGGGCTTTGAGCCTATTAGGGCAGCTCTTCTAAGGCTTGACAGAAAAATCGACCCATACCATTAAGGTACAAATTAATACATACAACTCAAAAAAATTTGCAAGCTTAACAATAAAACATCATGGTTTTGTGCACCTTTCTCTACCAAGATTCACCCTTTAAAAGTTAATCACATCACCATATATCAGGAACAAACTCAGGGAAGGTAGATAGTCCATAAGTATAGTCTGAAATCTGATCTTTACAAACAGTTCTGAAAGGACATGTTAGAGCTATCTGAACTATCCATCTTTAACGGCAATTCACATTGTGATAACCTACTAAACAAGGTAACTCTAAATAAAATTTACCCTTTCTATCTCGTTAATATCTACCCTTTCATCACTGATGAGTATCAACTCTGCCTTGATCTGCTTGTTGAAAACCACTAACATCTATTTTTCCAGTAAAAAAACCCAAAACCAAATAACAAAAATAAAAAAAAAAAAAAACACAGCAAAAGCAAACTACAGAGTACGTTCAAGCTCAGGAAGCTCTTAAAAACTTTAAGCATATCTGAAACAAGTGAAATAACAAGTCAACAATGTAGATCCAACATTTGTTAACATACTTTAAAATAGTATGTCAGAAGTTCTAAATAAAGTCACATCATTGTATTGACTTTTTATAGCTATTTCTGAGTGTTTCTGTATAACAAAAGGGCGCACTCATGACTAAATTTGTCATTATTCACAAATGTACTCACTCTTTCTCCCTAGAATGAATAGATTTCTGAACCATGCTGCAATACAAGCTCAGCATTCAACGTACCTTGTTGGTTTTGTTCTTCAGAAATGCTACTGGTTACGTTGGGGTAGACATAAAGCTGTAAATTCCTATCTTCCATCAGGACCACTGACCTCAGAGCAAACCCCACAACTGGCTACAGGCATTCGACATCCATCATTGCTTCTGAAACCTAATCTTTCAGGGAAGGACAGCTGCACTGGCCAGCAGTTAAGCAGCTTTCTAAGATACACTATCATCCCAAACAAACATAAATAAATAAATAAAACTTCCTGTCCTACTTTCTGATCACTGTTTTAGAAATCTCTCATTGCATGTACTTCACTCCAAATTAATTTTATCTAAACACAGGCAGACATTCTTATCTAGTACCCAGATACCATTAAAAAAAAAAAAATGCTGCTTCTTACATGTAAAATACAGCTGTTTGCTCATTAATTAAAAATAGTCAACTTCCTACAAGAATTAATACACCATACACCTGTAAAGAGCATTTTAATAAAATGCAGCATAAGAGGTAAAGAAATAATGCACCTGATGTTCAGAGCACTGAAAACCCAGGCAGGAAATCTCAGGTCCTACATTTATAAACTGCTTTTTAAAAAAAAGACCTCCCTGCCTATAGTAAATTCCACAAAGAGAGAAAAACCCTTCCTTTTAGAAAATTAAAAATAATAGAAAATTAAAAGTGTGATTCACAGAACCTAAATTACACAGATGAACACAGATAAATTAATCATGTCTCTATGCTAGAAATGGTGACACGCATGTCTCATAAACCCCTTCTTGCTGTGGCATAAAGGAGATGAAAGAAAGAGAGTACAAAATATTCCTACATATTTTTGTGAACCTTAATAAGATCAATTTTATCTTTTTTATCCCAGAAAAATAAAGTTCAAAGAAAAGAAAAGAAGAGAAAAGAGAAAAAAGAGAAAAGAGAAAAGAGAAAAGAGAAAAGAGAAAAGAGAAAAGAGAAAAGAGAAAAGAGAAAAGAGAAAAGAGAAGGGAGATTATAGAAATGGCAAACTCTTTATTCCTCATATACAAATTTCAGCTTTTGGAGGGGAAATACAGACAGTTAAAAATTTTTTAATTCAATCAGTATTGTAAAGCAAGCAGAATTACTGAGTTCAAACTCAGCAAACAATTATTTTCTAAAGGTCAGAAAGCATGTGATATTTTTAACAGAATGTATTTGAATTTCCTCTCAGTGAGTTAAAGCAAGTAAAAAGCCAGACTTTTGGGTAAAACCAGTGAATAAGCCAAGATGAGACACTGAAATCTAAATGGGATTGGGAAAACCTGCAAGAGAAATGTATTTGCAAATTTAGGACCTAAGCCATGTTTGTTTCAGGTTCACACTCACTATATTCTTCATGAGAATCAGCCGAATCTGTCATTTAAAAAGCCAGATTTTACACTCCACTTACTGAACTCTGACTTACAGATACATAATTTCCAGAATGCTAAAAACTATAAAAGAAAGAGCAATGCACATGCCTGCATTACTCCATATACCACATTTGATATACTGCTTGGGGGAAAAATACGCATTATCTGACTACAGCAATATGTGAGCAGTTCGGCTGGCACTAACCAGGACATCCATTTTGATTGTCTGCAAACAACAAATTAATTTGTGTACCAGTGGAGCGACTCCAATAATTGGAAGATTACTGAAAAACTCAAATAGCTCCACTAAGCTTAACTATGGAGAAGCACCGCACAGGGCACGATAGTATATTAGGGCATGTCCTCTAGTATAATAAATCAAGGTGCCTAAAATTCCATCATTTTCAGTTGGCTGACAATGAGGAAGTTTTCTGCACGTTTTTTGTATTTGGAAGAACACACAGAATCCTCAGCAGATATCAGACACACAAGTATAAACAGGAGAGCTGATTTTTGCAAAAATCTCTCGTTTGGAACTCTACTACAAGATCAATCGCCCTTTTTTTTGTTCTTTTTTTGGTTATTTTGCTACTAAGCTTATGGAGAACACAGTATGCATAAGACAAAGCTGTAAGCCTTTTTAGCTTAGGGAAGTACAGACTCTGTATATCTACTGATGTAGTTAAAAAGCTGATAAACAGAGTATTTACTGTGAATTGACACTTTTATGAATGAATTGAAAGAGCATTAATAATCGGGTTTTAAAATAGCAATACTTTCAGTATTTACATAATAATTTATTCAATTTAACCTTTTTTTTTTGCAAACAAATCATTTGTATTATTTTGTTTCTACTTTCCCTGCATTTAAGCTATCCAGTTCTTATAGGAGGACAAAAACATACAACGTTTTAAAAAATATTATCAATCGCCAACCAAAAGCCATCTGAGCTCATGAAATGTACGTTAAAATTGTGCAATAGTAGACATATGGTTCTATCAACGCACGGCATCTTAAACAACAAGTGAAGTGAAGCTTGTTGGAAAGGAATTTACAGGCAAAGCACTCTCATGCAATCTTTTTCTACATCATCAGATTTCTCCAGTTGTACTGCAGCTTTCACCACAGTAGATCACCAAGAGAAGTAAAGCTTCCTCTTTGCTCCTACTTGGTAAATCACTGATAGCATACGAAGGAGTATTTTTAAACATGGATTTTTGCTGGATTTAGACTGCCCAGTTGCCAGCTTAATTAGCTGCATTTAAGGTCTTTTCCAAAGAAAACAATGATTAAGCAAATAAAGTAAACAACTTTCCATAAAAATACTGTATGTTAACTGTTATGCTAACTGTTTTTAAATAGAATTACAGCATAACCAAGCTCCTGTTACAATAGATGGCATTATGTGATTATGATACTGAACTTAAAACAGCAAGTATCTTTACCTTTTTCTCAACTTGTTAAAAAACAAAAGGTTAAAAATTGCCATGATCCTATACAAAAATGAAACACAATTATTTGTAGACCTGTACTATATTACTCCTCTTGATATATGAAGTGTAAATGAATTGTCTATCCTCTGCATTTCGGAGACACCGCCTTGGTTTACCGACACTCAGTAAGACTTAGAGTTGTGAATAGAAGTCTTATCATTTGAGAAGACCGTTAAAGTGGATTTCATTACATTTTACCACTACTTTACCTAAGTGCACAGACACATTTCAAAAGATTAAAATCGGTCAATATTTGCACAAGTCTTGTTGGTAGTTTAACAAAAAGTCTCTTGCTGTAAATGGTCTACCACCACATGATATATAAAACTCCATTGTTTAAAAGACAGCTTCTTAAAAAATTAACATACCATAGGGAAACTGCATTTTGATTGTATGACCTTACAGTGGTTCAGCTTGAAAATCCTTTTAACTGAGAATTTTCAAAGAGCTTACTAATGGAAGGTCATTTTGTAGGAAATCCAATATGCAAATATTTCAGCTGTGCTCTTTTACAAATTGTCTGCCTTGTCAGTTCGAAAAACTGAAAATCAACAATGGAACTGTGTAAGTATACTTGACCTTATTGCTTAATGTCTATCAAGAATGCTATGGCTGGTGAATTTAACATTTCTGAAACTGACACTCAAAAATGCACAGTGCATCTTCAGCCCAGGTCCCATAAATGCTGACAACGCTCCAGCTAAAGCCTTGGAGTCGCCACTCTCAAACTTACATAACACTTACAAAGCTAGTTTAAATACACCATCAATCTTTGTCTGTTCCTGCCTTGAAGTAATCCTGTTTAGTTTATCTTTTAACCCTACACTTGCACGGAACAGTAACATTACTAATCTAATAGAAGAAACACATAGGCAACAAATCTGATTTTCTCAGCTCACAGAAAATATGAAATGTGGGGAGACACTCAAATCCTACTTTCCCCCAAATTTGCACCTTCCGAGCTGACACTCATCCCCAACTGCGATAGCAGCCAGGAGAGCAGGGAGGAAAGAACTATGTTGGACACCACACAGGACTGGGGGATATGGATAATGCAGGGTAAAAAAACCCAGAATAATACACAAATTTTATGCATCTCCTAAGTAACTGCAGTCTCTTTTATTAGTAAGGAATAAATAACTGGCAACTTTGCTTTTGACATAAGGCACCTGTGTAAAAAATGTCTGGTGAAAGAGTGAGCATATGCCATGTACTGGTATTTGCCGTACAAGAGCAGTTTATGCAGGCCCCTAGTGGCTCGGCATGCACAGCAGCAGATGAAGGGGGATTCCTACTCTTCAGCTTGTGTAGTTTTGGTCCCTACATTATTTAAACATGGCAACAAAGGGCAATCTTAAAAATGAAAGGTGAATCACTCTAGACTTAAATCACCAATTATCTCTTGCTTTCACACACCCCCGAAACTGTTCTTGTAAACCCTCTCCTAAGATTAAGCACAGATTTACTATCAACCATTGAGTTCGCTGACAGTGCTAGTGTTTGAGTTACATAACCATCACAAGCAGAACGCTTAATTCATATTATTCTTCAGCACTCATTTTAAAAGTACAGTGACTGATGAGTCTAAAAGCAGGTTCCATGACCCGTTCCTGATATCTAGAAATAACAAGATACTATTTTCCTTTCCACACACCATTCCTGACAGCTTGCCATAGCACACACAAACCATAATGAAATTCTTCATGCTTTCTTAGAGCAAAAGTCTTTTACTTGGACAAAGCTTTCAGTGCTTTAAGTGGATACAGAAACTCTATACATCATTTCTGCATTGAGAGAAATCTAAATATACTCCACCATACTACCACAAGTGACAAAACTAAAATTGGAAAGCTAGTCCTGTAAAAAGTCTCTCATTAAATCCTTCTTCCTTTCTATGTAACACTCAATGCCTTGAAACTCCCATGCTAGTACATTTACAGCTTTTAGCAATTTTGACTGGGCAAAATTTGACAGCTGAATTTATTAAACTGACCAGTTTGTCAATTTGACATATAAAAAAGCAGTAATCGCAGATCTCATGACACAGGATTTAAAGAACCTACCCAAAAAATGCCATCTAAAGATACACACACGCGCAGTTGTATCTAGGAGAGGGGGGAATCTTTTTCTTCAGAGTTGCTCCGTTCAATAACAAGAATTTTAAGAGCTTTGTGTGCTCCCAGCCCAGGAGAAAATGATGTCATTTACCATATACTTTTAAAGCAAGAAAAGAAAGTACTGACTGTTATAGTATTATAAACCACTAGCAGATACCAAAGGAAGGAAAAATATGGTAGATATATATTTTTCCATCACTGCATCAAAATTCCTAATAAACGTCCGGATCTTACAGAAGTTGCTTGCACTTGAACAAGAGGTATGTTGGACGCGATCTCTGAAAGGCTGAGAAGACAATTGTAACTTCCCACATTAATCCCAAGTTTAAAAGAATACAGGCTTCACCAAAAATACTCATGTCTGCAGATGGGAAACTCCAAAGCAAATCAGCATCTACAAACTCATCTCCAACACAACACTGTCTCAGGCAACAAATGAAAGAAAACATAAAAGCCTAACAGTTCTGCATAAATAAAATGACCCTTCTATGCATGTCGACAGCAATATGAACATAGTAAGGACGATAAAGAAGCTGCCACCCTTCCACGAGGTAGTAACTATACAAAGGCCAGGCAAAAGAATAAAATACGCATGACAGCAGTCTGAAGAAGTAGGAAGGGAGAGCAGACATTCAAAAGCTATACATGCAAGGATGAGCGGTAATCGCTTAAAAAGGAAATAATATAGTTCTGTCGGGGAGGGAGGAGATAGAAAACAGGCAAAATACGGAATTCGGTGGAAGAAAACAACTGTTTTATTTGCCAGCCTGCCTGAGCCCGGTTGCAGCAGTGAGGAGTGCCTGCTTGCACGGGCAGACAGCACAGAGGGAGCTGCTAAGTTTGCTGAACAAATTCAAGATCCCCTTTTTAAGCGCTGGGAAAACTGAGTTTCCAGCCCGGTGTGCCTCCTTTCAAGTGGTTTCAGGAGAGTAAACAAAGAAATTAAAAACCTAACCTGTGAAAAGCTTCGCATCTCCGTGCCTCCCCGCTCCGCCGAGAGAGAGGAGGAGAAGGAAAAGGAGGAGGAGAAAAAAAAGGAGGAGAAGGAGGAGGCGGGAGCCGTCCTCGGACGGGTGCCGGGGCTCCCTACCGGCCGCTTCTCCCCACACTCCCTCTCCAACGGCAGGCGCCTCGTATCTCACCCCTGCTACCCCCCCCTTCTCCCCACTCCCTAGAATAAATTAAATCATTAATTATAACAATTCGCTCGCCAAAACAAACAGCCAACGTGTAACTGCTGTACACACACCCCTCCCCGCCCGTGTACAGTGGCATTCAGTGGAAACGTCGACTCCGATCCATCACCCGCCCTCACTCTGCCCCATCCCCCGACCCGCACCGCAGCTCCCCTCGCAGGCCTCGCCGCCAGGCTGAGACCCGGCGGAGAGGAGAAGGGAGCGGGGCTGGCAACGGCCGGGGGCGGGGGGATGGCCCGGGGCACCCCGGGGGAGAGTTGTGTGCGAGGCACATGTGTTCTGGGCTGCAGCTATCGCACGCACGCACGCACAGGCACACACACCCGCGCACACACACACACATCTTCGTGTACGCTCACACGCACAAACGCGCCGAAAGCGGCGGCAAAGACGGAGCAGGCGGCCGGAGGCAGGGAGGAGGGGGAGGAGGGAAGGGAATTAAAAAATGGGTCAGGAGCGGGGCAGTTACCTGGTCATGCTGGCTCCCCCGGTCCCAGCAGCAGCCGCCGCCGCCACCGCCTGCCCGCCCGCCAGCGCTTCCCGCCGCCGCCGCCACCTCCTCCCCGCTGCTCCCGTTTGTCTCCGGGGCGGCCAATTTAATCCAAGCCCCGCAGCAGCAGTAGTAACAGCAGCAGCAGCTACGAGCGGAGCCGCCCGCCGCTGCTGCCTGGCTCTGGTGCGTGTCTCTCACAGGCCGGCGCCGGGGAGCGGGAGAGAGTCAACGAGAGTCCGAAAATCCAGCATCCAGAAGAGCCAGGTCCCCGCCTGCCTCCTCCTGCCAGCGCCACCTCTCCTCCGCGCTGCTCTGTTCCGCTCTGCTCTTTTCTTCTTCTTCCTGCGGCGACGGCTGCTGCTGCTGTTGCTGCTCCCGGGCGCGCTCTCTGTTCCCGAGCTGCTGCTCCGTTTCCCCTCCTCCTCCTCCTTCTTCTCCTCCCTCTCTCTCCTTCTTCCTTCCCCCTTCGCTCTTTCCCCCCCTCCACCTCCACCCCCGCCCCCCCCTTTTATTTTCTTCCTTCGTCTGTTTTAGCCGATTCTTTCGCTACACACAGCAGCGAGGTCGGCCCCCCAGGCTCTCTCCCCCCCCAATACTCTCCTGTTCCCCCCTTGCAGAAAAAGTGCAGTGCAAACAAAAGCGAGGGAAGAGGGCACAGAGCGGGGGGAGAGAGGAGGACAGAATCAGGGGGAAAATCCCTAGAAACCGTCCCCCATACCCGAACTACGAGCAACCCTCCCCCCACCCCGACTCTCTCCTCCGGGCGGAGAACGGGGTCGCCGTGCGTACGCTGCGGGAGACGACGCTCTCTCCTTTTGTGGGTTTGTGGTCGTGGGGTTTGGGTTTGCTGCTTGTCGGTTTCGTGTTTGGTGTTTGGGGGGGGTGGGGGGGTAGGAGGTTGCTTTTGCCTTTTTTTTTTTTTTTTACTTTAATCCTCTTACACCGTGTGGTTTACGGGATCTGTACGGCCCCAAGTGCTAGGAGAGGCTTGCTGCCGAGCTCTGTGCATGTGCGCCCGTGGGAGGGCGAGGGGAGAGAAAGCGATGAGGAGGCGACCCCGGGCAGCGCCTGCCCCAACCCGGACCCCGCGCTGACCGGACACAGGAGCCACGCAGCGCGCGGGCACGGACACCCACGCACATGCCTACCCGCGCGCGGTCAGGCGGTGGGGGAGGGGAGCGGTGACGTCACCCCGTGCCGCCCCCCCACCCCGGGAAGGGGGAGCGGGGGAGGCTCCCGCCCGGCCGCGCACGGAGGGAGGCCACGGACACCGCAGGCCGGTGGGGTGGGCACGCGAGTGGGGCGGAGAGCGGGCCTCAGGGCTGCGGGCGCCAGAGTGTGGCGAGTAACGCAGCCCGTTGCCTCCCCCGCCCCCCAGACTCCCCTGGACAAGTGAAATTCACCGGGAATTTAAGCTCAACTTCTTGTCCAGGTTTGCACCCAGCTGGTTGAATCACCGGGGATTAACGGATCTGCCAGTTTGAGAGCGGCTGTTATGAAGGGTGTCATAAGGCAATATTTACTTATTATTATACTTGTGTATGGCAGGTCCCTAATTTTCTTCCTGAAGAATGGTCAGATTTCATGCTGAGTGAAAACATGTATTGCTTGGCGCAATAGGTGGCATGCCACGGGGCTAAAAAACGGTCCCTGCTTTTCTTGACACACCCTGTCTAATCCTCTGCAAACAAGGAGCAGCTCTGGGCTGCATAGGGAAGAGTGTGGCCCGTAGGTCGAGGGAAGTCATTCTCCCCCTCTACTCTGCACTGGTGGGGCCACAACTGGAATACTGCATCCAGTTCTGGGCTCCCCAGTTCAAGAGGGACAGGGAACTACTGAACTACTGTCCAGTGAAGGGCAACGTGGATGATTCAAGGATTGGAGCATCTCCTTTGTGAAGAAAGGCTGAGAGAGCTGGGATTCTTTAGCCTGGAGAAGAGAAGGCTGAGGGGAGACCTTATCAATACTTACAAGTATCTAAAGGGTGGGCTGAAGGAGGAGAGAGCCAGACTCTGCCAGTGAGAGGATGAGGGGCAATGGGCACAAGTTGGAACATAGGAGGTTCCACTCAAATATGAGGAAGAACTTCTTCACAGTGAGGGTGACAGAGCTCTGGAACAGGCTGCCCAGGGAGGTTATGGAGTCCCCTTCTTTGGAGATTTTCAAGAGCTGCCTGGATGCAGTCCTGAGTAACATGCTCTAATGTGCTCTAGGCAATCCTGCTTCAGTAGGGGAGTTGGAATAGATGATCTCTATGGTCCCTTCCAACTCTAAAAATGTTCAGTGAAATTCATAGGGCATAGGTGAAAACAATAGGGTTTAGGTGAAAAGTTGGAAAACCTCACTGCTGACTTCTAACCAGCTTCAGAAACCGGAACATATTCCCTCTGTACCTCAGCTCCTCCTGTGCAAAACGGGGATGAAAGGTTAGGATAAACACACTGAACTCCAGTGAGCCATTATGGTGACTGGAGCCCAACAAGATCGATGCCACAAAATTTGGCTTTCTAGTTTCCCCATGTATGAAGCTGCAGGTGCAGTATTGGCCCAACTGGTGCTCCTTGTCTTTTGAGTTTTAGTGCTGACCTGCTGCAACGTCATCAAGCTGATGATTCTGAAATCAGTCATGGTAGTCCATTCAAAGTCTGTTGCAGATGTCTGCTACTTTTCTGCAGATGAGAGGGATTTGGGTTTTTTCTATCATTTAATCGTATTTTATCATACCTGGTAAGGTGGTGCTACTGGCATGAAGGATGACAGAAGATAAACTTTGTGCTCCCTAAGGCCCATAAATTGCTGTCTTCTTTTGAATGCTGCCAGTTACACCATGAAAAATGCACCCTCACCCCAAGTAATCTTACACTCAAAGGATCACTTTCCAAATAGTATCTTTCAAAATACTGAATGACTTTGTAAAAGAATTACTTTGTATGAAAAGGTAAATATATGAAACCTAGTATGGATGACTACTTTTCATCTTGTCAAAAAGAGCTATTCAATAAAAGGCTAACTTTTCAACAAGCAACCATAGCTTCAAAGTAAAACAACAAAAATCAAAAGCTGGGCAAAATGCCGTTTTATCTTTATCATGATAAATGTGGTTAAAGAAAGCAAGAATTAAATCCTCACCCTTTGCCCCCTTGACTCAAATGACTGCAGGATTGTTTTTGCTTTGAAATGGCAATGCTACATAGGTATTTCAAGTTTTAATGTTACGTCCCAGCAGTTTTTATCAGTATACTTAGCTGTTTTAGTGTTCTTCATACTGTGATCCTTGTGTGACATTGAAGAATTGAGCAATAAAACCATGCATTTTATATTTTTCATGTGGTATCACAATGTGGATGTGAGTTTTGGGACTACATTTAACTTTTCATTATCTTAGAGTCATAAGCAAGTTGTGTATCTCTTCCTTTCTGTTCAGTCAGCATCGCAGTACGCATTAAGAATCAGTGTGTTTCTTTCTCTAGTAGTATTAAAACCATATCACATTAATATTATTTATAAGATTTCCAGGTTTTGTACTGATGCTAAAGCAAAAAGCAAAAAAAAAAATATTAACCTAAATTCACGAAGCAGCATTAAAACACTGTATACTTACTGTTTCTCTAGTGCATATCATCACTTGCTATCAGTAGCATAAATGTTATACTTAAGATAGTGGTGTACATATATACAGACATAAATGTATATATGAGGTTTGGTAATACACCTTTAACATTCTTTCCCTGCTAAGAGGAGATAGCATATCAAGAAATGTAATTCATCTGTTACAAACTACTCATTAAAGTGGATTTTTTTTTCCAAAATAGGTAAAAAATTCAAAGATGGCATTCCATACTGGTATTCAATTTTTGCCAAGATTGCAGCAATACGTTACTCTAAGGTTAGTACAGAACTGAATTGGAAAAACATTTACACGTTTTGTTAACTTTGAAATGTTTCCTATAAAACCTGAACTAAGATCGTAGTAAAATTAGGTTTGGAAGATACAAATCTTCTATTAATTTTTTTAAAGTGGAAGGAAGAAGGGTCTTTTATGTCATTAAGTATCGTGTATTCTCTCAGAGTTTTTATAAAAACAGACATCTTTCTATCGTCATTCAAAGTTAACTGTTTAAATCTGGATCTCCCAGCTCATGCAGCTGCATCAGTGTCCTCATTGAGGCTGCATACCAGTAGTGCAAGTTTGATGTGAAGCACAGGATGTGAGTGTAGGTTTAAAACTCAAAAGATGTAGCAAAGGAGAAAGAGAAACAGGTTGACTTTCCTTCTGTTCATTTGAATACCTGCGACCATATTCTGAGCGGCTTCTGCCATAGGTCTTCAAGTAAAGGACCAGCCATACTACTTCATGTCTGAGTCTTATGAATTTCTTATATTCAATAGTATTCTATTCATAGTGTGCAGTATTATTTTTCTCTTGACTGTTCTGCCTTGGATTGTTGCTTGCATCCATGATAAATGGCATCCCACTAAGCTCTTTAGCACAGTAGGACATTCCATTAATAGGTGGAATCAGTGGACATTGTGTTACTACACAGCAACATCAGGAAGGGAAAGGGGAGCAGGGGGAGAGGGGAGGGTGATGACCAGAAATCTTACTCTGTAGTTGCCTCTATCTTTTGGTTGTTTGTTTGTTACATACATTATGATAGCTGCACGTTACAGTTGTTTATGATTAACATATGACAGGCTGTTGGTTGAAATCTAACAGATGATTTGTCACAAAACTGCATCAATGCATATGTTAGGCATTGTCTTACAAAATGATTATGAGAAACATTCCTGAGTTGCTGTACAGATATTTGAAAATTCTCATTTATAAGGCATAGACACTATGAGCTGCTATTATTAAAGATAATAAAACACTGCTGGTAAACACATGTTGTCTATATGCAAAAATTTATTCGGCAAATACTGTTTGAGTACTCATCTTTTAAATGCCGATTTAGTACCTCAGCAGACATTCTCAGTACTTGTCTTTACCTTGTAAACATTTGTTATTCATATAAGTCTTTTAAGTGATGAAACTTGGGTAGTTAGAGACCGAAGTATGGAGAAGTGGCCATTTTAGGTGTAGTTTTTTATGATAATTTTTGGCATGTTTGCTATTTTTTTCCCTGTTGTTTTAAACAGATGAGGCTTTATACACTTGCATGATCTGCCTGGCATTCCAAACAATTTCTGTATGTGCCAGCATATATTAAATCCATTCTGGAGAATGATTCAGGTCTCATATCCTACAGCTCTAAAAACCCATTATAAATTTTGTTCTCTGGAAATGGAAGTTTGGTAAGTGAAAGAGACCAGCAGGCAGGTCAGCACGCTCTTCCCAGCCTATTCATTGCACTGAGCCAGTCACATCACATGCCCTACCATGGACCCAAGCTAGCTGATGGGAAATGGTGGAATCAGTTGATGCAGCACATAAATACAAAGGAAATTGTGCTTGGTTGTTTCTACTTCTTGGGTAACAACTTGTTGTACTAGCTGTTTGTATGATTTGGTTTTTTTTTAACTGAAAAGAGCAAGAGGCCTAGAAAACTAGTAATTAATCAGCTACTATGTGAAAATCTGCAAGAACTTGGAGATGGTGAAGAAGAATCAGCTTTATCAGAGTGCACTAGAGTCCATGTCACAAACTGAAAATAAACAGCAGCATACGTAGTGAAAGCTGTAAATAAGATTTCTAGATAGAGGAGACAGCTTTGTCTTCAACTTCTAGAGTATTGGGAGTATCTCAGATGTGATGAGAACTCTACTAACAATTTAGAAATAATATACTCGGAATACAGAACACAATCTGATGGTATTTTTCTTTAAAAATCATGCATAGATATATGATGTACATATGCACATAAGTGCAGGAGGTTTATGTCAAGATTAACTTTCAGTTTAGATAGAGTAGATGGGATTTTGTTTGTTCTTTGTTTTCTTCTGGCTTCAAAATGTAGCCTTCATGGGAACAAGATACCCCTAAATTTTAATGAGAGCAGCAGTAGAAAGGTAAGCTTAGAATATCAGGAATATTTGCTAGTATGAGAAGAAAAATGGTATCCAATAAAGGAAAATCAATAGCCAACTGACAGCTTTCTAGTTCACACCTTTTACAATGATCAAACAGAAAGAGATACTGTGTGTTACTTGTCATAGAATCATAGAATGGTTTGGGTTGGAAGGAACCTTTATAGGTCATCTAGTCCAAACTCCCTGCAAGGCTCAGGGACGTCTTCAAGTAGATCACGTTCCTCAGAGCCCCATCCAACCTAACCTTGAATGTTTCCAGGGTTAGGGCTTCTACAACTTCTCAGGGTGACCTGTTCCAGTGTTTCACCACCCTCATTGTAAAAAAAATTTCTTCCTAATATCTAGCCTAAATCTACCCTATTTTAGTTTAAAACCATTACCCCTTGTCCTGTCCTATCACAACAGGTCCTGCTAAAAAGTTTGTCCCCATCTTTCCCCTGTAAGTACTGAAAGGATGCAATAAGTTCTTGCTGGAGCCTTCTCTTCTCCAGGCTGAACAACCCCAACTCTTTCAGCCTGTCTTCATAGGAGAGGTGTTCCATCCCTCTCATCATTTTTGTGAGATGGTCCTCCTCTGGACCCACTCCAACAGGAATATGTCTCTCCTGTCTAGAGCTGGATGCAGTACTCCAGGTGGGGTTTCACCAGACCAGAGCAGAGAGACAGAATCACCTCTCTTGACCTGCTAGCCATACTTCTTTTGATGCAGCCCAGGATACAATTGGCATTCTGGGCTGCAAGGGCACATTATCAAGTCATGTCCAGGTTTTCATCCACCAGTAGCACCAAGACCTTCTCAGCAGGGCTGCCCTCTATCCCTTCATCTCCCAGCCTGTGTTGATACCGGGAGTTGTCCCAGCCAAGGTGCAGGAGCTTACACATGGCCTTGTTAAATCTCATTAGATTCACACGGGCCCGTTTCTCAAGCTTGTCCAGGTCCCTCTAAATGGCATCCCATTCTTTAGGCATGTTAACAATATCAGTCAACTTGGTGTCCACAGACTTACTGAGGATGTTGTTGATGAAGATATTAAATATTATCAGTCCCAATAGGGACGCCTGAGGGACACCACTCATCAATGATTTCTGTCTGGACATTGAGCCATTGGCCACTACCCTCTGAATGCAACCATACAACTGATTACTCATTCACTGAACAGTCCGTCCATCAAATCCATATCTCTCCAGTTTAGAGACAAGGATGTTGCAGGGGACTATGTTCAAAGACTTTACAGAATTCCAGATAGACGACATCCATAGCTCTTCCCTCCATCATGGAGGGCCAGGAGGTTGATAAGGCAGGATTTGCCCTTGATGACAGCCATGCTGGCTATCTCAAATCAACTCCCTGTCCTCCATGTGCCTTAGTGTAGCTTCTAGGAGGATCTGTTCTGCAATCTCTGCAGGCAGAGAGGTGAACCTGCCAGGTCAGTAGTTGCCAGGGTCCTCCTTGTTACCCTTTTAAAAAATGGGTGCAATGTTTCCCTTTTTCCAGTCACTAGGGACTTCACCAGACTGCCATAACTTTTCAAATATGATGGAGAGTGGCTTGGCAACTAAATCAGCCAATTCCCTCAGGACTTTTGGGTGCATCTCATCAGGCCCCATAGACTTATGTATGTTCATTTTTCCTCAAATGGTCTTGAGCCTGATCTTCGCTTACAGTAGGAGGGACTTTTCTCCCCCTACTTGTGGTCCATCCACTTGAGAGCTGTGGGAAGAGAGTTTGCCAGTGAAGACTGAGGCAAAAATGTTGAGTACCTCAGTATTCTCCTTGTCCATTTTTACCAGTTTGCCAGTCTTTCTCATCAGGTGGTGTACACTTTCTTTGTCTTTGCTTTTCTGGCTGACATACCTGTAAAAGTACAGCTCCAGCTGTGCCTTGGCCTTCCTGACCCCATCCCTACACTACCTGGCAGCATCTCTATACTCTTCCAGGATACCTGTCCCTGCTTCCACTGCCTGTGCATATCCTTCTTGCTCTTTAGTTTAGCCAGCAGGTCTCTACTCAGCCATGACGGTCCCTTGCCTTCCTTTCCTAATTTCTTGCACCTGAGGATCATAGCCCTTTTGCTCTATGGAAAGCATCCTGAAAGATCTGTCAGCTCTGTTTTTCTCCCTTGTGACTGAGAGAAATTTCCCAGTGTGTCCTATTGACTAACTCCTTGTAGGGCTGTAAGTTTGCTTTCCTAAAATTCAGGGTGCTGACTTGACTTTTTGCCTGACCCATATCCCTCAGGACTGCAAACTCCACCAGTGCGTGATCACTGCAGCCTGGGCTGTCTTCAAACTTGATGTCACCAATTAGTTTGTGTTGGTGACACAGATCCAGCATGGGATCCCCTGTGGTGGGGCTGTCCATTACCTTGCTTAAGAAGTGATCATCGATGCATTCCAGAAGTCTCCTGGATTTTGTAAACCTCACCCTGCCACTTTTCCAGCAGATGTTAGACGGATGAAGTTCCACAGCAGGATGAGAGCCTGCAAGTGCGATACCTCCTGTAGCTGGAGTAAGAAGGCTTCATCAGTAGGCTCCCCTTGATCAGGCAACCAACCACAAGGTTTTCTTTGTTGCCTTGGTCTCTTAGTCTTACCCATAGGTTTTCAGCCTGTTTGGGCTGTTCTTCAGAGACAGCTCTTCACACTCCATCCATTTCTTGATGGAGAGGATAAAGCCTCTAGCCTTCCTTCTTTGCCGGTCCCTTTCTGAATAGCCTGTAACCCTCTATAGATGCACTCCAGTCATGGGATTCATCCCACCAGATTTCAGTGATGGCAATGAGGTCATAGCTTTCTAGCAGCATGGTAGCTTCCAGCTCCTCCTGTTTGTTTTCCATGCTACATGCATTGGTGTAGAGGCACTTCAGCTAGGCTGTCAACCATGTCACCTTCTTACAGGAACACACCTTGATTCCCTTAGGATATTTTACTGTTTTTTCCCTGTTGACTCCTATTACTTCAGAACCCCCTGGTTTATCTCCATAAGATTTCAGGTGTGTATCCAGTATGCCTCAGAGCAACTGGCTCAGGGCTACCACCAGCACCCTGTCCCTCTAGCCTTGGCGTGTCGTCCCACAGCTTGTCATGGGCAGGCCTGATATTATCCTCTTCCCCCTTCAAGCCTAGATTAAATCTCTGTCAATGAACCCCATTAGCTTGTGAGTGAAGACACTCTTCCCCTTTTGAGAAAAGTGAATCCCCTCTGATGCCAGCAAGCCCAATGCTGTGTAGGCCATTCCATTACTGAACTCCTCAAAATTCTCAGTATGTGATTATTTCAAGGTTGCTCAAAATGCACTAGAGACACTAAAGCTGCCATTTTGTACCCAGAGGTCAGAGGCTGCAGTCTGTATAATATTAATTGATGTAAGTCCTGTTAGCAAGTGACTGAATTCACGTATTTTAAAACTCAGGAAGAAGATACTAATGCTGCAACTGGTTCATGGAGCTGGATAATTTTTTTATTCTTTTAAATAAATAAATTATTTCTTTAATTTAATTAATTAATTAATTAATTTAACTTCTAGTTCCAAGGGAGACACCATTTTTTAGTTTACATAGCTTCTGTTACATAAAATTTCAAAAAACACTTTGTAGAAAACAGAGGATCTCACAAACTAACAATAACTGGTCCAAGTGAAACCTCATAAACCTGATTTTTTTTTTCTCTCCTGCCAGACCTTGAGGAGGTTCAGATCACAACATCATATGTGCTGCTGCTGTACTGTCTGGGGGCTGATCAGGGGGTAGAGCAAGGACAAGAAGTCTGATTTTGTTTTCTAACCTTGAACTTTTTATTTTTTGAATATAGGAGTGTTATAGAAGAAGCTGCTCAGTCATCTGAGAGAGGGAGTGTTTCTCCATTCCTCTCATGTTGCCTACTTCTAGTAAATCAAGAGGCATAGACAAGAGCTGGGAGGCAATATATGGACTCTCCTAGCAGAGGTGCTGCATTATGAAACCTTACAAGATAGAATGGGAAAAGGGAAAAGAAGAATATAAAAGAAAATTATTCTCAGCATTTCACTCCCTACAGTTAACTACAGTTAATATTTTGAAGTCATTATTGCCAGGGGCCTATAAATATTTCAACAATAGTATTGGTGCAGTACCAAAAGAAGAACTTTTTAAACTAGAGTGGAATCTGTGGTGCTCTGTCTTGACTTTAAGTCTATCTCAGGATGGACAAGTTTAAACCTCTTCTGTTGAATCTGATAAGTTTGTACAGATTCAGTTAAAGTCATTTGGTCACGCACCCCAATATAACTCGCATTAACTTCAGAGACTGTGTCTCCTACTTAAAAATATAAAGTGCCTGTGAGTTGATTATCAGTGTATGGCTAGGAAGAGTTACAGCTTGAGTGGACAAGTATCCACATTAAGAAAATATTGTCATATTTGATAATTACATTCAAGTCAAGGACTTTACGGAAAATCTCATTTCTCTAAGCATGGTTGCTCCAGAGATAGATAGCTACAAGTTTATTGTCAGGTCAATCTAGACAAAAACTCCTGAAGTCTTTCATATACAGTACTATTAATCCAGCACTTTTCATGAGGATTGTGTTCACTTTATTTTCAATTTCAAGTGGAAAATATTGCAAATTCCATTAATTCTGATATCAGAAGGAACATTTCTACACTATGACTTTGACTGACCTGATAAGTAAACAGACTACTGAATTTCACTGAAACAGAAGAAATGTTTTACTCATAACCACTCTGTTTATAGTCTCTGAAGTGAATTGACAAGAAAGCTGGAGAGGGACTTTTTACAATGGCATGTAGTGCTAGAGCAAGGGTTAACCTTTAAATTGGAAGAGGGTAGATTAGATAGATATATATATAGATATAGATATAGATATAGATAGATATAGATAGAATAGATTAGATATCCAGAAGAAATTATTTACTGTGAGGGTGATGAGGCACTTGAACAGGTTGGCTAGAGAATCTGTGGATGCCCCATCCTTGGAGGTGTTCAAGGCTGGATGGGACTTTAAACAACCTGGTCTAGCGAGACGTGTCCCTGTCCATTGGTACTAGGTGATTTTTAAGGTCCCTTCCAAGCTAAACCATTCTATGATTCTATTTTTACCTTTACATTTTTTCATTTTATGTTTCCTTCCATCCCAGCCATTAATGACTGAATGCAAGCCCACTGAACATTTACTGTGTTACAGCATGTAGTATATATGCTATGCACTATCACATCCTTTTAAGGAAGACTGTGTACTTTGGGCAGAACAAGAGGTGTTAAAACCACATTATCCAAACAAATCTGCTCCCACACAACATTCTCTAATCATTTTTATTCTCAGCAATTCAATTTAAATAGAAATTAGGACCACGAGAAAAATCTGTATTTTAGCCAAAGAAGTTATTCATTAAAAAGGAATGGAAAGATTAAATCTGTTGTATTGAATCCAGATTATTAGCAAGCTCGGGTGCCAAGTCCTTTGTTTTTCAATGTTGAAAAGCACTTTTCCACATTAAACTAGCCCTGTGAGGGAAATTACATATTAGTCACAGTTTTCCAATCAGAGGCTTTATTTTTCAACAAGGGAAACAAACTTTTCCAAGTTCTGTTATAAAAATGACAAGCCATTCATTATGAACTTCAGTAGACATCCTTTTAGGATGCAAATATAGTTCAATGACCTCCATATAATTTTTTTTATATAGGCCTCAGCTAGCACAAGTGTGAATTGTTGGAAATCAAATCCTCAACCTAAGACTTTGCTGGTATTTTCTCATTTGGTTAAGAAGGCACAAAGGACACAACAGGAGTGATAAATTTCAGCTCCACTGTTTATGGAATGATAGCAACATGATTCGTGTTTTTAATCTCAAGTAGGTTCTGCATGTTCAGGATGGACATGATTTTTTTTTATTAAGAAATAGAAGGTGACAAAGAAATAGAGATGGTTCCTTTTCCAGACTTACTTTCACTTCTCTCCTCTTGATTTGGCTCTCTGAACTCTTGTTTGGTTTTGCAACAATGTTCAAATAGGTTTTTTTTTTTTCCTCCCAGTGAAGCTACCAGTCTCTTTTCATTCTCTCAGAACCACCTTTATGCAGTGTCTTTCTAGAATCATCTACTTCTTATGTCTTCTAATGACTCCTTTCTCTCTGTGAAGTGACTATGCTTTCTTCTCCTTCTTAAATCTCTCCTTTCTCAAATTCCAGCTTGTCTGTTCTTGTCCAAGACCCTGGGTTACCTTCCCATTTATTTCCATTTTCATTCCTTTCCTCTTTTTCAGAGTTATTTCATTCTTTTCCCCAAAACGCCTCTGTCATTATCCTTACTATCTCCCAAATCCTTATAGCTTTCATTCCAGAAGTACACTTTCACTTATATGTGTAATGGGGGAAAGGGGAAGGAGATGATATTACCTAAGCTACATTTTTTTGAGATTCCAGACAGGTCAGCACACTTTTGCTCAACACATTGAGAAGGAGGCCGTAGCAAAATACCATATAACAATATACATGGCTTTATTTCATATCATCCTTCAGAAGCTGCAGGCACTGAGGTAGAAAGCAGTGCTGAAGATAAGATGTCCCATTGAATATTTCTTCTTAATATGGCATTCAGTACCTAAATGCTTGGTTGACTATGTGTTGTTCCACGTCTCCCTGCCCAGATCCAATTCATTTTGGTGCAAAACATGAGACTGATCTCAGAGGTGACATGTAGATAGTAATTGGAAGCTGTTTCTCTTTGAGGTTTTGAGGAGATGGAACACCAAAGCAAAGAAAAGATTAAGTCACTGATTTATCTGGTTCGAAGTAAGAAAGTGGTCACAAATATAAGATCATATTGGAGGCCTTCAGGAACAGTAGTGGAAGGCATAAGCTATCCCGTCAAGAATGTAATGGTCTTGGGATCAGAAGGATATTAATTCAACTATCACTGGTGTGATTGACCCTTTTTTTCATTTAATAATGGAGGTAGTAATCCTAGGATTTGCATAATTCACTGTAAATAATGTGCCAACTCTCAGGGCATTTATAACAGTTTGCCCTGCAGACTCTGTAGTGATCAATAACTGGTTTTGTGGACTCACACGAGCAGAGACTGTTTAAAAGGTGTAGCTTGAAAGAATGCTGTAATTTATTTCTTTCTTTGCATGCTGGGTCCCAAGGTGGCAAAATGCAGTGATGATAGTGATGATGGAGGTATCTTCCTATAATTGTGCTCTCAGCACATTCAACAATATACTGAGTACCTTCAGTATGATTTGAAACAATAAAGTTTGCTACCAAGAGATAAATAATTACCTCATTCCATCCCACAAATTATCTTTCGTTCTATACACACACACAGAGCCCCACTTCTAAAGAGGTTTATAAAAAAGATGTGGTGAAGTACTTTTAGTCAGGACATTTTCTGTGCCATATACTGGTTTTTAAAAACAAAGAGGGAACGGACTTGTACATATTTTCTGGACACAGGAAGGTGCTACATTTATGAAAATTATTTTGTGTATGATTTCACGAAGAAGCAATCAGGCAGAGAAAAAGGGTATGCTAGACATAGCAAAAATAAGCTGCAACTTAAATGTTTTTCATTCAGCAAGGATTATTATTTTACTTGATAATTCCTCAAACAGCAGACAGAAAGAACAGCAAGGGTGATCTTCTGTGTTTGGAATAACAATCATGAAGAGAACAAAAATGAAGGAAAAATATTTGTAGCTATTTCTACCAGTCCAATGCTTTCCAGGTTCTACTGGCTCCTCAGCCCCGTGTCAGTTACCAAGGCAATGTAAACACCACTGCAGTTGGTCTTTTGTTCAATGCTACCAAGATGCTGTCCATCATAGCCTAAGAAACATTTTAAGTTACTAACATGGTAAGTATTATTCAGACCTGTTTCCTGAAGTAAAGTTATATATCATGTGAGGATAGCCTACATTTCTTGTTTCTACCCTGCATTTGGTTTGGCTTAAAACAAACATTTGTCTGTGCTTCCTTTACTTAATGATTCAGGTTGGTCTACATTAATGAACTTTGCTTTTCATGATTTACTGTTCTTCCAACCTGCAGAAGCAGTGCCGAGAGAAATCTGCTTCCAAAGGGATCTAGAAGATGGATATATATAATATAGAGAAATGGCTTCCCAGAGCTGGCATATACTTCTTTACATACTGCTATTTTGCAATTGTCAGGCAGTTCATATGTGGAAAGTTACCTAGCACTATCAGCATTGTTGATAATTGT
This sequence comes from Gallinago undulata, assembly GCA_026546715.1. Classification (NCBI taxonomy): domain Eukaryota; kingdom Metazoa; phylum Chordata; class Aves; order Charadriiformes; family Scolopacidae; genus Gallinago; species Gallinago undulata. The sequence goes on from JAOTQQ010000019.1 coordinate 31,577,512, forward strand.
AGTTCTATGCATAAGAAAGCACAAAGACTGAAAGTTGTTTCTGGTCATTTAGTAACTGAAGTGCAAGAAGAAAGTATTTGTGTCTTGTGAGTATCAGAATATCCTTCCCTGGTGAGGTTTTGAAAAGCTGTATGTTGCAACCTGTGTACTTAGTACATTTCATACTAGTATCCAAAACTGAAGAAAAGAGAAGTAAAAAGAATTCAAAGAAGGCACAATGGAGATTTTTTTTTCACTTATATCCTAAGATACAATACTATTCTTGTGCATAGATAGTAAAAATATACTTTATATGTATAGCTAAACATACACTTTTTTACCTCTCTCTGCAATTTTTGCATTATATATTGGTTATCTAGACAATAAGTATCAAGTAGGTTACATAGACAAGGGCTCATGTCAGTGCCTATGCACAGCATAATTCTGAGCATACTCCTAGCATTCGCATTACACTAAATGAGGCAAGTCTTCTGTTTAAAATGATGCACTTGGATAAGCAGTTGCAGGGGCAGAGACAAAAAATTTAGTTATATTTCCCTCTAAAGGCTGAATTGGTCTGCTGAAACTTTTAAAAGGCCCTATGAAAAGTATATCTTTATGAGTATGGGAAATGAATATGCTCTAAAGATATCCAAAATACTGTCACCAAGTGGAAAGCACTTAAAGAAATACTAGGAGATGATATTCCCAGAGCTCACTGTTAAAACCTTGGCGATTTCCATGTCCTCATTATTTACACGGGATCTACTCCCCCTTCCTCTATATAAATTGCTTTCTTCTGCGTATGATACAGCAGGACTACATTCAGCACCTAAAAAATCCCAGTGTATTTTTAGGAGACCAAAAATGTGAATTTTTTTAGAGGGAAACCTTTAAATAGGGAACAGGTTTTGCATTTGCAAATCCTATTTTTAATGTCTCTTTTCAGTGAATGTTCAGGGATAGTAATAACACTGCAATATCTTCTCAAGAATTTGGAGCTTTGTCAGTTGTCCTGGTTAAGGGTTTCATTATTTGATATTGGCAGAGCACACAGGCATGAAGCATTCATTAGTTTATCATTCTAAGTTAATATACATTATCTATTTAAATGCGGGAAACTCACTTGCAAAAATAACTTGGTACATTGTGTGCTGCTTATTGATTGCAAAAAAAAATAATACCGCAAATGGCCAAGGATAAATAACTGTTCTTCTCCAGAGGTTAATATCAGATCAAAACAGGTTTGTAAATACCCTCTTGACACAATCCAGTTCAAAACTGTGTTTCTGAGAATGTGTTTTTCTGGATATATATAAAAGCTATTTGTAATTACCATAGTAAAAAGAAAAATTAATAATGCAAATTTTATCTCTGTTTCAAAGATCCAAGCATGATTAACGTAGGTAAAACCATTTGTGATATAGGCAGTTCATTAGAATATATTTAGAGACTTCTAATCTCCAGCTGGCAACATGCTCCAGGACATTCTGTTTTCACACTTTGCTAAAACATTTGAAAAAAAATGGAGCTGTTAGAGTAATTTCTGAATGGCACTAGCTCACCTTAGCTCTCTTAGTTATTTCAAATCTCTTTAAAGCAGGCAAAAGGTTAACTATGAGCAAAACATTGTTATTTCCATTAGAGGGAAGATTATGACTAAGTTTTCAAACAAAACTCTTTGAAGAGCACAGCCTAAAATCTCCTGTGATTTCAGAATCTAGAACAGAAGTTATTTTTGCTTTCATGTTCCAAGGTGGTGTGCATGGAGTAAGGATGTGGGAGGTGCCCTTAATTAACAAGAGGCTCCAGCCCTCACAGCTGTACAATTTCTTACGTGATGAGAAATCAATATTCCAGAGTAATCTGTGATTTATTGTGCCTTTTAGGATATCTACATGAGAGCTAGCAGTAATATTTACAGTGGTTATTCAAAGTTACTAGTGCAAAATGCTTCAGAAATGAAATATGGGTCAGGAGTTCTCAGGATTTCTACTCAGAATCCTCTTTACAGTTTCATTTTCCCTGCCTACTGGATGTAATCAGTAGACATCCATTTGCTGGTTTTCAGTTTTGTGATGTAATGATATAGTATAATGTGTGATCAAATTCCAATTAATGTTTTTAATGCTGTTATTCTTATTGAGCAAAATCTTAGCTGTAAAAAAATTGCTGCTTCAGTTAAAGTTGTGTGTAAAATTTCAAAGGAGTATTACTCCTGACTAGTCTAAACAATAGCAATTCATTGCACCTTGCATTTTCTCATTAATTGGCATACATGTACTATAAGTAATTGATAAGCATGAAAAGAAACAATAATCCATTTTATGTAATAATCAACCTAGCTGAATTGCATGTTAGTCAAAGCTTCCAGAAACAGAACTGATTTTCAGTTCTTCTCAGAAAAGAGGCACAGAGGCACGCAGAAATTTGAGTCCAAGGTATCCCTTGACCTAGAGGTTTTCTAGGGGAAATTATAATCTAGGTGACTTTGTTTGAGCTATAGAAGACCCTGCTTGAGTGGGGAAGGGTGGACAAGGTCAACTCCAGAGGTACTTTTGAACCTCAACCATTTTTTTATTCTGTGATAACCAACTATACTGAAGATGGTTCAACAAGTCAAAGTTCCTATTTAATGACTACATACTGCTGCATGCTAGGAGAAAAAAAAAAAAAGTGATTCAGATTTTGTTTGTATGTCTTTGTTCCCCTTTTACAATCATTTTTGTAAATATAAGAAGATAATTTACCTGCTGGCTATTTGTCAACATTGGACAATATTGTTAAGAAATTCTGAAGCAGAAGAAAATTCTGTAACTTCTAAATTCTTCTGCAACTCAGATTGAAGAGCTACAAACTCAGAATGCTCTGAAATACCAACCTTTATTGTTACCTTTAACAGTAATCTATCTATAGATAATCAGTTTTCAAGTAAGTACAGGAGAGGCAGTTCTTTTAATGTGACTAGAAGGGCATTTGCTTACACAACTTGCTTATTGTTAAGATTTATTCTATATTCTATTCTGCTGCTGCCAACAGTGGTCTTCTAGCAATGGGACAGAAATGAACACTGTAGAAGTGTAAATGCGTGGTGTGTCAGGACTGTAGTTCTTTAGTGTCTGGATAACTTTTCCGAAGTGACATCTTGTGCTTGCAGAATGCATTGAGAGAGCCACTGAGGGCAGAAGACAACAGCTGTATGAATCAAAGTTGCTCTGAGAAAAGTCTAAACTGCCATTAATAGTTTTTTCACTGTAGAAATTGGTGCAAGTGCACTTGGTTATTTTTGTTCAGCTCTTATTGACAAAGAGCTGAATTTGATTTTGTGATTTGAATCTGTTATTTCCAAAGGTATAACTAACACAAGGTCATCTAAAATCATATGCCTCAACAGGTAACTCGCTTTTGTCCTTAATTATAGGCAATGGAAACAATCTGGTTGCTTGTAATTGTCAAATCATAACTTTATGATAGAAAAATTCCATGTGGATGTCTGTATAAGGTTGAAATGGGGGCAGGAAGTTGGAAGTATTTGAGCTCTGTCTGAGTAATCACAGAAAACAGGGATGAAGGGAAAGACTGGATTAAAAGAAAAAGACATACTCCTGGGTCATAGGCTTTAGGAGAAAGGAGGAAAAATATCTCAAAAGCATAGGCATACTATCCTTCACAGCCTTGAATAGAAGACAGAATTATTTAGTCTTTCTATTCTTCTGTTGCCAAAAAATGTCCGAGAAATACAGAAATAAATATGTGTGTACATCTATCATTATCATTCTGGACGATGACAAATTACTGTTGTCATTTACTTTATTTGTTCAAGAATGGAGGTTGGTGTAATGGACCTAATCAGAGACTCCTGTCATCCTGAGGAAGTGCTTTGACCATTATGATTTCCACTCACAAATTTGATTGTGGAAGATACTAGTTTGTTTGGATTAACTAATTCACAAAATTTCTTTTCTATTATTTTCTTCACCACTGGAACACTGGCATCCTAGGTATTATTTAGTGAAATTCCTTCATATTCATGTACAGTTGTCAATATTGTAGTATTTTTCTGTCAAACAGCAGCAAAGTTAATCGGGTCATCAGTATCAAAAAATATTTTTCAAGCTGGAATAAATAGTATTAACAAGCAAAGACCAGAATAATCAGTTTAAGGACATCCAGATTTCTGGGTGACACCAACATATTGGCAGAACTGAATTAGAAAAAAGAGACAGATTGATGTGGAAACTCAAGGTCCAAGAATGTACCTTCTTGGACAGCTCAATAGACTCTGGACAGAAAATATCTTGTATCTTTTGTGTTGTTAGGTTTGCTAAAGCTAATTGGTGTGCTAATAGAAAGATGACTTCTAGTTCTTCTATAATTTTGACAGGTAAAAGGTATTCCTACAAAGTAAAATGAAGTGTGATTCTCACGTGCTAGTGTAACAGCAATGAAATCACAACTGCATAGTCTGAACACTTGATAGCAACAAGGTTTTGCACCTTGGAAATGGTTCTGGTTACAAATGGAGGTAACCAGTTAGGCACTGTTAATAGAATAATAGAAAGTCTGTGTTTAGAGAGCTCATCGGGAAAACAGAACCGACCAAATGAGTCAGCAATATAAATTGTGACCATAGCAATATGTCAAAATAAGAAAATTTTACAATGGTTTAAATGTAGATCAGTTTTAATGAAGTAATGCAAATGCATGAAAAGTATGTGCAAAAGACAAAAGCAAATTGTAAGTGGGAATTAAAGGTCAGTTTGTTTATGTTGGGAAAATCAGTTCATCTGCATCCACACATTTGCCAAAGTTGTGATTGTTCAGGACACACAGGAAAAGTTCTTTCCAGTTTTTCTCTTACACAACTATTTGGAAATTCATGGCAATATTTTAAAAGCAAGCTTGTATCACAATACACAGTATATAAACTTTTAGTTTACTTTGTAATAATCACTTGCTGTCACACATACTTGGAGCTATATTTTTTGCATTTTTTAAAAAATAAGTGATGTGTATACTGATCAATCTTTTCAATTTGTCAGTTTTAAATGTTCTAAATTACAATTAAGAATGGTCATAAAATAAAATGATATATGCTGTGTTTCTTAGGTGTAAATCAGTCTTTCCTGTCTGCTCTTTAAAGTCACAACAAGACTCTGTACTCACTCAGATTTTATGTTTCTCCATAAATCCAGTGGCAGTCAAAAGAAGCATTAAGAATTTAAGGTTTTAAAACCAGCATAGTCCACCACCTGTTGTCCAAGAATTGGAATGGCTTTGAGTTTAGAAAACTTTGTGTTTTGTTATTTTGTACAGTAAAGCAAGTAAAAAGTTCCTAATAATTTTCCCAGGTCTCACATATCCAGAGGGGTCACCACGTCTAACAAAATTTTGGTTGTAAAGGAAGGCTATGACCCTGACTTTTCCTTCCAGTTTTCAATGGTGTATTGTTAGGTTTCTTCTGCTCCAAATCTTGCCATGTCATAAGAACCTTTTTACTTATAATTTACTATTGGCTGTTTATTTCAAGCCAGTGGAAATTCCCTTATTTTTCAGGGAGAAAAATCCAGTTATTAAGGATTGTCACTTTTAAAGTGAAATGAAAGTTAAAACACTTTCTGATTTGTTAAGAAGAATTTATCTACTAGGGACTTCTTTATCACATTACTGTTTGCTAGCTGTATATAGTGATATACGTACTGAAATAAATATTTCCTGTACTTATACCATGTTCTTATTCAAAAAGTTCAGGCTCTTTCATCTGCTCTTTCATGGATACTTCTTCAAATTCCTAGAGCCTAAAGTAAAGCTTTTTAAGGAAATATTTATATGTATAATGTTTAAAAAAATCTTAAATAAATAAAGATGCCCTGACTTTTTAAAAAAGGAATTTACCTGGGAAGACTGCCTTACATATTTCCTGTGAATTGTTGGCTTAGTGCCATACAGACTGGTGAGGATGTGAACTAGCAAGTTCCCGCTTCAATATACTAGTCAGTAATACACTAACTCAGAAAAAAGCAAGAAAAAATCCCCAGACCATTAACACAAACTGTGCCCGTATATCTCCAGGGATTTTATGTTTCAGATACAGTGCTACCTCAACCTGTGCAAATACAAAAAAAATTAATTTCAGAACTGAAAGGTCATGTCTGATTTGTCATGTCTGTTCTGTAGATTCATGACATACACCCAAGACATTATGAGCAAAAGTTAAGCCTGAAAACAAAGAAAAAATAGTGAGGCAGAGAACTGTGCGTTTCTAAAAATACAGCAAAATTGGACTTCCTAAGTCAGAACATATTCCTGTTTGTCAGATCTGTTCAAGTATCACTTAGCTGTGTTCATTTTTCCAAAGTGGAAGTGTTTTCATTCCTAGTGGGAGGAAATCTCTTCCTTGATGTGAAGTCTTGATGAGCTTGGGCTAACAAAGAGCATCTTTACTTATTCTTCCTTATTGTCATTTAATAGTGTCATAGTCCAACGACAGATCATCTCTGACACTTCATTTTTCTATGATCTACTTACTTCTAAACTGCTATGTGCTAGAGAGGCAATTCCAGTAGTACTTAAGGGAAAATTGCATGTTAGGATCATCCTAACCACTTCCATATATGTGTCTATGGATGTTTTTTTCATAGATATTTATATTTTGTAAATTTATTTTATATATGTTTATATCTAGTGTCTATATCTGTGTGTTTATATGTGATATATCATCTCATCAGGACTCCGTGATGAATCATTACATTGACAAGATGATAATTTTTTTAAAAAATCTCTTAACAACTCTGTAAATAGACACATTGACATGCATTTGAGTTGCCAACTATGTAGTCAGCTGATGAGTTACATGCAGATGTGGTTTGCAATATTTTCAAACTGCAAATGTGTTTATAATGAGACTGCTTGTGTTAATGAGAAATGCAAGATGTTTTAAATATGTTTTAGAATATTTTTAGCTTCCTCTGAATTATAAGGTGTCTATAAGCAGAGATTATCATTGCTTTCTAAAGGTACCTATAAAAATAATTGTGTGAGTGGAACAGAAAGCACAGGAGTATAATCTGATCAGTGCACTTAATAATTTAAACTATTAAATTAAAAAAAAGGCAAAGTGGGTTTGATTTACAGAAAATATTCAATAATTTGCATAGTACTCTTAATGCCACTATGACATTTACAACATAAGTGTGTAAGACACTCTAGCACTTGAGAAATCTGTTCTATAAAGCAAAATAAAAATGAAAACACGGTTGCAACCATAAAACAGCTGTCCAGAAGTACAATATTAACAAATGTAACCACTAAATTTTAGGAACATTTTTCTTTGGAGGAGGGAGTTTTGCAGATTAAGTTTTCTGAATATAAAAATTGTCACAAAAACTGCAAAACAACATGTCTTGTGTTTTGATATTTATAAGGATCAATGAGTGCACACACAGTAGAGTCAAAATGTATCAAAATAACCTAGCTGTCTCTTGCTACATTTATTAGGTTCAAATTGTTTTTGTGATACAGTCACAGGAGTCTGAATTTCAGTCTTAACATTTCTCGATGAACCAGAAAGCTTATATTAAGTTTGTAGTCCATGTCAGGTAAACAAGCCTCTGTGGAAAAGAACATTTAAAAAAGACACATATATTGTGAGGGCAAGAACCAGTCTGGACTTGACTCTCTATTTAACTATGTATTTCACTCCCTATTCCAAATATGCATACTGGCAAAGCGGCATATTATTTAAAATTTTGGAAATACAGAACTAATAAAGGAAAAGGAATTTTTATAAAGTCTTTAACAAAATAATGGAAAGGAATAGGTGAATATGCCCAGATGTTGCAGAGAAAACAAAGTACTGACTGGTGCCCTTTTTAATTGCCTAAGGACACATCTAAACCATATTAAAATAATTTGATTAGTTTATAAATATAATCAGTTATTTAGTAACAAGTCTTGTGAAATAATTTCCAAAATGTACAAGATACAATATACCAAAGCCCTCCCAAGTGAGTCTTAATTCTGTGCACTGGCTTTGATGTAATATGTGGTTAACATTTGCTGCCCCCTGTAGTTTACCTTGAAATAGTTTCTATAAAATCATCTGAAGGGACTTTAAAACTTAAAAACTCAAAATATGAACCAAGCATCCTGATCTTTTATCTTGATTAACCTTTGTTTATTTCATGTTTCTATCATCCTGTCTAAATGGTTGTGTTGAGAATTTGGATGATTCTCAGTGAAGTTTTTGTTAAAATGTTATTTGATAGATTAAAGCGAACAGATATTTTAAATTATGTGGATCATATTTTAGACATGACTCTCCTAAAATAAATATGATTTCCTTCAAAGAGGCAAACCTGGCAAATAATTAATAAACTGCTTTCTAAATAGCTACGGAGTATAAACAACATAGTCCTTATGGTTTCTTGAAGTCTATTTTGGGAGAAAATGATGTAAATTGGTTGTTTGGAAGTTTAGTGGGCCTCCAAGATGTTTGCTGAGTTTAAAATGGCCCCATCACTGTCTAATGAGATATCATTCTGTGCCCCAGAATTTAAAACCTGGACTGCACAGTTATCAACACCTTTCCAGTGCTGAAGGAGGATGGATTAAAACAGCCCAGCAACAGGTTAAGTGAGAAGAGAAGATGGCTGCAAGGTATACCTCGAGCTTTTTTAACTCTGTAAGGCTAGCATCAGACTTCTTGGAGGTGTTATAGGGCAACTAAACAAAGGATGCATGTACTTATTTTTGTTTTAGTTTAGAAGAAAAAAACCTGAATTCTGGGAAACTACAACCCAAAGAGGTTTGCAGCACATTGTTCTGTTGACAGCAGATGATCATATCTTGTAAAACAAGTATTTACAGGTTACAGTCACAAAGAATGACATCTAAGTTCAAAAACTTAGTTTTTGTTCTTAGTTCAAAAAAACTTAGTTCAAAATTTCAATGAGTTCAAACTCAAAACCTCCTAACCAGTGAGCTGAATTTCTCTTATTTACAAATGACAAATAATGGAGTTAAAAGGCACAGTTGGGAGCAGATCTGAAAAAAGGGTCAGAGGTGTCAGCCTCGGCCACAGATCAGGACACACTTTCAAATCTAGTCTCGTTCAAAAAAGTCCTGGCACAGATAGAATTACCTTGAAGCTTTACTTGACCTTCAGCAAAGATGGTCGTGCCATACTTAAGCATGAATTGGTAGCTGAGGAATGACCTAGGCAATTGAAAATTAGTCTGTTCATCAATCCAAAATGCTAGGCCTGAACAGTTCCAAGACAGAGCAATGCTTGGAGACTTTTTTGCTTTAACGGATGAAGACACATACTTAAATGTTAGCATGCAGTTTACACAGGTGTACACTTGTTAGTATATGTACCTAAGGTAGATATCAATCTTCAGAAACAAATTAAGCAAAAGAAACAGAAGGAAGGAAGATGTGGTGGAAAGCAAAAAGAGGGAAAAACACCATGTAAAAGTCTGTATTTCAGAGTTTCAAGAATTTAAATGTTAGCACACATGGTAGTAAAACCCACTCCTTTTACTTCCTCTGCATGCTTGGCTGAAACTGCCATTACCAGTGTGTGGCTTAAAATGCTTGTGATATATTAAAAAATGGTTGCAAACCCAAATTTTTATATACACTGGAAAAGACAGACAAAGTTAAAGATGACACTTCTTTAAAATAGCAGAACTGTTACTGAGTCATATTGCTTACATGTAACCATTTATCAATCCTTAAACCTGAACTTCAGAAAAAGGTCATTTGATAATTTCTTCTCAGAACTACTTGTAACAGAGGATACAGAAATTCTCTCCACAAGTCCTGTCTCATGCCATTGCACTGCCTTAGCAAAAACGGGTCTTTTGGGAAAACATCTGATCTTTATTTAAAAACCTGGTAAGGGGAATCCACAATATTCTGAGATAAATAATTTTAATGTCTGAGTACCTTGCTCCTTAAAATTAGTCTGTTCTTTCTCATGACAAATTTATTTTGTGGCTTTGAGACAGTAGAATTTGACACCTGTCACTATCAAAAATCTTCACTTACATACTTAAGTGCTACAGAGAAATTAGTTGTTAGTTCCCTCTGGTTAAACTACATAGATTTAATCCTTGACAATAAAAAAAAACTTCCCCAATTATTTTGATTTTTCTAAGGAAGATGTTAAAAATATCATGTTAGCTTACACTGAATGTATCGTATCTATTTCGTAACAGGTTTTGTTTCCAGCCTTCTCTCTGCATTATTATTTAAATCATTCCTCTCCCATAACCTGTGCTTTCCTCAAAGCCCTGTGGTGAGGTACAGAAATCTTAATGAATTAGAAACTCAATTTTTATGTTAAAGACCACTATCATGTGTAAAAGTAACTTTCTTACTGTAACAGGATGTCACTCACTTAGGGCTGTTATCATAATGCTTCTCTAGAAGCAAATGTTAGGTAGTCCACTGGAGTACTGGGAATCTCCATTGTAGTAGTGAAAAATTCATTTTTCTCTACCTTTTCTTTGAAAATTGACTATAAGAAACACTATCTGCAGGATTTGATAAGAATGGACTTTATTTGGCTTAGAAGGGGGAAAAGAGGAACTTCAAGTTTAAAGAACTAATTTTTTATATAATGTTTGCAAGAAGTTGTTTAAAATGAGAAAAATAGGCTTTTGGAAGTTCTCTGAGAGTCGTTCAGGACCTCAGGGATTAATGGGCAAAAGGCAAAGGAGGCAGACAAATACTGGCATTGTCATGATGATATACACCACATTCCTTATGGTGACATACATTGCACAATTGTACAATTTTTTGGAATGATTGGAACAGTGCTTTGGGAACCCAGAAAAATTATGCATATCATAATCATATTTGATCATTCACAGAGCAAATATTTTTAGCTAAGCATTTCACTTTTGTGTAGCAAAATATTGCAACTAAGATAATGAGCTGACTATCAAATTAATTAAGGACAAACAGAAAAAAAAGTGTGAATGTGTGTATATTGGAAATTTTTTTCCCATTTGGTAGTTTATCATGGTTATTTCTTTAAAGAGTCTTGGAAAACTTATATTTCCCTTACCAGTCATGCAGAAGGAAGACATGATCCAGTCACTTACTCTCACAATTGTAACAACCAAAAGATTTTTGTCCATTCACACCGTTTTCTTGTTCTTCTCCCTGTGTTTGTTTCTAATACATACATATATAGATTATATATATGCATATATACATATATATATAACTTAGATCCTTAAAAGGAGTATGTAGACATTCAAACAAGTGAAGAAATCCTCCTGCAGGTTAAAACCAGAGGTGATAATTTAGAAGTTATGTGTATTTAGGATATCTAAATTTCCTAATGGCTACATGCCATGATGCATAGCATAAATATCTTCAAACCCTGTCTACCTGGGGACACTCATTAAAATCAGGTAAATTTGTGAGAATAAATCTGGGTAATTAAAGTGTGTTAGATCCTGTATGAATACTCTCATTTAGAACTAATGCAATTTTAGATGGCTATAGCTTAATTTTCCGATCAGTGAGAACATCAAAACAGAAGTTTAACGTGCTTTAATAAAGTATGTTAACCTTTGCGCTTTTAGTAAACTTGTCTTCACTTTTTCAACTGTTCCTGGTAAAAAAGTCCTTCAACTAACAGCTCTATAATTTTTTCTAAAACAGTATTTGTAACTTCTTGAAAGACCAATCTCACATAATAAAGAGAATTTATGAAATCATAGAATCATAGAATGGTTAGAGTTGGAAGGGACCTTAAAGATCATCTAGTTGCATCCCCCCTGCCGTGGGTAGGAGTACCTCCCACTAGACCAGGTTGCTCAAAGCCCCATCCAGCCTGGCCTTCAACACTTCCAGGGATGGGGCTTCTACAACTTCTCTGGACAACCTGTTCCAGTGCCTCACCACCCTCACTGTCAAGAAGTTCTTTCTAGTATCTAATCTAAATTTCCCCTCTTCCAAATTAAAACCAATACCCCTTGTCCTGTCACTACACTTCCTGACAAAAAGTCCCTCTCTGGCTCTCCTGTAGACTCCCTTCAGATATTGGTAGGCTGCAATGAGGTCTCCCTGGAGCCTTCTCTTCTCCAGGCTGAACAATCCCAGCTCTCTCAGCCTGTCTTCATAGGAGAGGTGCTCCATCCCTCTGATCATCCTCGTGGCCCTCAGCTGGACCTGTTTCAACAGCTCCATGTCCTTATTGTGTTGAGGACTCCAGAGCTGGATGCAGTACTCCAGGTGGGGTCTCACAAGCGCAGAGTAAAGGGGCAGAATCACTTCCTGTGACCTGCTGGCCACCCTTCTTTTGATGCAGCCCAGGATGCAGTTGGCTTTCTAGGCTGCCAGTGCACATTGCAGGCTCATGTTGCTTCTCATCCACAAGCACTCTGAAGTCCTTCTCCTCAGGGCTGCTCTTTATCTGTTCTCTGCCCAACCTGTATTTGTGCCTGGGATTGGCATATTGCAGGTGCAGGACCCTGCACTTGGCTTGGTTGAACTTCATGCGATTTGCATGAGCCCACCTCTCCAGCCTGTCCAGGTCTCTCTTGATGACATCCCTTCCCTCCAGCTTATCAACTATGTATGTCACACAGCTTGGTGTTGTTGGCAAACTTGCTGAAAGTGCGCTCTATCCCACTTGTCCATGTCTCCAACAAAGATGTTGAACAGCACTGGTCCCAGTACTAACCCCTGAGGAACACTACTCATCACTGGCTGCCACTTGGACATTGAGCCATTGACCACAACCCTTTGAGTGTGGCCATCTAGCCAACTCCTTATCCACCAAGTGGTCCATCCATCGAATACTTGAGTTTCCAAGGTTTATAGATGAAGAAACTTACAAATGTGAACTGAATGTACATCAGAAGGCAATTTAAGAAATCCATAATCTGTTACTTTAATAAATTTAATGATTTTTTAAAACAATCTAATTGGTTTTTGGTGGGCTTGATTTATCTTCAATAATAACCTTGGTTATCTTCTTCTTCATCTCTTGCATTCAAGGAACACTTTGGCAGTTAGCTCTGAGACTTTTAAGAGCTTTCTATCCAGAATATACAGCTTAGACTCTTCTCTGCTGTACTATTCTCTGTATAGTATGCTATATGTATGCTGTACTCTTCTCTGTACTATTGTACAGCTGAGGTGTACCCTTTAGTGTCTATTATTATCTACGTTAAATTTTGTTACACACAATAAACCACATCTTTAAATTCTAGAGCCCTAATATCAAAGAATTTTTCATTAAATATGTTTAACTACACATAATTAGAGAGAGAAAGAGAAAAAACCCAAATCTTTCCTAGCACGTGCTTGTATTTCTAACACAGAATTATAGAGTAGTTTATTTTGGAAAAGACCTTTAAGATCATTGAGTCCAACCGTTAACCTAACACTATCATGTCCACCACTAAACCATGTCCCTAACTGCCACATTTACATGTCTTTTGAATACCTTCAGGGATAGTGATTCAACAACGTCCATGGGCACTGTGTTTCAACATTTGACAACCCTTCCAGTGAAGACTTTTTTCCTAATATCCATTTAAAACCTCCCCTGGCACAATTTGAGGCTTTTTCCTTTTGTCCTATTGCATGTTTCCTGGGAGAAGAGACCAATGCCCACCTCTCTACCACCTCCGTTCAGGTAGTTATACAGTGTGATAAGGTCTCCCTTCAGACTCCTTTTCCCCACAGTAAACAGCCCCACTTCCCTTAGCCGCTTCTCATAAGGCTTGTGCTTGAGACACTTCACCAGCTTCGTTGCTCTTCTTTGGACACACTCCAGGAGCTCAATTTCTTTCTTCTAGTCAGGGGCCCAAAACTGAACACAGTGTTCAAGGTGTGGCCTCACCAGTGCTGAGTACAGGGGGACAATCCCTCCCCTAGTCCTGCTGGCAAAACTATTTCTGATACAGTCCAGGATGCTGTTGGCCTTCTTGGACATATTCACCCAACTGCCAGCCAACACCCCTACGTCCTTTCTGCCAGGCAGCTTTCCAGCCACTCTTTCCCAAGTCTGTACCACTGCATGGGGTTGTTGTGACCCAAGTGCAAGCACTTGGCCTTGTCAAACCTCATAGAACTGGCCTCAGCCCACCAATCTGGCTTGGCCAGACCTCTCCATAGAGTCTTCTTACCCTCAAACAGATCAACACAACTTGGTGTTGTCTACTAACTTTAATAATTTCCTTCCTCTCCTTAGCAAGCATAATTTATTCAAGATATTTACAGAACTTTAATAGATATTTTGAAATTTCTGATATGTTTTGAATGTAATGCTCATTCCTTGTTATTCATAAAAGAAGTGGAATATTGCTGTTATTTTAACAGAAAACTGATGTCATCCAAATAGATTTCACTTTATTATAGACAGGTAGAATACTGGATGGAGATGTACTACGAAGCACCTCAGAATGAAAAATGCTTCATGATAAAGCATGGGAAAAACAGGAAATTGAAAATCATGTATATGTTTTACTTTGCTTCTTAAAATTCTGTACAGGTGTGATCAGTCTGACCAAGTTTAATGCTGCAGCAAACACATAGTTAATGCCACAGTCATTGCACAATACTAACTATAGCTTTTCCTCTGTGCCATGGGCAGGGTTTCTCATTTCATACATCATTTGCAACTTGCTGCAGAGATTCTGCAAAGTCATTGCCTATCTCACTGACACAAAGTTTGGACGAAGTAGCATCTTTCCCTGCTCTTGTTGTACTATTGCACTAGACATCACAGCCAGTTTCCTGTTGCTTTCTGCTTACATTGAAACACCGCTATAATTATAGTAGCTAAAATTATACCAGCAACATTTTACATTCTATTCTTGAGTGTCAATGTTAGGGAGGTTAAATCCTTCAGGAAAGCTTTCTCTGTCAGGTGCTATAGGCTATTACTCCTTATATTATCTGTGTAAAGTTATCCAACAAAATGATAAACCTACATCCTGAGAGGAAGCTCTGGAGTGTAGCCAAATCTGTCAAATTTTTTTTATGTTTTTGAAATGCCATTCAACAAAAATCAGTGTGAGTTATTCTGACTTCCCCTACTCAGCACCAGCAGTATAATAGCTTAATGATAACGTGAGACTCAGGGCACAGACCTGAGACAGGCAATCACAGCAATATCTCATTTTCACCCCAGTCTCCATCTACCAAAACATTTCAACACTAGAAGCTGAGATAAAATGAGTAAACCAATACTGCCAGCCAACACAAGGTGTTAGTGGACCTCACCTTTGTGCAGAGCAGAGTGGAACAGGCTTTGATATTGCTAATTTCACAGAACTAAATCCATACGATATCTTTGGATACAGCTGACAGTGTAAATGAAGTTTAGGCAAGGACTGAGCATGGATGATGCCCTTAAATGTAACCAAAGATCTACTTTTCCTATAATCAAATGTGTGAGGAAGATTAATGGCTTAAGATACAGGTCTCATTTACCATGGAAATGGGTCCCTGACACCACATGAACTTCCTAATTTGTAATTAGAATGTAATTTTTTCTTTTGTTATTGTGTTTTTAGGGTTGCTCAGTATATGACTAAGACATGTCATGTCTGTTTTTACCCAAATAAAAGAAAAATTCAATCTTATGACAATTTCTCTTTATTTAATAATACAGGAATGTTTAAAATACAAAACTCTTAAATATACTATTGACTCAATTCTCCTTGTATTGTCAGGAACATACTGGGCCAAACCCAAAAATACCCTTTCCAACACCTCAGTTACTGTTTGTCAGTCTCAGAAATCAAGTAAAAAGCATAATTAATATACTAAGGACTTGGATACAACTGTTATACTTTTAATGTTTAGTTAGTTTCAGAGTGAATGTTGCAAAGTGTGGATATCTGGTTTTAATTACTCTTTGGTTAAGTC
This sequence comes from Gallinago undulata, assembly GCA_026546715.1. Classification (NCBI taxonomy): domain Eukaryota; kingdom Metazoa; phylum Chordata; class Aves; order Charadriiformes; family Scolopacidae; genus Gallinago; species Gallinago undulata. Next base: position 31,593,397 of record JAOTQQ010000019.1, read on the forward strand.
ATTGACTTTCAGTGTTGTTTTTTGTAGTTTCTCTCAAAAAATTAAAGCTTTGTTTTCATTTGAAACATAGTTGATATTCAGCTATTTTTCCTTCTCTGAAGCTAATGATTTTTGAGAAACATGGAAAGATGCAACCACCTCCCCGTTATGTTCTGGTTTCCAAGAGTCACTAGGCTGCAAAGCAGATGCCTACTTTGTTTTTGACTTCTGTAGAAAATTGGGACTGTGCTAGTCCAATACTTGCCTTTTCTTTTCACTGTTAGCTCTACTGATGTTCTTTTACTGTTGCTTCTTACAGCTCAGGATATGAAGGAGTAATTTTAAGCAGCTTCCTCATTCCATGATTACAGTACAGCAGCATGTACTGAGCCCCTTAAAGGAAAAAACACTCTTCTCTATTTCTTTTCCTGTGTCAGGGATCAAAGAGCAGCACAGATCAAAGGTAGCAGAGCACCGTAAGAGCAGACACACAATAGGACCATTATTAAGCACTCTCAAAAGCATAGTTACTACCAGGAGAACACACCAGTATTAGTCAGAAAAAATAGCTGAGGGGAGATAAAAAAAGTAAAATCTCTCTAACATATCTGAGATCTCAGAAATACCCCTGAATGACCATTCTCAATAACCCTGTAGGCTACATTATATTAAATGATTATCACTTACGTAACCATTACCTCAGGTTTCACTGACCTTGACAGCAATGCAGTAATCACATCTTTGAATGTCACTGAAGATTTTTTTACATTGTAATGAGACAGGCAGACAGAATATGCAGAATTTTTTCTACTCACTATTCATAGATACATATGGATTGTACAAGCTTATTCAAAAAAATCCATCTCATGTCAAACTTCATTTTTATGAAGTTTTCTGACAATATTGTAGATTCTTACAGTATGCTGTTAGACTTAAGTGTATGGATATCCTTCCTACATTTCCCACTTAACTAAGTTTCTGTGATCTTTTCTGCTGCATTGAAAGAGCTTGAGCCACGGTGACTGCTTAGGAAAATCCATATTTGGCATAACTAAATCTAAAAATTATTTCAGAAGTTCACTGACATTACAGAGCTGTAGTTAGACCTCTATAGTCAATGTGGAGAGTTGGGTGATTACAAAAAGAACTTGGCAGAAAATCCCAAGGGAGTAAATTTCCAAGATCAGGAAGTTCAGTACACTAGCAACTGATTTAGCAACTCAGATCCATAAGTAGTCTCACGTACCATGAGGTACTGTGCTTAAACCAGTGTGGTTTATACTTTAGCTTGCTGGTGGACAGCTGTTTGCAATGAGCTTTTTTGTACTTCTGATAAACAGAAGAGCAGACACAGTGCAGTCACATCCCAAGAGATAATGAATACTAAGAAATATTAGCTCCTATGGTGCCTGGGGGTTAGACTATAAGCTGCACAGCATGCACTGTTGCATCAAGCAGTACTTACTCTTTTTAAAAGAGTTAATGATGCCCAGATGCATAGTTCATATTTGGAGGAAAGGGATTCCCTGAAAGGGAATCAAAAGCATCTGAGTTCCAGAGCATCATCAGTCTGTAATTGTTTCAAAACAGAGCTTCCACTTCCAAAAAATGACTTCATGAATAGAAGTCCTCTGCCCTTCCACTAAGGCTAAGGCTCCAAGGAGTAAGCAAGAAGAACTGTTCTTCACTAGCAAAAGGTTTATCTGAACAATGTTTTTTGGTTGGTTGGTTTTTTTGGTTTTGGTTTTTTTTTTTGGCAGACTAATAAGGAAGACCTTTCTTAGGAGAAGATATAGAGGACTTTTAACAGTGAGATATTAATTTGACCTGGTTATAAGGATATGGAGAAATACACAAGATGAAGACTGTTGTGTGATGGTGTTGCATGGTACTTTTTAGCGGTGGTATTGTGTGAGGGAGTGAGGAAATAATAAAAAAAAAGAAACATTGAAACTCAATGCAACTGAACAACTTTCATTCAAAATAAATGAAACTTAATAGATTTTCAATTTCCTTCTGGGAATTTGCACTAAAGCTTAAAAGAAAAATAAACTGTGTCCTCTTTGATGAGATCTCAATATCATGAAGGTTAAACTAAGATTTATATTTATCTTGGGGATGACAGTCTTAAAAATGCATGGGAAGTGGAGGGAAAAGTTTGCTGGTCCAGTTCAACATGTTGCTGCTGTCATTTCTAGGAGTACATTTAAGAAGGGTGTGTATACTGACAAGATTACAAAAATCATAATCGATATATTTAAAAGGTTTCCTATTACATTGTTTGATTATAAAGTTCTGCAATACAGTAAAAAATAATTGTCCTGACTATAAAATCTGAAATGTCAGACCTTCACCTGCTTATTAAGTAGCACTTTCATGCAGAAAATTTGTATTTGCTATTTTTAAAACATTCTCTTATTTAGCTGATTAATTTGTTCAACATGGTTTTCTCTCAGTGGAAGACTCCAAGGAATTATTGCCGATCAATTGAACCACCAGTGCAGAGATAATTTTCCCACCTAGACATTTTGTTTCATTTTCCTGGTAACAAAATGTTACTTCTGTTTGTAATTTGTTTTAGTATCTGGAAAATACTTTCTCATAAGAATATTTAGCTGCATATTACCTGAAACAACAGCTTTTTTTTTTCTAAATGAGCTATTTATCTGTAATATTATTTTAATCTTTGTTGTAAGAGAAACAATTATTAGAAATAAAAGAATAATGAGAATTTTTTACTTTAATTCTTGACTTAGTAGAAAGCAAGGATAAATTATAATTTAGGTGTTTTAAATTACACACCAAAAATTAAGAACTACAATGCAATCTGTACAATTTTGTAATTTCCTTAAATGCTTCTCTCTTTTTATGATGGACGTAGTTGTTCGGTAGTTCTGCAGGACATCTTTTAATAAGTGTTGGTTGTGATTGAGTTCTGACTTGTTTCTCAGGACTACCCACCACTAAAGAGGAATCATTAGAATTAACTGCTTTTTTGTTCCCCACCCAAAACATACAGCTCAGAAGGAAAAAGAAGATCCCTGAAAACCACAGAAGAGAGAAACCCAGAAAAATAAATCTGCAGTTACAAGGATTCTGATGTCAACATTTCTTGTACATCGAGTCCAAATCATATATTTTCTGGATTTGTAGGAAGGAATAGGAATTTTCAAGAAGCAGCGTTGGCATGTATTTTTAGTGGCTTCTTTTTCTGGGGATAGACAGTTCAGCATTAAAGTATACATTTTTTTGAGTACCTAAGGTAGTAACATTGTTTATTTCATTTCCAATCATTTTTGGACACTGTTTCTGATCACTTCTTTATCTATATTGATCTGAAAAACTGTAGTTTTAAAATAATTACTTGGAACGTACCTTACAAGACACTGATGTTAGATGTTGTTCATTATGATAAGAACAAGAACTGCAATTTGGGACAATTAATTTTCCCTAGCTGCAATGTATATTCTAATGAATCAGAATAACCATTAAATTCCATGATGAACCCACCTGAACACCACCTGTTTTAATAGCTATATAGATCTAGTGCTTTAAATTTGTAGTCTGTTAATTTGCTTCCTCTCTTTCTCCCAGCACACATTACGTCCAACATCAACTACAACTCAATCATCTTCCATAAACCATGACCAAGAGAGACACATCAAAGCAGAAACAGAAATAAGTGGTAGTAGAAAATGCCAAACTATATAACACGCACTGCCAACAGTGCAGTTATTCTTAATGATTCAGTGTAGGCCCAGACACCAGACCTCACTTTTAGTTTCCTCCAAGGGCAGAACCACATAACAGGATGAGTGTGCTTCATCCTAAGAGGGTCTACCATGTTTCATGACCAATGTTCTTTTTTATACTTTAACAATGCTTGCGTGTTACTGTGCTCTGTTAAGCAGTTTTTACTTCTGCTTTATTTTTCTTGTCCACTACAAGATACCAGTGCTCGCTCTTTTTAAGCTGAACGTTGGACTTGTTGTACGTGAATGTTCTACATGAATCCCTGATGGGATCCTGATTATGCTTTCTCATTTGAGTTTCTTGGTTTTCCACATATGACATGTACAATCTTTGCAGCTTAACATGGGAAATGTTCACATTCTGCCTTACTCAACAAATTTTGCTTCCTACTTGATTTAAAGGACTTCTGAAAAAGGCAAACTATAGGATTGTTAGATATAGAGAGAAAAGTTTGGTTTGGTAGTAGTTACATCTTCCCATATTCTTACTGAAGGAATCTACATAGCCTCATAGCCTTCTTACAAAAACATTAACCTGTGCTTTTCTATGTTTATGTGTTTTCCTGAGACAAGAAAGCACATGAAAGACTGATGTGATGAATCTCATGTTAATTTTGTAGTCAGTTTTTTCCTCAGTAATTCTGCCAGCGTCCCAGAGAAAAAAGACACAGTAAAGAAGGTCTTTATCATTAACTTATATGGTATCGGCTTGTACACAGACTACATATAAAAATGTAGGACCTATCTTATGCCAATCAAGATTCAATATTTGTTTTAATAACTGTGCACTTAGGTAGGAAATTTCACAGGAAAACAAAATGGTACAAATGTGACCATGGGTTTGCTCTGTACTGGCAATGTCTCACATCCCCCCAAAACAGGGGATTCAGAAAATAAAATAAGTTAGCAGAATTTTCTCTTGGTAGTTCACGTATGATTGCTTCTACATGACAAGTTCATTATATATCTTATTAGTAAAGAGAAATGCAAGCATTTACAGAGCACTCAGTAACACACACAGTCTTTCCCTCCTCACACACATGCATACAGAGAAAAGATATTTTCTTCTTAGAAATGAAAAAGTGGAATCTTTCACTGATGCAAAGTTTAATATTTTGTACCTTTCAAAACCTTATTATCATATAAGAGAATCCAATGACATTTTCTTTTTCCTGAAACAGCTTGGTTTGTAAATACAGTAAGAAAAAGGAGGAAAAACAACTTCTAGAAAGAATGTATTTCATGTTTTCCACATCCATTCCTCATTGGACGAATAGACTTGAGTGTACATTGCAACAAACAAGTTTCAAGTGAGGTAAGAGGAAGAAAAGATAGAAATAATAAAAAAAATATGATGCATTTTCTTAGCAAGTTTCTCACCAAAGTCTCTGGAAATAGATGATGCAAACTTCTAGTAGGAATGCTGCACATGTCCTGTCTTGATACAAAGGGTGGTATAGATAACCTCTCAAGACCCCTCTCTTCCTCATGATTCTTGCACAGGTTCTTCCGATTTTCAAGAAAAGTAGTAGCTTAGTAGACCAATAGTTACTAAAAAGGCTACATGTTTGGAAAGATAGTTCCTGTTATTGTTCAGAAGAAATCTGGATTGCTGAAAAACTGCCCTGTGGCAATGTCCTGGGCTGAGTTTGAGTAACCTGATATTTTAAATCATTTCTGTTTTTTCCTTTGTTTGTTTTAGTTCTAGGGGGTTTGTTTTGTTTTGTTTTTCATTTTCTGTCAATAAAGAAAATCCCTAGAGAAGAGGTGAGGTTTGATTCCAAATGTATATTTATTGTTTTTGAACAGGTTGGAAAGACAGGAGCAGATGGATGACATTTGGGACATTTTGTCAATTCATCTGTTAGTAAGTGAGACACTCACACTAGCTGCATTAAGCAAAGCCCTTCTGTTTCCAGCACTGCCATCAGCCCTGTGGATACCCTTTGACAATGTTTTGATGGTGGACAGCTGAGGTAAAAATAGTAATATTTTCAACAGACAATAACCATACCACAGCTCCTTGAATGAAGACTTCTGTTGTGATCACACCTAGAGTTTTTTTATCACAGAGACACCTTTTTATCAGTAGTAAAGCTTAGTGAGCTTGCCCAGACAGAACTAATGCAACATATGGCTTACAAATTTTTTTCCGACTATTTCTGAGAAACAAAGCAAATATATTACCAGGTGGTTGCTCTTGCTGCTGATCTAACTGATGTCAACCTGCCTGTTACTACTTTGTGTTCCCTGATGTTCCTAAGATATGTGTTGTTGCATGGTATGTACCTGTTGTTGCATGGTATGTGCTTGGATTTCTTGTTAAACAAAGGGTTATAGAATGATGCAGCAACTTAAAAAATACTGTATACAGTGGAAATAAAATAGAGATTTAATTGCATTTTGTAATTAAGAATAGTGATGTGGAAAGAAATGCAAGGATATAAAAATAGGTTTATTTTTATAGAACTATCATAGTTCTTTGAAATCTTGAATTTTCTCATTCTCTGGAAGCACCATAAATTGCAAGAACATATTCTAGCCATACGTTCTAGCACACTGTGAGTCAATACCAGAGTACATAGACAAAATGTAATCTCATAAAATGATGTACACAGAGCAAAACTGCCAAATTCTCTGCTTGCATGCAACATTGTCAGTGTTTCAGCATTGTTAATATGATCAAATGGAGATGCCAAATAAGAGGCAATTTTTCTTTACAAATTCTTATCATGGAATCACAGAATTGTCAGAGTTGGAAGGGACCTCTAGAGATCATTTAGTCCAACTCCCCTGCTAAAGAAAGATTGCCTACAGCACATTACTCAGGACTGCATCAAGGTGGGTCTTGAAGATCTCCAGAGAAGGGGACTGCGCAACCTCCATGGGCAGCCTGTTCCAGTGCTCTGTCACCTTCACCCTAAAGAAGTGTTTCCTCATATTTGAATGGAACTTTCTGTGTTCCGACGTGCCCATTGCCCCTTGTCCTATCACTGGAAACCACTGAAAAGAGTCTGGCTCCATCATCCTTCAACCCACCCTTCAGATACTTGTAAACGTAGATAAGGTCTCCCCTCAGCCTTCTCTTCTCCAGGCTAAAGAGACCCAGCTCTTTGAGCCTTTCCTCATAAGGGAGGTGCTCTAATCCCTTAATCAT
>JAOTQQ010000019.1:31600384-31622134 GCA_026546715.1 Gallinago undulata
TCTTCTCTGCCCAGCTCTCCAGCCTGTCCAGGTCACACTGGGTGGTGGCACAGCCCTCTGGAGTGTCAGCTAGCCTTACCAGTTTGGTATCATCAGCTGACTTGCTGAGAATACACTCTATCCTCTCATCCAGGTCATTTATGAATATGTTGAACAGGACTGGGCCGAGTATTGACCCCTGGGGAACACCCCTGGTTACAGGCCTCCAACTTGGCCCTGATCCATTAATTACAACCCTGTGAGTTCTGTCACAGAGCCAGGACTCAATCTACCTCACTGTCCCCTCGTCTACCCCCCACTTCCTTGATTTCCTAATGAGGATGTTATGGGAGACAGTGTCAAAAACCTTGCTGAAGTCAAGGTAGATGACATCTGCTGCTCTCTCCTCATCCAGCCATCCAGTTATAACATCAGTATGCATGGAATAAGCAATGTAACATCAGCATGCATGCATGGAATTAGGAAAGTCAAAGCTCAGGTGCTGAAACTAGTGAGCAAGATGAAGGACAATGAGATGAAAGGTTGAGGAAAATATAGGGCCAATGCTCAGTGGAGAAGTGAACTTAGTGACAAAGGACAGAGAAAAGGTTGAGGTGCTTGGTGTTTGTTTTGTATCATTTTTGGTGGTAAGGTCTGCCATCTCATTCCCCAGTTCCCTGGGCTTAGTGATAGAATTTGTGAGAATGTAGTACAGTGAAGATACGTACAGCAGAAGATAGAGCAGGGAATACTTAACTGTGTTTGTCATGGGACAGAGGGTTTCATGGGACAGAGGGTTTCATGGGACCGTTGACCAATGTCACTACCAATGCAAGGCTGCTTTCTGCCATGTCTGAAAGATTATGTTGATCAAGGAAATTCCCAATGGTTGAGAAATGCAAATGTTACACCCACCTTTCTGCAGTGTAAGCAGGAGCATTTGGGGAACTAGAGGCTGATCATCATTCTCTGATCCCTGGGAAGATGAATGAGCAAGTCTTTCTTAAAGCCATTTCCAGGTATTTGAAGAACAAAGATGTGACTGGGGACAGCCAATGTGGGTTTGCCAAGGAGAAACTATGTCTGACAAACTTGTTAGCTTTCCATGATGAGATGGCTAAGGGGAGATAAGAGAAGAATAGTTGATGTTCTTTATTGAAGACCTGGGTCTTCAATATGAGGTCCAAGAAAGTCTGTGGAAATCATCAAACTGAGGGGAAGTGGTCAATACACTGGAGGGCAGTGCTGCTATTCAGAGAGGCTTCAACATGCTGAAGGACCTTGTGAGGTTCAGCAAAGGTAAATTACTTTCTTTTATAGCCAAGACCTGTAGGAAGATTAGAATTTACTCCAGAGCATTCATCTTTATCTTAAGCATAAAACCAAAGCATAGTCTTTTTTTAAGAAAGTAATGCAATCAGCTGTTGTCACTGTATGATTTGCTGGAAAACATTTTACACAACGTCATCTATCCACAGATCCGCCCCACAGTGTTGTTATTCTAAGACAATACAGACAGATGATTCACATTTTGGCAATCCTATTTCATGCACTGTCACTTATCTTAGACAACTACTTGAGATGCAGAAGCTCTAGTATTTGATTTTTAATACTTATATTCTCATGTGGCTGGCTGGTGTTACTGGAACATAACTACACCACCAGTCCTAACTATTCCTGCTAAAACAAAATTAAAATTACAAGTATAACTAGCAATACCTAAATATCTGATTTATCTCATAAAGCCTGTGCTTCCATTATCTGGATAGTTTAGCATTGTTCCACCACTCTGTCTCAAGTAAGTGAAACTCTAAGACAGAAGTAAACAAACAAATGAAAGAAAAAATGAAACAATCCCCCTCAATTCTTAGTTGTCTGTCCCAGCTCTCTTTGTACAACGGGTTGTAGCACACTCTTTCCAGTGCTTGGAAAATCTCTTCTTTCATTAATAGACCAGAGAAAATAACATTTCTTGGTTTATGCACTCATTACCTGCAAAGTCAGCACCATAAGGTTCATGTATCTTCCCTCCTCTAATGTCCCATAAGGTTATGTCTTGAACTGAGTAGCACAATCTTTTTCTTAGTTTCTTGCATTTTCTCCCAAAACATGCTTGCATGATTTCTCCTAAAGCTAATTCTGTGGTTGCTATGTGTCTTGGGAATGAAATCTTCCAGTGTCACTGGACGATTACAGATCAGAAATATAGGGTATATTATATGAAATAAACGTGAAAAAATATTTGCCAATGTATTTGCCATGTACAGCAGAGCTCATATACAAGCATACACTCCCTGATAAGATTTGGAGATGAACAGAAATAATTAATATTTATAATTCTAGATCACTTATTTCTGTGGCACGTACCTCTATGTATGCCTGAATAGTCAATTGGTTTAAGATCATCTGCTTTTAACAGAAAGTTGATAACTCATGTCTTGCTTTAGAAAGGCACTTGACTAGATTGAATATGGAGTTAATAAAAACATATACTTCAAATACGTAAATGTACAACATATATAAGAATTATACAGTTATAGACAAAGAACACATGCTTTTCAGAGGTGCAGACAAATATGCTTCACTTTCTCAGAAGATAATGCAATTTGATGTTGATGTCCACTTTTCTGGCAATCACTGGAGGTGAGCTAAAGGCTGCTTCTTTTGATATCTTATTTGGATGACTCATTTTGGATGACACTTCTGAAGTGTCAGCACTGGATTGCAACCCAAGTGCTACTAAGAAGTCTAAAACTAGGGAATCTGAGATCAGAGGTAAAATGCTACCAGTCTCTTTTTCCTTGTGATAAGAAGATGTACTGACTGCGTAGAATCACTGCAGCAAGTTGTAAATGATGTATGAAATTAAAAATCCTCTGTCTAGAGCACAGCGAGTACACAGATAACACTGCAGTTATTGCTGTGTTGTGGTATTTGCAGTGATATTTAACTTAGATACATCCTTTGACCAAAAAAAAAAAAAGAGGCAAACAGACAAACAAAAACCCCAGAGAAGTATTAAAGCGGTGGGAAGAATTAACATAAAGCTATATTTTATTTGTTCTTACCTCCCTTTCCCAATTTCTCCCTTCTTCCCCACCAAACTTCATTTGAAGATCATCTTACATGGAGAGCTGAACTCTGGTAAAGTATGTTACCAGCAGATAGCTCCTGTACAGTTATGCATAAACCCATGGGACATGCAAACACACTTAGAAGATCCACAAGTGGGAAGAGGAGGCATGAGAAAATTAACCTTGTCCTGGACATTCTGCTTTAAAAACAGAGAAAGACATGAGTTCAAAAGCTATACTGCAAAGCTGTCTCTGGGTTCTGCAGCTTACCAGCCACGCTAACAAAAGTAAATAGCTGGCTTTTTAAACATAGACTTTAAAAGTCTTTTAGCTTTGATGAATTGGGTGAACCACCTAATTTTTCTACTCTGATCCAACACTAAAGAAAAAAAGAAGAAATGTGTAAAGAAATCTCCAGATGAATGTTTGACATTTCATTTTGCATTTTTAAAGTCACTTTATTTCACCAGAGTGGCGTAGAAAATGCTTAGGGGTCAGTGTGGTTTGTTGTGAGATATACTGAAATATTTCTAGAAACAGTTGGTTACTCTCTTTTTCTCCATGTAATGAATGGCTGCACAAATTTTTAAAATAATATTTTTCATCTTATTTTTAAAATCTGATGTCTTCCTTGTTTTCCACTATGCTTTACTATTCTGAGCTGGCATCAGTACTAAGATTTCTGTCTTATGAGTAGGTGTTAAGTACTTTCCAGTTTCTAGGTCATCTAAAAATAATCTACCTTTAAAATGGTGTCCTTCTATCCCCTATTTTCTCCATCCTTATATTTGACAAATGTGATCCTGAGTCAGATTAAAGTGTGTAGCACTGGCACACAGTCTCATAAAAGGTTCTGTTCTAAGTAGTATGGCAGACTGGTAATCTAGTATGTCACAAGCCAGCTCGGCTAGGAACACCATCATTATCTGACTGGAAAACTGTAAATCTCTGCTTTTGGTTTTTTAGGGACAAATGGAATAAGGTTCTAAGCCTTGCTACTTAAATATCAAATTTATTTTAACTCACTGAGAAGTTTTGAAAACACTGTTTTTCTAGCATTCTTCTTTCTTTATTCTCATAGCACAAAAACCTCCCTTTAATCAATAAAATGAATGTAATGCTTTTAAAGGTTTCTATGTTGGTAAAATAAGTAATAAATGTGTGTATATGCTGGGCCTTGATATTTTATATATGGCTTACTCTGCATGAGTAATGAACTTACCCATGCTTATGTATTAGTATTCAGAGCACACTGAAGATTTATGTATATTGTCAGATGTTATATATAAAATTGAAAGAACTGAAAAAAAAGACTGCAATAATGTAATTTAAAAATGAAACAGTTATTTGGCTAGTATTCTAACTCTGCCACATTGTATATGTTGATGAGTATTCTTAGATCTGAAAAACTAGCTACTGAAAATACCGGTATAGATTACACATATTTATTGAAGTATAAATAAAATAAAATTTGAACTGGATTATCAATAAATGATGATAATAGTCCTGTACTAAATTCCTGTCATAGAATAAAGTGAATTACTCTGGTATAGCCATCTCAAACAGATATTTTCTATACTTTACTAAGTGAACCAGAATAAACCTAGCTTAACAACGGGAGCACCAGCCACAAGTGTGAAAAAACATGTGATGCACTAAATGTAAGTGTTGTTTCCTCCAATGCTTATAGAGGCAGGGAGCATTGACAGTTGCCAGTGAGCATGCACATCTTGTTGGGGATCCAGAGTGAACAAAAATCTAGAGTCGATGATATTTTCTATCTATGAAAATAATTTAGGATGTATCTTGATTATTTTTTTATTCTTCAGCTTGGTGAAAGCTTTGTCTTTCAGAGTTTTATGAGCATTTTAGCTTTTAGAATTAAACAAACACAGCAGGGTGATCTCTGTAGGGTGGAAGACATTTTAGGAAAATAGTTATATATAGCACAATTTAGACTTGAAAAAAATACCTGATTTCTTGGTTCACTAGAAATTCAGAAAAGAGGAATTCAGCCAGTGCAAGTTGAATTTTAATTCATCCTCCAGCTCAACCAGCAAATAAAAAAGGAATTATTTGATATTATATTAAATATTTCCTGCAAAATGAGTATTTAATTTCAAACAGGAGCATTTATAAAGGCTTAAAAAGAGAAAGAAAATGTAAAACCAAAATGTTAATTGGAGTATTTAATTTAAACAAAAATCCTCTGCTTTTACATTTTTTGACATGAGCTATTTTATCAAACATTCTCATGGACGAAACATTGTGATGTTTGCAAATCTATATTTTTCACCAGAGGAAATACTGTCCTGCTGAAAATCATTATCTATGTCTGATATTCCAGTGAGTACAAAACTTGATCCTAGAGCTACTACGTATTACAACACTTTGTCTACCCATTAAGATTACAAATCTTCAGACACAACATAATTTGCATACATTCAATAAGTGAATTCGTACTGAAAACCAAAATGAACTTGTAACGGGAATCCTAACCTAAACCTTTTCCTTAATTCATTTCCTTTTAGACTGCAATAGCCAGTGTTTGCCTGGACTAAGTGTTTCTGTGGTAAAGCTTTTTCCCCCTGCTCCAAATTGAGATGGATTCCAACAACCCTTTCTCATGCCATAGAGGAAGTAGCAATTAACTCACAGTCTTTTTCAGGATTCTGACATTTGCCAGCAGACTGCAGTAACAAGAAAGATTCAAAACCTTATCACACTCAAGTTGATTTGAAAGCCATATACTTTTCTTAGCATGCTGCCTACTTGTTCCCAGTGAAGAAGCAACAGGGGTAATTTTCTGCAGCACTACAGGATGTGCAAAATGCTTTGAAGAGGAATATTTAAATCACTAACATCTGGTTATTCAAGTGGATTCTTTATACCATCTTTCAGGGGCTCAGTGGTAGCTGCTGAGGACTACACTGAGTATTGATTGAACAGACATAGTCTCTAAGACTTATTTCAGACAAACGTTCAGTGTTTGCTGTGAATCTACCCCTAATTTTGATATTGTACAGCTGTTTCACTATCTTGGAAAAAAATAACACATTAAGATATTTGATGATTCAAAGGGTTTGGCAAAATAAAGATGGACATTGCCATCTAGATACACCCCTATTAAGTATTTTGCTCATTTGTGGATATAAAATCTTGTCCCTTTGATTGCCTTTTACGTATATAAATGTGGATTTTATTGCAGAACCAATGAATTTCAATGTATGTCTGTCTTGTGTGTGTCCTATTATTGTATTTTTTTCACTTTTAACTGCTTCTTCAATTCTTTAAATTTTGCTGTAAAATACTTATACATGTGACCGTGATACAACAGTTTTTGTAAGACCTATGAAGAATGAGAACTGAGTGTTAAGAAGATATAAATGACCACAGCAATTCAGAACCATTGTTCAACAAGTGGTGTATTCTGAGTTCCACATATAGTTACTAGAACACCATATTTCAAAAGAGAGATATAAAATCTGATGGGGCTAATTAGAAAAATTATCTTTAAATAATTTAATAATTGAAAAAATGATCTTGAATTATTTTTTCTAAAATTATAAAGTTAATGGTTGGTTGGGTCTCTAAGAATAAAGATAAATATTGCTTAGGAATTCATGTATGAACCACTGAATTGAAAAAAATCTTAATCTTTGTTAAAATATCTAGTCTTAAAAACAGATCTAAATAATAGATTTGCCTTATTACAAAGATATGGATATGGTGTTTAGACATACACTGTGCATAATAGATACATTAGATATTGATATCTATCACTCCAAATAGATAGATAGATAGATAGATAGATAGATAGATAGATAGATAGATAGATAGATATGGCAGACACATATGCACAGATATTTCAACAGTTTTTTCCTTATTGATTTAATAGGCTATTATGTGAATGCGATTTTGTGTAAATGAATATAAATATGTTATTAATGCAAGTAATAAAATTCTCAATATTGCAATTTTTTTCCTTCTTGATCACGTAGGTAGAATTTCTAGAAATTCCCAAGCAATTTCTGAACACAGCTTCCTCTAGAACTCACTGAGTACTGATAAACTTGTGGTTTTTTTGGTATAGATGTCTTTGTATTCCTGCTATTATTTCTGTCTCTTTTCTGTTTGTTTTTGTTTGTTTGTTTGTTTGTTGTTGTTGTTATTTGTTGGGTTTTTTTTTGTCTTTCCACATTGCTTTCAACTAAGACTCAAACATATTTTTATGTTTGTTAAGTGTCCTGGTTTGAGGCCCAAACCATGACAGCAAGTCAACAAGATTTTCTCAGTTCCTTTGTTAATAAAACTTAGCATATTATTTGAGAGTTTTGTGTGCCTGTGATGGCAGAAGAGTTTATTCACTTAAAAATGGGTTAGACTGATGCTGAGAAAATGTTCAATATTTACAGTGTTTTACATACTTGTCATACTATGCTAATTAATAGAGATTTAAATCCAGGCAGTCTTGTTCACTAATTTGCCATGATAGTAATAATATTTTATTATTTAATATGCAAAGACAGTATGCTTAATCTTTGTAAGGTGTGTTAAGAAATCCTAAAGAGTTTGTTAAGCCAAATGTATTTAGAAAGAAGGTAATTAAAAGATTTGGATACTTTTGTGAGAATCTTCAGTAATTTGCCCACCATCTAAAAAGCTGGGGAGGATAAATTCAGCTTTAGGAATCTCAAAACTATATCTGACTTGGATGTTGTTGAAGTTATAATTTCAATAAATATTTCAGGAAAAGGTTGCGTGGAAGCTCTGCTCTTAGGAGTCAAGATTTGTTCCTTGCATGTTCCTCAGACATACTGAAGATATCATTTCAGAAATAAGTGCTTTTCCTATCAAAGCAGAAAATAATGATCTCCCCTTTTTTCTTTTTACAGTTTTAAATGGTTTTGCTGGATGGTATATGCATGGTTTTGTATGGAGAAACTATGGTAAATTACAATGTGGGAAATATTGCATGTGTGGGATAGATAAGAATTAAGTACACTCATGTAGGGAAGAACAGATAAATTCTCTTTATCTGCTTTTACCCTTGATTGAATTCAAGTTTTCCTGGTCTCTGCAGTGGTCTTGTTTTAGCAAAACTGAACTTTTAGATACATGAAGTATTTTTGTCAAATACTTTTGCCAAAAGTGTAGGGAATAGTATTAGGCAGATAAGCAAAGAGAATGTGAAATATAATATTACAAGTTTAAATTGAAGTTACAGATTATTGTTTGAATTCAAAGGCAAGGAAAAGTAGATATAATTTCCCTAAAATATTCCAAATTCTTTCCCTTTGATTGTTTTCTCCTTGAAATAATAGCTTATACTTTTCCTTTACAAGTAAGGTATGCAGGTTAAGCACTAACTAAAAATAAAGAAAATATTCCTTACACTCAGGTTTCCTAGACAAACAATTTTCTCCTCTATACACACATCTTCCCACGTGTGTACATGTCATGGAAGGCTTTAATGTGAAATTGATAACCACAAATTTCCTCATTTATTGAAGAGAAGGAATGGAAAGGCATGAAATATTCTAGAAGCAAGAATGGACAACATTCAAATTCTGTGTATGACTGATAGAGTAAAATTAATAGAATAGAATAGAATAGAATAGAATAGAATAGAATAGAATAGAATAGAAGTGTTTCAGTTGGAAGGGACATACAACAATCATCTAGTCCAACTGCCTGATCACTTCTATGCTAATCAAAAGCTTAAGCATGTTGTTAAGGGCATTGTCCAAATGCCTCTTAAACACTGACACATTTGGGGTTTGACCACCTTCTTGGCAAAGGAATACTTCCTAATGCCTGGTCTAAACTTCCTCTGAGACAGCTTTGAACCATTCCCACGCGTCCTGTCGCTGGGACGGTATGATCATCTTCCCAGGGAAAAGTGCTCAGCACTTCCCTCTCCATGTCCCCTCCTCAGGAAGCTGTGGCGAGCAATGAGGTCACCTCTCAGCCTTCTTTTCTCCAAACTAAACAAACATTAAGTCCTCAACTGAACCTCATAGGATAGGCCTTCCAGCCCTTTCACCAGCTTTGTTGCCTTCCTCTGGATGCATTTGAGAACCTTCACACCATTCTTAAATTGTGGCACCCAGAACTGCACACAGTACTCGAAGTGAGGCCACATCAGTGCTAAATACAGAGTCAACAGCACCTCCCAGTTTGGTATCATCATCAGACTTGCTGATGGTGCATTCAGCTCTTGCGTCTAAATAACTTGATAACTGTTAACAAACAAACTAAATAACTGACAAAAAATGAACAATCATATGCAATATTGAAATAAGAGGTTCTCCAAGCTGAGAACTTTTGGAAACAAACTGCATATTTAGATGCTTGAGTATGAATTTATGGGCAGGGGTTTATCCTTTTGTCTACAAACACAAATCCAAATCCAAATAGGTTTAAAGCATTATTATTTTCATTAAGACACACAGTGGGGAGTCTGGAAGGAGATTAAAAATAGCAATGTGTCTCTTTCACTACATATCACGGACAGAAGTAGGGGTCTCTCAAAGTCAAATCCTGTCTGAGTCTGTAGCGGTGGGCACTTTGCAGCTCACATGGGCTGTAGATCAGCCCTGAGAGGTACTCTGGCTCACACGAACACTCATGCAGCACTGCACACTTATATATTATGAGGTTTTAGTAAAGCACACCTTAAGATAAGACTTGTAAAGACATTATTTAACTACTAAGATATTTTGAGATAGGTTTCTTTGATGGTTTTTGTCCCTTCCTGCCTTAACAGCCTAATGACAGTAAACATGAAATGCTGTAAGTCTTGTGTGACAAAGTTCACTGTTTTAGGATTTTTTTTTTCCCCAGACCACAATTTTCAGTTCATAACAGAGTACAATTTCCCTTTGCACAAATGCTTTTTTTGTCATACTACGGCAACATAAAGAATTCCCTGGCACATATGAGAGATGCCTTTAAGTGGCTTATATTCTAACTTGTCAAGATAGAGCATATGGGGAGGAAAAGACAAAGGAAAGTGACAGAGTGTGTTCATACAGGCCCTGGGAACAGAACCTGAATTGCCTGAATGCTTTATCTGTGTTCCTGCATAAATCTGGGCAATGCGTTCCAGATACAGGAATTCATAGTTTTGCTGATGGAAAACTCACCCTAAGCCACCCTGGAGGACACTGGAAGGACACATTACTTTTTCACTACCTGATTCCATATTTTAGAGTACTATTTAGAGTATTAGAAAAGTCCCAATGAAATATTAATATTTAAATAGCAGAATCAAGAGATTTTTTTCACTTACCAATCCAACTGTTGGTAAAAAGCCTAGATTACTCAGTGGTGTTTTTTTGGTCTTTGAAACCCATTTCTACTAAAGTTTGAAATCTTCCCATTGATGACAAAAATAATTTTAGAAAAAGGAGCTCAGTATTTCTCAATTACTTCTTATTCTAAAATATGCCAAATTTGTTTTGTTTGCTTTTGGTGATGACTTGTAGAGTTAGAAATTCATTTTTGTGCCTCTCCAGAAGATATGGTCAATTCAGAGTTGAGGATGTTTGTCATAGTGGTGGAAGGGGAAGGCTACATTTAAAGCATTTGTATCTTATCCTTCCTCTGGGTTAACTAAACATCACAATTTCCAGTAGCTGGTGGTCATACCATTTCCAAGTAAAGACAGTTACAAAATCAGAACCTGAAATGCTGGTATAATTTGGATGATGCACAACATCTGTACATAACTAGCTGGCCTCTGGAAACATTTGAAATGTAGAAAATAGATTTGCAATGTAGTTTCCTTATTTGCAGTGTTGAGTATGCAGTAATATAAAAAAAAAAGCCAATTGAGATAAACGGTGAAAAGGCAAAGGAGCATAGAGAACTGATTGAAAATACATTTACAAGCACTGCATCAAAATTATGTTGTGTGGGACTGTTTGCTAGTATTGTATGAGTTCATGTATGTGTATGTAGGTATGCTTTTCTCACCAGAGAGTAGGACATTTCTTTAACAGATAATTTTCTTGTCCTGTGTACGACACAAATGTTGTTAAGGGAGTAAAAAACTGATATGGGATCTCAGTTCTCCAAGACAGCTTACAGGAATTTTCACAAACAGAAATACAGTAGCAAAGGAGTAACTACAGAACATGTTTTATTCATAAAGAGCAAAACTGATTAAAAAAATAGATTTCACTGATTGCATATTAAGTTTAAAACTCTGAAAGATTTCTGTCTAATTAATACAGCTTATGGGCTTAGAAGAAAATATGTAAGACTTAGAAGAGGGAGGGGAAGACATCTGAGTGCAAAAGCAAATCTTGCAGCAGTAGAACAGAAACTATAGAGAACTTATCATCATGAACTTTTGGTAAAATGTTAAAATCAGCTTAATAGTTTGTCTACCATACACTCCAGACAATCTTTAAAAACTTTAAAATTCCTAGCAATATTCCCTAAAATTCATTTGGTTTGGATTACTACTGAAATATTCCCAGAAAATTAAGTTATTTTGCAACACTTCAAGGCTGGGGTGGTTTTTTTTTGTTTTGTTTTGTTTTTTGTGTGTTCTAAGGGATTTTAAAAATAGTGTAATGAATAATAATAAAGTATTTCTGAAGTGCATCTGAAGGTAATATGAGGATTCTAGGATTTTCAGTGTTATACTGAAAAATATTAAAACACATGGTGACGAATTCCCTAAGGATAACTTTGAAATAATATTTTACTAACTAAAAAAAGGAATTTTTCATTACAGAAATACAAACCTCAGCTATTGAATTAAGTGGAATGTGCTATAATGACATTTCAAACAGCTAAATTCCCCATAGCTGGCATAAAAATTTAGTGTCTGCACTGTGCAGGAGATACTTGAAGATAAACAGTATACTTAAAGCTGGTTTTGATGGAAGAAGCCATAGGAGATAGATAGGAATTGCCACCTTGTTTAGGCAGAGATTCTCACAGGAAATTAAATAGGTTACACATTATGTAAAAAAATACTGTCAGAGACAAGTCAACAGGGATGAAGAGAAGAGTCAATTGTACAAAATCCCCATTTTGCTTTTGAACAAAAACTCATACTCATTTCAGCTGATACTAGGTACTTTACTGAGGTAGAATCATAGAGTCATAGAATTGTTCAGGTTGGAAAAGACCTTTGGGATCATTGAATCCAGCCATCATCCTACTCTACAAACTTCTCCCCTACACCATATCCCCCAGCACCACATCTAAATGACTCTTAAACACATTCAGGGGTGGTGACTCAACCACTTCCCTGGGTAGTATATTCCAGTGTCTGACCACTCTTTCTGTGAAGAATTATTTCCTAATGTCTAGTCTAAACCTACCCTGTTGCAGCTTGAAGCCATTCCCTCTTGTTCTGTTGCTAATTACCTGCGAGGAGAGACCAGCACCATCCTCTCTACAGTGTCCTTTCAAGTAGTTGTAGAGAGTGATGAGGTCTCCCTTCAGCCTCCTCTTCCTCAAACTAAACAGCCCCAGCTCCTTCAACTGCTCTTCATATGATTTGTTCTCCAGGCCCTTCACCAGCTTTGTTGCCCTTCTCTGCACTTGCTCCAGCACCTCAATATCACTCTTGTATTGAGGTGCCCCAAACTGGACACAATACTCAAGGTGTGGCCTCACCAGTGCTGAGTACAGGGGGACAATCACCTCCCCATTTCTGCTGGCCATGCTATTTCTAATACAAGCCAGGATGCCATTGGCTTTCTTGGCCACCTGGGCACACTGCTGGCTCATATTCAGCCACTAGTGAATTAGAACTCACAAGTCCTTTTCCGCCAGGCAGCTTTCCAGCCACACTTCTCCAAGCCTGTAGCGATGTATGGGCTTGTTGTGGCCCAAGTGCAGGACCTGGCACTTGACCTTGTTTAACTTCATACCATTAACATTGAACCATCAATCTAATCTATCTAAGTAAGGCTCTCTCTAGAGCCTCCCTATCCTCATGCAGATCAACACTCCTGCTTAACTTGGTGTTATTTGCGAACTTACTGATGATACACTCTATGCCCTTATCAAGACCATTGATAAAGATGTTAAACAGAAATGGCCCCAAGACTGAGCCCTGAGGAACACCACTTGTGACTGGCTGCCAGCTGGATTTAACTCCATTGAGCACCACTCTTTGGCACCGTCCATTGAGCCAGTGCTTGATCCAGCAGATCGTATGCTCATCCAGACCATGAGCAGCCAGGTTTTCTATGGGGAACAGTGTTAAATGCTTTACAAAAGTCTAGGTAGACAATATCCACAGCCTTTCCCTCATTCAATAATTGGGTCATCTTGTCATAGAAGGAGATCAGGTTTGTCAGGCAGGACCTGCCTTTCATAAACCCATCCTGACTAGGCCTGATCCCCTGGTTGTGCATTACATGGCTTGTGATGGCACTCAAGATGATCTGCTCTATGATCTTCCCTAGTACCAAGGCCAGACTGACAGGTCCATGGCTTCCCAGATCCTCCTTTCTGCTTTTCTTATAGATGGGTGTTACATTTACTACACTCCAATCCATTGGGACCTCTCCACTTAACCATGACTTCAAGTAAATAATGGAAAGTGGCTTGGTGAGCATTTCTGCCAATTCTTTTACCACTCTTGTGTGTAAACCACATAGACTTGTGTGCATTCAAGATGTGTAGCAGGTTACTGATTACTTCCTCATTAATTGTGATGACCTCATCCTGCTTCCCATCCTTCTGCCCTAGCTCTTGAGTCTGGGTGTCCAGGGAACTGCTGAAGACTGAGGCAAAGTAGGAATTGAACACCTCAGCCTTTTCCTCATCCTTTGTGACTATGTTTCCCTCTGCATCCAGTAAGGGAGGGAGATTTTCCCTAATCCTTTTGTTGTTAATGAATTTATAGAAACAGTTTTTATTATCCTTAAATGCTGCAGCTAAGTTGAGCTCTAACTGCACTTTGGCTCTCCTAATTTCTCCCTGCATAGCTTCACTGCATCTTTATAGTCTTCATGAGAGACCTGCCCACTCTTCCAAAGGTCATGGACTCTCTTTTTGCTCTTGAGATCCAGCCAAAGGTCTCTATTTAGGACAGGCTGGTCTCCTTCCCTCCCTACTTGTTTTTCAGCACACAGGGACAGACTGCTACCATGCCTTCAAGACTTGTCTCTTGAAGTATGTTCAGCCTCCCCAGTAGATGATTCTATTGTATGTTTTTATAAGTGTAAGTTTATATCCAATCACGGTTTGGTGTATTTAGTTGCATGACACAGGAGTTTCTTCTGACTGGGACAAAGAGTTGAAATGTCAATAACTCCTAGAATTGTTAAAATTCCATGGAAAATAAATTACATTTTAAACAATATGTACTGTCTGATTGTTTTCCTGTATCTTTTACATTTGTACTGTGTTCACAGAGTGAGATGAAAATTAAATAGACTATAAAGTTATAAAAAACAATAAGCAAAACCCAATAAAGTTATAAAAAACAATCACAATAAGTGATACAAAAGTTGTTACTGACTCTTCAACCCATATTTTTATGTGGTAAAATATTGTGCCATTCTGTGCTTTCATTTCAGTGTTACCTGCAAGTTGGTTGCTGAAAATTCACGGATTGATGGATTCACGGATTTGACAGAGTTGACGATAAGCATAACTGGATTTTTTTCTGTTAAAGAGTTTAGTTAGCGTAGGAGGTTCATTTCTAGGAACCCAAGCTTTCACATTTGACTAGGAATCTGTGTCTTGTAAACACATACATACAGGTACACACTTATTATTTGTAACAAGCCTCCTCTTTTGCACACAAAACAGCTTGTGGAAAGCCAGCAAGCCCTGATAAATAAACAAAACTCAGCTAAAAATTGACATTGCGTGATTGGCTTCCTCATTGTGACAAAAAGAGCATGATAAAATAGCAACAGTGAATTGTTTTCTATATTGTTTCATCCTTAATATGTCAGCCAACAAATCTCATTTGCCTTCACAAAAATTGCAGTTCTAATGTTGACTTTTCAGGAAATAACTTTTCAGAAGATTCCTACCATATAAAACAGGATATTGAAGCTTTACTCAGAGAATTACCATCTCACAAGAGGTACCAGTATGACGTGCTATATGGAGGATCAGCAACTAACTCAGTATAAGTTGCAGCTAAAACTAGATCAGAACATTGGCTGGGAAGATACCTGGCAAATAGAAAATATAAAGGATCTTTAAAAATTTTATTTATTTTATTTTTGTTTTAATCTAGTGGTATGTCTCTCTCATGTTTAATGTGTAGAGATACAGCTAAAGCGTCATAGGCATAAGCATTTCAACATTCCTCTGTAAAAATACCTATCCAAGGTTTAGCACAATATAATTCAATTAACTCTATAAACAAAATAAATATAATTTAATTAATTAAAACCTGCCTGGTTTTGACCAACTGGCCAGGTAGCTGCTTCCCAGCCTTATCACTCCATTGTTTTTTCTACAAATTGCATAAAGAAAGATGTGCAAAGTGTGTTGAGAAAGTGACCTAATGTGTCTATAAGAATTACAAAGATAGAGCAGTTATCGTTAGCTTGATAACAAAAGATAGAGCATCTGATCAGCTACCTCTATTTTATAATGCGCATGTTTGGACAAATACAACAAGCTAATAGCAGTGGTCTCCTCATTTCCTTCTATCTCTGCATTTGAACAATTGGGAAAATGAGCTCTCCAAAGTAGTAAAGGTCATATACACTGCTGTCTTACAAATCAGTTGCAACAAAATTTCTGACTTAATTTCTCTAACAATGCCAGAGCACATTATATTTATAAAATAAATGCACACATAATCACACATATTGAAAACACAAAACCAACTCCCGTGAGAAAAATGAAAACCCCATTCACCTCTCTGGAAGAGGATAAGTGAACAAGCACAAGTAGAGTTAATTACAGTAGACAAACCAGTGAATGTAAGATACAAAACTTTGCAATCATGTATTCTGAATAGAACTCATGTATATCTTTCTAAGAAGCTGCAATTGTGTATGCATGCGCTGCAGTGGTTCAGCCCTGACTTCAAAGGCTTTGGAGCAAGCTACTGTATTAGAAAGCCATCAGAGGGTCATGTAGGAGAAAGTCCAGCTTTCACTCCCATTCAAACACTTGGCATTTTTCACAGTCCTTGCATTTGAAGAAAAGTACAAAATATATAGCAAGCCGCAGTAGGTGCAGGTAACAAAGAAGTGTTACTGTATTAAAGAAAACTCTCCACAAGCGGATCCTTCATGGATGCTTTTTATATAAAAGGAGAAATATTAATGTTAGAAAATGTTAGAATCTCTTACTCTTCATCCATTTCTTTTCAAAGCTCATAGTTTATATATTTCTCATTCAATAACAGGTTTTTCAATTTAGGATCTTGTGGGAAGGAAATACCATATTAGACACAAGTTATAATGAAATGACATTCTGGAGTTCGAACTCAAAGATTACGTAAAATTTTATTATGAGACCGTTGAAATTGGTACACTAATACTCATTATTTATCCTCTTTTACCATGGTTTCTCATGTTGAGACCTTAACTAACTAGCAAACCTCAACTCTTTTAAGAAGAAAGGAAATACAGATTTACTAATGGGTGGACTTCCATTATTATTTGATTTGTGTGAGATTTCATAGAAATATTATAGCGATGGAATTTAGTCAGAGTCCAAGTGTCTTTAAATTACTTGTGGAGCCAAAGGCAGTGCCCTATACCAACTGATAAAGCGTCTACCTTTGAGTTCTTAGTAAGCTGTCCGAATTTGTTTGGCACGGAGGAATTTTAGAATGAAATTTGTCTTTAAATGGAACAAAGATTAAAAAAAAAAGTTAAAAGGGTAGAGAACACACAGACCCATACTCTGTAGTCCTTCATACCTTCTTTTTACAGTGCTGGATACAAATATTACCCAAATTCCTTCTCTTCTATAATATCATCCTAGCATTTCTAGGAATATATGTCAGAATGCCTTCAGTATTTTATCTCAGAAAAGCTGGTATTCTAGGAATATGTAAGATTTTCATTGGGCCAACTGTTAAGAGTCTAAATAGGCTATTTTAATGTTAATTGAAATAGCAAACTTTTGAGCACTCAAGTGGACACTTCGCAAAATGTGTGTACTGGAAGCATATGCTCTTTTTTTTCCCTTATTCCTGACCAGCATTTTTTCATAAAAGACTTTCTCTCAGAAATTATGGCTTGTTTATACTGTTATGTCAGATAGAACTACTGCATCCCTAGCTTATCTTTACATTTTGCTTAATCTTTCGGTCTTTCTCAATTTTTTTCTGATTGTTTTCCTTGCTTGTTTTTAGTTTCCTCAATTCAATAACCTATTCTGATCACACAGTAAATCCCCTAGCCATTTATTTTTTTCCTTATGGCAATTTCAGTAATGTTGATGGCTATGTTCTGTTCTAAAATTCACAGCTGCATTGTCTTTGGACAGCTCCTATTCACATGTAAATTGTAAACATGCATTATGTTTTCTGGCTCTTCATCGGACTGGAATAAAAATGCTGGAATATAGGTAGACAAATGTAGTTTTGGATAAAACTTGTACAGCACTGACATTTCTTATTTAATATATAAAGTAGTAGTTAAACTTCTGGGAGGTGGATCAGACTGTATTAAGTTATTTTTTTTAGACAGTAAACTTTTTAGACATCATACTACTATTGTATTCTAATCAGCAATTTTCTGACCGCAATCAATAAGCAAAATCCCTTAACAATCTGAAACAGTACACCTACAATGAAAGCAGTGTACTTGTCTTCCAGTGTAGGTATCATTTTGTAGGAAGTTGCTCTCTCAGTTTTGCTGTTTCCCTCAACATTAAGTTAATTCTATCACAAGTTATGTTTTGAATAGGATAAAATCCCCAAGTAAGGAGAAACAAAATTGGATATTTCAAGTGGAGATGATCGCAATGATTATCTGCTCTGAATTTTCAGCCCCATCATTGCATAAACCACATCTTCAGAGTTCAGCCCCAGCATGTGTTAGTTGAAGGCTCATGAGTCCGCACTACTTATAAAGATGGCGTTGCTCTGTCCAAAGTGATACAGCATCAGACAAATGCATGGATAAGAAGCAAAAGAAAGGAAGCACTTGCTCATTTTGCTTGCTTTCCTACATCTAATTGGGTTAAAGATGTTGCAATTTCAGAAAGCGCTTAAGAGTATTTTGGTGTTATTTGAGAGCATATTGATATACACTGGAGAGTGCAGTATAGAACTTAGGGAGAGATATCACAGACAACTTCAAAAGTGCTACCTCAAGTACCGGGAACAACCCTGCCATGAAAGTAAAAGTTAAATGTAGGCCATAGAACTATTTCATGTGATAGAATGCCATACTAAATTATAAAAGATAGCATAGGTAAATGCAATGTAACTTATCTGGGAGGTGAAAGCACAGCCAGAATCAAATGCTGTGCCCTCATAGCATGTCTAACCAGCAACAGGAGGAGTTGGCTCATCAGAACAAAAGTGGGTGATGGTACATCCACACTGTTGGTAGAAATTAAAGTTATTCATGCTTGAAGCTATGTCAGGTCAGCAAAAGCTTAAAGATGGCAATGAATGACCCTGGTATGTGTGTATCTTTAGCTTTCACAGTGCACAACCAGTTTTTGAAAATTATATTATCCTTTATGTCTGTTGGATTAACATGAAAACTCTAACCAATAACATCAGATCAGATACTGCCAATACAAGTGGCTCTAGAAATAACAAAAAAAAGGTCTTTGCAAAATAATTACATGAAATATGTACACAAATCAAGCCAAAGATTTAGACTTGCTATTTAATGTTTTACTGACTTGATGTTATTAAATGGAGATTGTGAACTCTCTTATACGAGAGAGTTCTCTCCAGTAAAGGCTGCTAATTGAAAATTTATTCAGGAAAGCTCCTAATTACACACTCAGGTTCATTTTTGTTCATGGCTGCACATAAAGCTGCAAAATACAGCTGATTTATTGATTTACTGAATTTGTAAAACAATTGTATAGGTATGTCTATGATACTTTTTAAAGGTGTATTTATTTTAAAAAATGGAAAAAATGATTGTCTGGATGTACTAAATTTAGTTTAGCACAAAATTAAACTTGTCTTTCTTAGAATTTTAAAGAAGTTCTGACTTAAAAGTTACTGCAAAAATAAAAAAAACAAATTGAGGCACCATGATTTCATTTTAGCAACTCCATATATCTAATAAAATATCATAAACATTGTTAACATTTATTAGCAACAAATATTTTAATCATTGCATTCATATTATTTGATTAAAAAGTAAAAATCTACAGTTAATGCCTAAATCACCTTCAAAGCTGTTACATAATTTCACTTAAAACAAGACCAGTATAAGAAATTTCTACTCCCTATTGTTCTACTTAATGTTATCGTCTCTTTATCATGAAAACAAGAGATTACATGTCTATGCTATAAAGCAGACTGGGCCTCCTTAGGACCTACGGATGGGTCTCCTATGGTCTCTTAGGACCTATGGATGCTAGACTTTGGCCTGTTTAAGTCGCTTGAGAGGCTGTCCTAAAGGGCAAAGAGGTCCCTGAAGTCTGGATCTTCTTCAAGAAGGAAATCTTAAAGGTGCAGGAGCAGGCTATCCCCATGTGCCTAAAGAGAAGTGAGAGGGGAAGAAGATCAGCCTGTCTGAATAGGGAACTTTGGCTGGAACTCAGGGGAAAAAAGAGTTTACAACTTTTTGGAAGAAAGGGCAGGCAACTCACAAGAACTACAAGGAGGTTGTGAGGTTCTACAGGGAGAAAATTCAAAGGACCAACAACCAAGGAGAATTTAAACTGGCTAGTGTTGTAAAATACAACAAAAATGTTTCTTTAAATACATTAGCACCAAAAGGAGAGCTAATGAGAATCTTCATTCTCTATTCAATGTGGGGGTAACAGAGTGACAAAGGATGAAGAAAAGACTGAGGTATTTAATACCTTCTTTAACTCAGTCTTTAATAGTAAGACCAGTTGTTTCCCAAGTACCCAGCCCCCAAAGCTGGAACACAGGGACAGGGAGCAGAATGAAACCCTCATAATCCAAGGGGAACTGGTTAGCAATCTTAGCAATTCTAGGATTCTTTTTAATTTTCAGCAATCTGTAAGTGGATCATTTATTTTGATAGGTTTGGGCTTTAAGAAATATATTGTTTTGTCAATGAATATAGAACCATACACTATGTGTAGATGTCAAAACAACTCTGCAGAAGTTCCGTTGTTCTAAATGGGAGGTTTGCACAGAGTAGCAAACTTTGGATCCCTGAATAGAATTTTCTTCTGGGACTCATTTATTTTACATGATAAGGTAGTTTCAGGAATGATACATTAAATAAAATCTATTCATTTATAACATGTCTTCCTTTTCTTTGATGATTTTATGTTTTAAACATTATTTGCTCAGGAGTCATTTTCTATGGCCTTCAGAGCCCCAAAAGAAACTGAAAATGATGATGTTCACAAGAAAACAGGTTTTGTGACCTAGTTCAGCCTTTGGTTTTGTGCAGTGTCACATTTCCATGTTCTCCATGGACACAAGATATGAAGAACTGCCAGCAGCACCAGTAGCAGCACTTTTTTTTTTCTTTTTATAATTTGCTTATTGAAAGATATTTGAAATATCCTTATAAAGCACCTCAGAACTAAAGGATAATTAGACAACAGTACTAGGGTACTCTGATATACCAAAGATGAGAACATTTAGGTTATCAATGCGTCAAAGTAAATTTGGCAGGGATACTGTGAGAACATAGGAGGCATTCCAAATTATATTAAAATACACATATTTATACCTCCATGAAGTCCTGAAACATTGTCTCATAAGAACATAACATCACATTTTTATAACACAAAACAAGTCTGAGTTTTAGCTCATACTTTTAAACGTTATGCACTATATGTATCTGTATAACCATATGCTCTATAATCAGAGAAGCAACATTATTGAGGTGATTTAAACACATTCTGTTAAGGCTACTGAGATAGTTACACAAACCTGTAAGAGATTTGGCGGATGAGATTTCAGTATTTTCTACAGTTGCTAAAATCGTGGTTAGAAAAACTGAAAAGTACTTGCATTTCTGAAGTTTTAAATCAAAAAGTAAAATGGATCTATGATGTATCCCTCTACTTTCACTGCTAAATCACCTTTCCTTGTAAGGTGTCTCAGAGACTACCCACTTCAAGCAGTATGCCCAAAACCCTTGCAGGGGTATTTGATGGCACTGTTGCTGTGTGTTCTTGGGTCTGCAAACCATGAAACTTAATTGTGCTATGTGGAATTTTCACCTCACTTTTTGAAGAACAATTCTTTCAAAGTAGCAACCTAAAAGTAGAAGTCTTCCTTCCAGTTTTGCTAGACTAGATAAACTTTTTTTTTTCATTATGAAGTCTATAATCTATTGGCACTTACAGTTTTAGAGGATTAGCCAGCATTAAGAAATCTATTTTAAATTGCAGGAGGAAAGACATAGCTGTGAAAGTCAGCAGCTTGCTCCACTTATATTAGAATCACAGAATTATAGAATCATCTAGGGTGGAAGAGATCTTAAAGATCATCTACTCCAACCATCAACCTAACTCTGACGAAAAAACAAATAAGAAATAGGAAATAAAAATTACTAAACCGTATTCCTGAGGACCATGTCTACCTGTCTTTTGAACACCTCCA
>JAOTQQ010000019.1:31622234-31697103 GCA_026546715.1 Gallinago undulata
TTCCTGAGGACCATGTCTACCTGTCTTTTGAACACCTCCAGGGATGGTGCCTCAACCACTTCCCTGGGCAGCCTATTTCAATGCTTGATGAACTCTTCAGTGAAGAAATGTTTCCTAATATCCAATCTAAACCTCCCCTGGTGCAACTTGAGGCCATTTCCCTTTGTCTAATCTCCTGTGACTGGGGAGACGAGACTGACCCCCACCTCTCTACACCCCCCCTTCTGGTAGTTATAGGAGCGCGATAAGGTCTCCCCTCAGGCTCCTCTTCCCCAGACTGAACAACCCCAGCTCCCGCAGCCTCTCCTCATAAGATGTACTCTCCAGACCCCTCATCAGCTTCATTGCCCTTTCCTGGACCCACTCCAGCACCTCAATGTCTTTTTTGTGGTAAGGGGCCCAAAACTGGACACAGTACTTAAGGTGAGGCCTCACCAGTGCCGGGTACAGGGGTATGATCACTTCTAGGGTCCTACTCAACACACTGTTTCTGATACAGGCCAGGATGCTGTTGACCTTCTTGGCCACCTGGGCACACTACTGGCTCATGTTCAGCCTGCTGTTGACCTGCACCCCCAGATCCTTTTCTTTCAAGCCATTCTTTCCCAAGCCTGTAGCATTGCAGGGGATTGTTGTGACCCAAGTGCAGGACTCGGCACTTGGCCTTATAACTTACACTCCTTTCACATGAGAGAAACCACAACATTGCTTGTTGTGGGACAGGCACATGACTGAGAACAGTGACAGTACACGACCTTCAAAATCCTCAATGAGAGGTAGTGTAGCATGGCTCTCAAGAAAGTTTAGTGCCAGTATTAAAGGATTCTTCACCTGTCATCTTGGGTGATTTACAGCTTGCAGATACAATTTTTCCAGCTGGGTTCCCCTGCCTGAAGATTCTTTCCCCTCACCAAGAACCTAAAGGGGTTAAGGACTAATGAGAAGTAGGTGGATTGCTTCTGGTCACTGCTTACTCCAGGGTCATTTTAGCTTATCTCTTGTCATACAGGGCTTACTGAGCATGCATTATAAAGCTAAATCCTTTTCCACTCCACAAAAACGTTGTATTTGCCTGTCAGATGCCACCGCCTTAGCAATTCTTCTATTCCCTTGATTCTCTTGAGCATGTCCAAAACAAAGGGAAGCTAAGAAGAGGTTTCATGATTTTTTTCTCTCTGCAAGCCAGCTGCCAAACTGCATTCCTTTGTTATGAGGAGTAAAGCAGAAGATATCTGTGAATACATACAATAAAACCCAGTCTTTAAGGACCCTTCAGCACACATGCATAAAAAACTTGCTGTTTGAGCATAAGAGGTATGTTATGAGGAAGAGGAAGGCTTGAGCATATGTCCTTCTCTGCTAATAAAAAGTAGTATGTGGAGTACCTAAAAAGAAGGGCTGGGGAATGCTGATATGCAGCATCACAACTAGCATTTCTGCCAGGAGTTAAAAAAAAGAAGAGGCAAACAGTAATTAAATAAAACAAATACCAAATAATAAACATCAGTTTCCCTTGTCAAAACTAAGATCACAATGATTCTGTAGATAATGGCAGGATTCAAGCATCTTCTTTTGGTGGTGTATGATTACAACATTCTAGAGTTTCCCGGCTTTAAAAGTTCATTATATCATGAAACATTAATGACACAGAGAGAAGAAAAATCATTAAAAAATCTTCTTCCATGCCTGTTTATGACATAAATAATCAAGAGAAAATATCACTTGTTACAGCACATAATAGTGTGTATTTCCGTTAGAAATACAGAAAAAGATTTTATTTATTTTGACATAAGAATTCTATTTTAGTATCTCCTGTGCTAACATAAGAATGACTTGCAATTGCTTGAGCCCAAAGTTGCAAGCATTTACTTGCATGTTTGACTCTACTGCTGTTAAAACAGGACTACACATACTTGTTAAGGCCATGAATCACTGCACCCTTATGCTTTTACCTAGAGAATGGTGCAAGAAAATTGAAAATTCAAAGTACAATTTAAAGTAAACTGTGTCCCATGTGTAAGCAAAACAAATTCTGTGCATTATAAAGAGCAGAAGAGTACCTCAGTATATTTTATATTTAAGATTTCTCTAGTTGGTGAATTTGTTATAACAGTGATCCTGGGCAGCATGGAAATACAGGTCTGCAGGGAAAGAAAGAAGCCAGATGAGGTCAGAAAAGCTATTTTCTGGTGAATCTCATCTTTATTTCATCTTTTATCCACCCCCTTTAATAAAGGTGGTGCAACATGCTCCAATCCTTTTCTAAAATGGTATTAAGAAAATTTTTTACAGGATTTGAAACTGTAAAAATTTATTTTTACATAAAAAATGTGTTATTATAAAAAAATGTTCTGATCAGTTTTGCTTGTTACTCATTATGTCATTGAAAGAATACAAAAAAATGCATATGAATTTCATCATGCTCGGAACATGTGCGGTATAAAACCTGTGATGTGCAACAAAACTTTTTTACTCTTGCTAATGAAATGTAACTCTATTTGCAGCAATAGCTATATTACAATGTCTAAATAATTAATAATTATTTTGTAGTTAATGGAAATAGATTTTTCTTTAGCAGTAGTTTAAAAACTGTATAGGGAATTATAACATAATTTACCAACCACCCTCAGGAAGAGATAGACAAAGGGAAAAAAATTCATAAGATTAAACAAGTTTGTAAAAAGCAAACTTGTAAAATCCTGATATGGATCTGAAGATTTAGGTCTACTTTCTGTAATGTCCTCCTGAGCAAGTCCAAGCAGTATGCACTAAGCAAGCTGAAACTGGTGAAGTATTGAAGCTCTTCAGGAGAGAAGAACCTCATCTCATATTCTTATATTTTTCAGAGTCTCAGATTGGTCAAGAAACAGTCTTTTAGTTAGACTGTATCCATGACATACACTCTTTTGATAACAGAAATTAATGTCTGCAAGAAAAGAAGTTCCAATGTGATTTTATCTGATTCCTATCCTGAAACAACATGGTATTTTCAGCTTTGGAGAAGCTACTTGTAGTGTGAGTTCTCACTTGATTTATACCCTTCCAGTGCTGAATCTGTCTGCAAAAGATGGAATGGTTTTAGGTATCTTCCTTCATCTTATACATTGTCCCTTATACACTGTCCCAGGCTAAGAAGGAGCCTGAATCTTAACAGGTTTATCCTACAACCGTGTATTAGATATCTCATTGCTGGATTGTTTTACTAGATCTTTAATAAACTTAGGCAAGCTTTTTTTAATTATTTGGAGCTCAGAATTTCCATGACAGAAAATTTTGTAAATCGCATTGTAAGAAAGACACTATTTCTACTTTCTACTAATGTAGTACTTTACATAGTACTCTACTAATGTAGTACTTTGGTGGTACTCAAGCTGTGTGGGAGATAAAGTAGAGAAATGAGAGGGGTGAGACAGTGGTGGGGACAAACTGAAAGGCATAATTAGGACTGAAAGCTGGTAGGAAATGAGATACTGGGATGAGTGGCTGTGATGGAGACATTTGAATGTAAGATGGGAATAGAGGAGAGGAATGGAATTGGAAGCAGTAGAGAGAGAGAACTAAGAAAAAGACAGACTGAAAAGAATAAGGACAAAGAGGGTGTTGAAGAACAGTGATATCTATTATTACTATCTCCTGAGCTATGCCACAGTTGGGAGCAATTCAAGATTCATGAGTCTCAGCTTTCCTTTTCCTAAGGAAGTCTCCCTAAAAATTTGTCTTACTTGCCTCAGGACTGTACTCATGCTGTACCTGTGCAGGACTTACACAGCCAGTTATAGTAGATGCTGTCTAGTAGGAAATGAGGTGATGTCACCAGTCATCAGTCTCTCAGCCATAAAAACCAGCTAGGAAAGATCTGTGAAGAAGATCTTCAAAATTCCAGTCTTGCCACTATGATTCTACTTGGCATGTTATTTTAAATACATATTTTTAAGTCATAATACTCCCCTCTTACTAACTTTACCTTAAAATACTATTACAAAAAAATAGCAAACGTGCCTGAATTAAAGTTTCAACCTCAGTTTCTCATATTTACATTTTGTAGAACTTTGTCTTTAATAACAGTAAGCTTAATACATTTCCTCATTCATTCTTGCCTGGCTTTTTGGAAGAGATTACAAGAGAGGGTCCTTAGATGTTCAAAGATGAGTGTAACAGAAAACACATAAAAAGGAAGGAGAGCAGCTAACAGATAGACAAAAAAAACAGAAACAAGATTTCACATTAAAATATATATGAAAACAAGTAAATATCAAGCTCTGTAATTCCTGAAGTTAATTCTTACTGAAAATACTGAATCTGGAAAAACATTGTGAAGCTGTAAGGGATGAGACCTAACAGGAAAAAACCAAGGCAATGTAGAAAATTTTCAGGAATGTTTTATAAACGAATGGTTTATATATTTGGGTTTTTTTTTAAAATGTTAATAATTTTTATTTTATACTGTCTCCTCAGACTGCTGAAATGTGAAGTTCATTTTCTCATGGGAAGTTATACTTTCAATGTCAAATGTAATTATGTATAAAGAAAAGTAGCCAAGAGAAAGAGAAAGTCTATTCAAAAAACTAAGGCAATCAGACTGCTACTGTCTAACAGAAAAAAAAATAATTCAATAAATGGATGGTTTTCCCACTTGTGGAATACTGTCTGTAAATGTGTGTTTGAAGACACATTTACTATGTCTTTAGTTAGTAATTTTTTTGGTTATCAGAAAACAGGCAGCACTTATGTGCAAAAATGTCCATTCAGTTTAATAAATGAAATCTACCCAAGCAGTAGTCCATATCATAATAAGATCTGAGTCCAATAAAGTTTTGGGGAAATCATCCTGACATAGTTAAAAACAATGGATTTAAAATATATTGTCTTAATGAAACAATTATTAATTACAGTCTAAGCCACGTAGTCTTTAAGGCTTTTTCTTCAAATGTCTAATTACATATTTCATGAAAGTACCCAATGCCTTTTATCAATAGTAAAGATCTTGGGTTTTTAAATATACGAGATGATTTCCTGGTGAAGTGAGCAAAGGAGAATTCAAATGAATTATGACTTAATAAAAGTCAGGTTTAAAAAATATGCCTAGTTGCATATGCATCAAAAGACCAGTTTGGGAAACTAGCTTCAGATAAATAATAGAATACTTGTAGAGTCTTCCATGAAAGATTTACTTTAAGGAAACCACCAAGGAAATTAAATACTTTAAACTATGTTTAAGTACCATGAAGGATCTGACAGACTGAAAAAAAGAAAGAGCCCAGATCCTTGAAAACACATAGTTAAGTTGACCTTAAACCCTACTGTTCATAGCAATATGAGATGGGAATTGTCTTCCTTCACATGAAACTGGATTTTGTTAATTTAAGTCACATTCTTCCTGATGCTTACACAGAGTTTTGGAGTATGTAATATTTATATATAGACTCAATTCCCACATGCTCAGCAGTTTTCTGTAACAGCTGAAGCATTGTCAAGCTTTTACCTCTGCAAATGTTGGCTTTATTCTGTTTTGAGGGCATGGTACTGTGAAATCTAAGTTTTCTGGGGCATTAAATTGATGTGCTATTTCATAATGCACATGCCTCTAATACATAAGTTTGTTGTCTGAATCAAATGGTAGAAATGGTCATGCTACTATAATGTAGTAAGTTGAAACTGTTCTAGGAGGTAGTACATATGACAGGTTCCATTGCTAAGGAAATAAAAAATATTTTTGAAGCTCTGATTGAACAGACAGAACGCTGACCAGGCCCATATTTAATAATGTCAACTAAGAGTACAGACAAAGTTGAAGCTGTTTAGGCTAGCTGGTTTGCCTTTAGGACAGGGAACATAATAGTTTACTCTTCAGAGACCTAAATATGCTCCACTTAGATCACTCATCTTAATTGAGATAGAAAAAGAGCCACAAGAAATGCCTTGAAAGCCAGAGACTTCAGTATACACTCTGTTCAATATCATTTGGAAGACAGACTCATTCATTCATACCAGAAACTAAATTCACTGCACCAACATGGTACAAAGTGCAATTTAGGGAGAGGATGAATAGTTTTAATGTAACCATATATTCAAAATTAATGTTAATCCATGGCACTAAGTTGTAGAAGAAAACAGAAGACAAATCTTAGAGCTAAAAATTCCTGTACACAGGTCTCTGTTTTCTCAATTATCATTGTAGCCACAGTTCCATAGAGTTACTTTGTCTCAGTGTCCTCCTTTTTAAAATTGTATTTCCACTCTGTATTTTTCAGTGCTGTTTATAAGTATGGTAACAAATGGTTTCTGGATAACGTAAGAATCAGCCAAATAACCGTTACAGAGAAAAGAGATAGTTTGTAATAGTTCTCTTTCTTGACTGGCCTCTGTTATTACAGAGTCTGAGGGTCTTTATTTTTAATGTATTTATCGTACCCATTTCAAATTGTGGGATGTTTGTTATTATTCAGTCTTTTCCTATAGAAAGTCAAGACATAGATGATTAATTTCACAGTTGCACTGATTAGCATGGTCATAGATATAGCTGTTGAACCACTGGCTTCCATGCAGCATTAGATATGAATCTGGATTCATGAACTTAACCATATTTCTGATTATCCAGGCAACCTGTACTAGTCCACTGAATGTGGAGAATAAAGTGACAGTAAAAATACAAAAGTCAACAACCTTCAAATGCCTACTACCTCACCTCACAGTTCAGTAAAGCTAAATTGACAGCAGATATCACAATCTGGGGGGGATGCACAGCCTGAGCTATTTTGTGTGGTCCATGCCATCTGTGGGTCATAGATACAGATGCTTAGCTCTCAAGATGTTCCCGCATGTGACAGGTTTGCTCCTAGGACATATATGCTTATTTGTTGCATGTCCCTCATCTTGTCAACATATCTGGGTTCTGAACAAAGGGGAAAGAGCTGCTCTCTCATGTCCTGTAAGTCACTGTCGAGTACCACAGCAATTTTATCTATGTTTTCATCTGGTCCAAGTGGTCTCTCAGAGGGGATGATCCTAGCACTTTTCATGTATCACTGCTATGTAAATCCAGTAGCACTAACATGTTGCTGGGAATGGCTGCCAATCTCTCCTGTCCCTTGATGGCCTGGCTGACGGATCTGAGGATGGAGAACAATGCTCTGGCTCATGAATCCCTGACATCCTTCAGCAACTACCACAGCAGCTGTAGAGCAGAGGTTGACTGTGCCTCTTGTTTTCTATGGTTTTTGCCATAAGAACTATATTTCCTGACCAGGTTGCCATTTACCTATTGGATACTGCATATTATCTAAAAAGTAGAAAATTAGACTTATCTGCATATTGAGAGGATCATCTCCATGACTCTCTGCATTTACATCTTCAAGGACAAACAGTGTTGTGTGTGAAGAAATGTTAAGCAGGTCATGGTAAAGCAGTGGATATGAAGAAAAAGGCCAAAGACAAACAAAATAGCAGTCTGGCCTGCAGTGATCATGTCCCAGTGGAATTTGTGGGATTTTAAATGATAGAATTAAAGGGCATTAGCAACGTGAAAAGCAGAGCCAAGACCCTAAAATTTAGAAAAACCATCTTTCAGTTATTTAAGGAACTAGTAGATGGGACCACCTGGGAAATAGCTCTCAGGGATAAAGGAGCAGACCAGATTGGGAAGTCCTTTAAGGACATTTTTCTTAGAGCACAAGACCTCTTGATTCCCAAGTGCAAGAAATCAGGCAAGAAAGGCAGGAGACCAACATAGCTGAGTAAGGATCTCTTCATCAAATTGAAATATAAGAAGGAAATGCATAATCAGCAGAAGCAGGGACATGCATGCTGGGAAGGATGTAGGGATACTGCCTGGGAGAATAGGAAAGCTAAGGCACAGCTGGACCTAGATTTGGCAAGGAATGTGAAGAATAATAAAAAGAACCTATACAGATATTTCTCTGAAAAGGAAGACAAAAGAAATTGTGCCTCCAAAATAATTGAGACAGGGGATCTGCTGACAACTGATGTGGAGGAGACTGAGGTACTCAACAATACAAGGTGGGGACTGGAGGAAAGAAGTCTTACCCATCATAGGATATCAAGATCGAGACCATCTAAGGAGCTTGAATATACACAAGTCCATGGGATTCAATAAGATGCATCTCAGGGTTCTGAAGGAACTAACAGACAAAGTTACTAATCCACACTTCATTATATTTGAAAAGTCATGGCAGTCATGCAAAGTCCTCAATGACTGCAGAAAAATGAATATTGCAACCATTTCTAAAAAGGGTAAAAAGGAGAACCCTAGAAACTACCAACTAGTTAGCCTTCCCTCAGGGCCTGATAAGGTCATGGAACAGATGTTTCTAAATCGATGTCAAAGCATCCAAAAGGAACTGACTGATTTGATGGCCTTTTACAATGGAATGACTGCACTGGACAAGGATGCTGGATAAGGGAAATACAACTGCTGTAATTTACTTTCACGTGTGTAAGGCCTTTTATATTGGTCTCCCACAACATTCTGGCTGCTAAATTGGAGAGATGAAAACTTAGTTATGAACTGGAAATATGCATTTGCAACGCAGATAACCAATTGCATCCTAGGCTGCATAAAAAGAAGTGTGGCCAGCAGGATGAGAGAGGTGATTCTGCCCCTCTCTCTATTCTAGTGAGACACCACCTGCAGTACTACATCTGCCCGCAAAATAAAGACATGGACCTGCCATAGATGGTCCAGCAAAGGGCCACAAAAATGATCAAAAGGCTGGAACACCTCTCCTATGGAGACAGAGTTGGGGTTATTCAGCCTGGTGAAGACAATGCTTTGGGAAGGCCTTATTTCAGTCTTTCAATACTTAAAGGAGATAAGAAAGATGGGGAAAACCTTATTACAAAGGCTGTAGTAACAGTCCAAGGGGCAATGGTTTTAAACTGAAAGGATGTTGCTTTGGATTAGATATAAGGAAGAAATTTTGTACAAAGAGGGTGTTGAGACACTGGAACAGATTGCCCAGAGAAGTTGTGGGTGCCCCATCATTGGAAGTGTTCAAAGCCAAGTTGGATGTGACTTTGAGTAACCTGGTCTAGTGAAAGGTGTCCCTCCCCATGGCAGAGGGGCTGACAGGGGGGTTGTATGATCTTTAAAGTCCTTTCCAACCTAAACCATTCTACAATTCTATGATTTCTATGATTCTATTTTTATCATCTTGGTTGTCTGTGGGCTGTATTCTCTCTGTGTCTACATAGTGTGTTATAATATCTATATAAACAATCACAGAACATCATCTCTTTGAAACAGCAGATGATTCAACACTTCTCACTAACAAAAATAATGAAGCATACCATCAGCTGGAATGGATCCAGGACTCTTGTTTAAAGTTGTTCTTGTTTTGATACTCCAGCACTCCCAGAGAGGAAAAATATATTGATGCTGTCTTTTGGACCTTCCCATTGCCATCCAACTTATCTTGCATTAGGGAAGAATGTTGAATCCATTTATTTTTACCAATTACTTAGCACCTGGGATTTGTTAGTTGTTTTTTAAATGTTGTTTAGGTTTTTCCTGTAATGTGGGATTTTTTCTATTAGATTCAGTGCACCAAAGTATTTTTAAAAGTAGAATTGTTACCGTTCTGAAGCAAATTTCTAAGCAACTGTATTCAACAAGCATTGTAATTTTGCACCTAAATTTTATTGGCTAGTTCTTTGTTGCTTTTATGTTATGATACATAAAGATAGATAAAGATTGCAATGACAAATAGGATTTATAAACAATGAGTCTTTCAAACTTGTTTTGCAAAACATCATTTTGTAAAAGAAAGGAAGTTATTTTTGAAAAATTTATCATGGAGGAAAGATTATATAAAGCAGAATGAAGATATTTATGCATAAGAAATTTATCTTGGGTTAAAATTCAAGCTAACAGATCATGTGTTTGATAAGGAATACAAGGATATTACTTTTTTCATTATTTTCAAAAGAAAGGATCTCTGGTAAATAGGCATACTAAAGAAACAGTGACAGAAACAAAATAAGTGTGTATAGAGGTGTGTACATTTTTAGTTGTTTTTGTAAATGTGTGTTTAAGCATAAAATAATTCCTTTTGAACTGAAGTGTTGTTCTCCAGAAGACTGAATAATAAAGCCAAAATATTCAAATTTCTA
Source organism: Gallinago undulata (assembly GCA_026546715.1). Taxonomy (NCBI): domain Eukaryota; kingdom Metazoa; phylum Chordata; class Aves; order Charadriiformes; family Scolopacidae; genus Gallinago; species Gallinago undulata. The sequence continues at coordinate 31,632,363 of JAOTQQ010000019.1, forward strand.
GCGCCATTTGCACTGTCTCCTAGTAGCTATACTCATTATTACAAACAGATCACAGGATTATTTACTAGACTTCTTTGCTACTTCATTAGAAATTCTTTTATGCATCTTACAGAACAGCAATTAAAAGGTGAGCTTTCAGCATGGAAGAACCAACTATCTGAACCATAATCAAGACGTATTTTATCTTCTGTGCTGGAAGCTGTACAGTGGTTTGTAAATTAAGTCCTGGTGCAATCTCTTAAATTGTCTCAGAGGTAGGGGGGACTAATTTGCAAATATCTTTTTGCAAATATTTTTGACACACAAAAAGAAAGATGGACAGGGTACTCTTTAATGTGCTGTACTGTTAATTGTTTGAGATATATTTGATATTTGGAAAAAAAGAAAGAGAGTGGAGAGAATACAGATCTGTGTTATCCTCTTTGTAAATAAAAAAATCTTATTGTAGTAGAGTTCACTTATTTATATAGCTGACTTCTGTGAGTTTCTTATCTGATAGTCCTTTCCTAAATGAGAGATTTTTGTTTTGCACAAAACAGCCTATGAAGGTTCTTCGTCAAAGCTATCAGTTTGCTTTTGACAAAACTGCAACAATTTTTCCTAAAAAAAAATGGCCTACTCATTAAAACGTCCTTCCCCATAAAGAATTGAGAAAACATTTTTATACTATTCTAACAAATTATACATGAGAGATGAAGGAATGGTTGTTTTAGACACAGAATTCCAATTTTCTGGGAAATTTTGTTTATGATTTATTTTAAATGTTTATGGAAACATCAGGAGAAAAATGTTACATCTCCAAAATATTTTATTTAAAATGGACTTTTTATAAAAATATAAAAATCATCCAATCTCTACATAAAAATATATTAATTTGCATTTATAATTACAAAAGCTATTTCTCAAGGTATTTAAGGTAAGTGCTTTTAAAAAAAACAAAAACAAACAACAACTTTCTCTAGGACCACTTATGTCTTTTAAATCTTAATTTCTGTGGTCAAGTAGTTAATTCATGCCCTGGAGAGACAGAATTTAAATAAGCCAGAAACTGATACTTTGTAAAGTCTGCAGATAGAAAAAGTATAACTATTTCTTAATCTAAAAACACTACCAAAAACAATCTAATACAAAACATGGACACAATTCTGCAGTTTTTGGTCATTAATGAGGAGTTTTACTAAATAAAGCATGTTAAATAAATTCTCAAAATTCTCATCATCATTCATTACCATTGGATCACAGAAATTCCTCTGTGGTAATTTTACCGGGATTAGTATTTTGTTCATAACTAGAACTTAAGAAACCTTGCTTCACATTAAATTCTACTTTGCAGAGTGTAAAATGTGACAATTAGTCAGTTGTTTTGAACACTAGCTTAAGTGCTAGTTTGATATTTCAGGGGCAAACAGCTAGCCATCACATAGTAAAAACATATAGCAAAAATTTGAAGCATGTCCCAGACCACTAGTTTTCTTGACAGATCAAAACTGCAACAAGAGAGCTCTTGGGGAGAAACAATTTACAGAGGATTATTATATGGTTGCAGGTTCCTGAAAACACATGAAGACAAAAAAAAATATTCTTGACAATTACAAACCCTACTTGTCATAAAGTTTGTTTATATATAACTCTCTGAGTCTACCTACATTAACAATTTCTGTGTGAGGGGAGCAGAGAATCACAGAATGATATGGGGTTGGAACGGACGTCTGGAGATCATCTAGTTCAATCCCCCTGCCAAAGCAGGGCCACCTAGAGCAGTTAACCTCTTTTCCTGCCACTGGGCACCACTGAAAAAAAGACTGGCCCCATCCTCTTGACAGCAACTCATTAAATATTTATAGGTGTTGATCATATTCTCCCTCAGTCTTTTCTACTCCAGATTAAAAAGTCGCAATTTCCTTAGCCTTTCCTTGTTAGAGAGATGTTCCAGGCCCCTAATCATCTTTGCACTGCTCAGTCAGAAATCTGTTTCAAATGTATTGATAAAAATTCCAAAAGGAAATTAACTACTATTTTCACAATAGTGCATGACAAAAATGACATAATTTCATAGTGAACAATATTTTGATTTTGCACATATTTTTTTTATCTTTATCTGTCTGGCATAATAATAAATAAAAAAAAATATTTATGATGTCTAAATTTCAAAGTCTTGTTGAAAATGTATCTGTATACCTTCGATTAGCAGTTTATTCAGTATTCTTTTTCTATTGTAATTAAATGGGATCTTGTGGAGCAAAAGGCTCAGAATAGTGTTATTAGCATCAAGAAATAGCATATCTTTTTCTTCCACTCTTAAATCTGCCAATTTTATCCTCAGATATATTTTAATGGTATTTACTAGGAGGAAAAAAGAACAACTAAACCTCCTCATATTCCCATACTGTAATATGTTTGGAAACAGCAAATTCAGGAGGCAAAGTAAACTCTGCAGGTAATCTATGTCCTTTCTTTCTTCCTTCATTAACAAGGTAATTTGGAATTAACAAAACTACAATGGAAATGTTTTCTACAAACCTCAATATTAATATAAATGCTGATAGCTACTGAGAGAAATACGGTGTGTAATTGTTTATTAATTGTATTTTGCTCTCCCCTCTTAAAAAAATTTATGCAACAGCAACATTTGTGTACAGTGTACATTCTGACAGATACAAATACAGGACCAAAGTTACTGTTAGACAACTCTTCTGCTGAAAAAGTGTTTCAACCATTATCTTCTGTGTCCGTGTTCAGAGGAGTGTGATAAGAAACAAAATATTATAATTCTATGTTGTGCATCCTCTTTTCCAAAGATTAGCAAAAAAGGAACCAAACATTGAAGTTTTCTTTTGACCATTTCAATAACAAAATCTTTTATTCTCTCCACTTTCCCCTTCTCTAGGGAGTTTAAACTTTATAAAATTTTGGAACAGGAGATCCTGGATCAGAATAGCTATGCGATAGATGGGGACTTGGTTTGACAGGACTTTTGAACACATAAATCAAAGCCTCTGTGCTTAACAAGCATGACTAGGAACAATTGGATCTGAAACACCTAAGATCCCTATATTAAAGGTAGGAATTCACCAATTTAGTTATCTAAAATATAACCAGTATAACCAATATGTTCAAAAATTGTTTCTAATGCAATGATTTCTGGATTGGAAGTGTTCTAATAAACTCCCTCTAGGTATGCAATCAGTGCAAAAGAGACGGAGAGAGTAGAGAAATAATGAAAATTGCAGCAGGGGACAGTGAGACTTTGTACAGATATAGATGTCTACATAAGAAAAAGAACAGCAGGATCAATGGATTCAAGGTGATGACTGTTATTACTTTTTAATGACAGCTTCTGCCATGATCTGTGCAGCTTCAGCTGAAACTAATGACTATAAGATGGTAATTTTTATTCTGTCTATTTATTTAGACAATAAAAGGCTTTAAAAGGCTAAAATTTGGGACACATTCACTGCATTTTTTTTTCAATGAAGCATGCTACAGTCTTGCTGGGTGCACTGGGCATGTGTGAACTGAGGCAGGCAGACGTGATATGTTCTAATACATATGGGGCTGACCGAGTACAATAAGCCTATACTTGCAATTAGCAGTGATTCTTGGGCAGTGTGTGTGTGTGTTTTGTTGGTTGCTTGCTTTTGTTTGTTGTTTGGGTTTTTTTTTTTTCATTTGCTGTGTGATTTTTTTTTCTTTTTTCCTTCTCCTTTTCTCTTCTGAAAAGGGACTTGGAAGAAAAATGTGAGAAGAAAATGTTATCCATTGGAAAAATTTATTGGTTTAAACAGAACATCCTCTCCCACTGTTTCTAATGCATTAACTTCTGCATTAGTTTCAAGTTGACATAAAATGATTTCTGCTGCAAAAAAAGATTTTCTTCCCTTTGTTGATCCCAGGAAAATTAAACAACACATTTCTTATGGTCTTAATGATGTATATACTACTTAAAGGCTCAGAAAATTACTGGATCTAATAGAAGAGTAAGTGATGGAATATAAGTCCTTGGTTTTGATAGAACCAAGAATAGAAAAGCTGAAAGACTGCTAAAAAGAGAGATGACCTTTGATTTTAAGAGCACGTAATTCTGTTTGTTTAAAAAGAATACAAATGCATCATTTTTCACTTATGGTTATTTATCTTGCCCTTTAAAGGCCAGCTAGTAAGTGGAGCTAAAGTTCATACCTAAAATGAAATCTGAGTATCCAATATGAACCACACTTTTCCCTTAGCATTGATTTTGAATCAGAAAAGATTAGAAAGCAACAACAACAAAAATACATCTGTAACTGTTCTCAGTACAAAGGAAAAAAAGATCTCACAATATGTACACACACGTGTGCATATTTGATAGGCAGTAGGTGCAGACTCCAAACTTTTACTACTTTCTGAACACCACAGAGATAATTGAAGAGTAAGCATCAGAATGGTCTACAGATAAATGTTAGTATGGAAAAGCTAGCCGGTAGTTCCCACAAGCTGACTAAGGAATTGTAGTGGAGGACTTACTCCTCCTTCTCCTCTTCTTGCCACCGATCTAAAGATAGATCTGCTACAACAAGCTAGTCTTTCAAGCAAAAGCAGTTCAGTAAATGTGTCAAACCCAATTTCTAAACAAAGAAGATAAACTTATTCATATATCTATCTATATATAATATATGTATTTATAGATATTTGTCATTTAAAGTAGTATTAAGGAAACATAAGACTGTTTTTGAGGAAGACAGATAGTTTCCCTCTGGAGCTCAACAGATTTCAGTCATATCTTGGCTTTCTGCTTTCAGATATAAGAGGTTCAGATATTTTCCAATTTACTGCTTGAGTAAAAACTATTTCAAAAATGTGCTTTGAAGCAGAATTTCTGACAAATGTTAGTTTAGGAAAAAGGTTCTGGGAAAGATTTTACATTTAATCTTCAAAATGCACATAATTCTTATATTTTATTAAATATTTTAAAATACCAGTAGCAGTAGTAAAATGAAATGTACACCTAGGAATAAATAATACGTTGACATATTCTAAAATGGAAGATACACACTTAAAACTAAGAGTAGCTTCTGCTGAATATTCAAAGATTAATTTTTTTTAAATATGAAATTGCTTTCTGCAGCACAGTTATAAGACATAATGCTGATATGAAATACAAAATTTAATAAAAACATTTTATAAAAAATGTTATTCTGAAAATAATTTCTGATTTTTAAGGAAATTATAATTTTAAAAATGTATTTTTAGGCAGAATATATCATGCACATATATACGTGAATAAGCAAATGTTATGCAATTTTTGATTTCCATCTAGTTCTACAAACTGTTTAACTGGTTGGGCATGTGGGAAAAAGTCGTAGCCCCAAAATTAATTACACATCATCTAAGGCTATTCCACACTCAGTGCTTATTTAATTTGGTATCTGTACCAAATGCCAATGGCCATGGCCATTTTAATATAATGTTGAGATACCATTTCTGCTATGGTATAACATTTTTTAAGCACTAACACAAGGAGCCTTTTCTTCTATAAGAATGGGACTGCCCACAGTGTAGCAATCAAGACACCTGCATCCACTTCACCCATCCTAATGTGATTGTAGCAGCACCAGGGATTATGAAAGCTGCACAGAAGCCAACTCTCATCTAGAAGCAGTATGCCTCTGCTAGCAAGACACAGTCTGTAAGCTAACAAGCCCTTGCCACTTTTCAGAGCTCGATAGCATAGGGACAACACTGCATTCTGCTTCTAGAGCCAAGCAAGTTCACCCATATGTCACTGCACTGTGACTTATGGACTTCCTGGTGGACATTTCTGCCAGTGCAGGTGGCTTTGGCACTGTGACTGTCTGGACACTGTAAACATGACTACCACTTTTTTTGGTTTCACTGTGAAATACTTTTGCCCTTTTATTTGAAAATGACTGACTTCTTTCAAGAAGTGTGTTTTATAATCAGACACAGTGACATTCAAGGTTTTTATTTTTTCATAGCAACACTGGCAGATATCTAACATTCAGCTATTTAAGTAAGGTCAAAGGACTATTTTTATCATCATCTTATATCCTGTTTTCTAAGACAATGTGTGCATGTGAAGTAGAATACCTATGAAAAAGATGAAAAATTCAATGTAAAGAAATCCTTAAAATAAAGATCTTGATTTCTCAAACTCTTGCACAAAAGTTACTTTTAATGAGAAATGGTGAGGCTTGAGTTTATATAACTACTTATTATTAAAAGTTTTTCAAATAATACAAGATATGAGAAAAAAACTTGAAGTGTTGAACACTTCAACACTTCTTTTATTGAAGATATTTTACACAAAATCTACATAAGATCCAGGGTAAATTCAAACTGCACCCCTGAGAATAAAAAATAAAGGAAAATAAAAAAGGAAAAAGATACAGTCTGATCCACTGAGTTTATCATTTATGTGTATAATTGTAAATTCAATATGCATTGCTCTTAGACATACTTTAATCGGTCTTTTAATGAATGATTAAAACAATACGGTATTTTTTTAACTTCAAGAAAGTCTTTCTGACATGCTGGCATCAGTAATTGCAGGAGGTCAAAGCACAGGAAATTTTCTGTATGACAGGAAGACATGAATAATTTATAGAATAACACTACCATAGATCAGGATACTTATGTACTACTCCACATTCTGTGTGGATGATAACCATGTTAAGCCTGTAAAGCCTGTATGGCCCTAATATTAATATTGTGATTATTTAAGGATTGTAGTTATGTTTATATTCACAAATGAGTGATCAGAGTTCTTTTAATCAGAGCTGCAAAATACTCCTTTGTTTATGATGGCATTCACTTTCCTGTAAGTAGAAAGCCTTTAGCTGAAATGTAAAATTGTAATGAGAGCCAGAGATAGGACTTGACAGTGATACCATCTTGCTAATTTTGAGCCTGAAACAAAATAACATGAGTCATATATAATGAATTTCCATGCAGACACCAATACATAACCTAGATTTTAAAATGGCTAACAGAAAACAGGGGAAAAATAATTAAAAATCTGTGTGCATCAGAGGGAGAATAACAGTATTACTGCCTCTGGAGGAAACAATACAGGTTTTCAATGATAAAGATGTCTGTGTGTTCTGAAATGATCTGTGTGTTAATAAAAAGAAGGCAGCAGAAAAGAAAGGGAAGTCATAGTCAATAGTCCACACTTTTCTCTGTGGTTCGTAATTCAGTTTCAAGCAGCTTTCCCAACAGTAATACTAAACAGGAGGTGGTTCTGAGTGACACCGGGAGAACAATCATTCTGACATCGTGAAATTGCTGCTGCTTTTATTGTTCTTTGATTCACTAAAATGCTAATACCCCAGAGCCTCAAATCGAAGCTGTGCAACATGAGGATGTGGGGATCAATGTTTTACATCACAGCATAGTGCAGTGCATCAAAATTCTTGTTAATTATTTCTGAAGTAATGCAAGACATGAGAATTGTCTTCTCTTTTCATGTTTGGGGAGCCCAAAAAAGCCAGTTCACTCCAGCAACCTGACTGCTCCTTCTCCTGTCAGTCAGGCACTCGAAGGTCTACTGCAAGTGTGTTGATTCCACCCCATCACTAACTATTTGGGTGGCTGTTCCAGGACTTTATACATCTGACAGTTAAAAAGAAAAACACAAACACTAAACACCTACTAAGTTTTGTTCTTTGTTTTGATTTGATCTGTTAATCTCTGCTTTGTTTTATAACAGGATTATAACTTTTAAGCTACTTTTTCCTACCTGGCATTGACCCTCTAGATGCATTTATAATAAGGGTATTTATTCAGTGTATTTATAATGGTTTTATTTAGCTTCTCAGCCCTTATTTTACTAAGTTTAACTCACCAGTACCTTTTAGTCTTTACTGAAAAGAGAGGTTTCCACTTTCCTGATTGTGTTAGAAACTCTCTCACACCTGCATCTATTTACTTTTTCAGTTCACATATCTGTGACATAATGGACATAAAATATTAGCACAGAAATGAAGCTTGAGGGAAATGTTGTTTTGTCTGGGTTCATCTCTCTAGGGTAACTAATTCTGATCCTGTTAAAGGTGTGTGTATGATCTATCTCACAATAAAACACTCCAAAACATATTTAGGGATGTAGTGTAGGATTGAGATTCATGAGAAGAAGTGAGACATTGAATTGCTAAATGATGGATTCTAGTAGTGAAACTTTTTCAGTAGAAATTAACTGGTGCCCCAGTGGAGCACTTCACACAATTTTTCTCACATTCAGAGTTGTGTAGCACTACAACTGGAGTCCTTGCAAGGCATTTTTAATTGTGTAAATACTTAATTGCTTCTTCTGAAAACCTTTCACCTGATCCATACTAGCAACTCATCAGCCATTTTATGTTTACAGTGCTTCAGAATAGACTCTATTTATGATCAAACATAAATTCCTGCCTTCTTCTTCAATTAATTAGATGCCAGGCCTTTTTGTCCTGAATGATTACAAGACCTTACAAAGGGTGAATAACTCTTTCTCTTCTGTTACTACTTTTCATACTATAGGGCTGATGACACTGCTCTCCTACATCAGACAGTGTCTAATTGTTATAAAGAAATATTTTGTGATATACTGCTCTTGAATCACAGATAGCTTGCTTCAGTGAACATTTTATTTCACACAAAACTGGGACAAAGTAGTTACAGGGAGAAAAAAAGGTTAGATCTCTCCATGAACAAATAGTAAAGTCAGCATTAAAATATATTATTAAGCCATCTAATAATAATCAGTTTGATTGCTAAGAAGTCAGATGAAGTAATATCTGTGATTAAAGAAGGATTAAAAAAATAGTCCAATAACAGCGTCTAAACAAAGGAAAGAATAAACTAAAACTTTAAACATGTTATTAAGATACACAGTGCCCACAGCAAGAGAACAGGACTCAAACATTAATTGTTGGTGTCTAGACTATAATTTAGCTTTCAGTTCCCACAAGTTTAATCTATCCAAAAAAGAAAGCAGGATATTAATGATGGTTTTAATAAAACTAGCATGGAATCAATCCCAAACATGTTTAGATTCACAGCTTCAACTAATTTCCTGCCTTGTAACCAAAAAGGTAGCATGTCAGTTTAGTTCAGAGCCACTGGAACATGTGGATTCTGTCTTTCAGTTTTGCACTCAGTGCTGATACAGTCCTTAAATTGAGTAAATGTTCAGCTGGTACCTGTTTGAGATATCTCCAGATCTACTTTAGTGCTTTTATCCAGTTAAAAAATGGTAGAACTCAAATCCAGACATTCACTCTGACAAAAGTTACAGATTCATACATGAAGGAAAATTAGAGTGATTGTCACCCCACCAGCAATTAAGTTCTACTTCTGTGAAAATGGAAGAGTTCACATTGAACTTAAATGTGCATAAGCACAATCCCTCCCTTGGCATTATGATCATATATTCAAAATTAAATAGTGAGAGCTAAAATGGCTGCAGAAATAGTTTCTTGGTGCCTTTATGCAAACTTAGACATGAAGAGGTTTTAATTATATAAATGGTCATGCACTACAGGCAATATAATATAGTGGTCTAACTCACTATATCAATAACATAGGAAAGGGCACAACCCACCATTTGTTTTCATTCTTGTGTAGTTTTTCCTACTTAATTGACTTAATGGGCTTTTCCAACCAATTTTTAACATGACAAATCATGAGTAATGCCTTTTTAATAAATCACTTAAGTCTTTTCCTTCTCAATTTTAAACTAGTTTATTATTTTAAAGTAATAATGATAATTAGAATCTTATTATAATAGTAGTAATTGAAGAAAGTTTTTATCAATTCATTCTAAGATAGTCAAATTAGTTCAAATTATTGAAAACACCAATGTAAGAGTATCTCCAAAAGATTAAGGTACAAAATTCTGACTAATTTTATACAAAAGTATTTTTACTGTTTTTATTTATAAAGATAATTCACTAAAGTATTCATATAATTTAAACACACTCTTTCAGATCTTTTATCTGGACTGGGTTGATATAATTCCTTGGTTTTCCCAACTGTTTTTTTTTTTTACAACACTAAAAATTTGCTCTGCTCCAGTAGAATTAGGAGAAAAAGTTGTCTGCCTGAGACATAGTCATTACTTATCATCCCACAAAATCTTAGGTCATCTTCAAATATGCCATCTTAATAAAGCAAAAAAATCTCACACTGAACCCTTGTAACTCCACAAGCACATTATATAAAATTACAGAAACTATGTGAAAAATGTTTCCTCTTTGGTAACTGCCAGGTAACTCAGTGATGTAATCCTGAGAGCCTAATAACTTCTCTAATAGAAATTAGCAATTACATCTATGAATTTGGTTAATTAAGTTCTCAATGTGAAAATACTAAGTAAATAATATCAAATTATAAGACTGATTCTGTTTTCTGAAATATCTTATGACAATGTTATGTCCCAGTGAGCTATCTTACAACAACCCCTAACCTTTTCCAAAGAAATGATCATTTTTTCAAGCCAAAAAGGGCATATGACTCATCGAGGTTGAAAGACTCATGCCTATTTACTTCATTGCTGTCCAGAGATGTAATATGCTTTTAACTGCAATTCTCCTAAATAGAGTTCCTGAGTATGTATTTTCCAATAATAGTTTCACTCAATGGCCTTCTGTTAAATTATGAAATAAAAAGGATTTAATGTAGAGGAAATAAGACCAGTATTACTTTGATTTTTATTCTAGTAATATTTTTGATTGTTAAAGACATACTACAGTCTTGAATAATACAGTTTTCTACTGGATATTTTTGATATATTATGGCAACAAATAATGATTTACTTTAATGTGGAGTCTGCATAGTATTTTCAATCCCAGTTTTTCAGTGGTTTACTTTATGTATATGACAACAATGTATGCATGGTGCAGAGTTTTGTATAAAGTTATTACTCATTTTATGGTTAAATATTCTCCCTGCTTTCATTGCAGACTTAGTCCCGGTTAGTGGCGGTATAGGGAAATTTGTGTTAAAAGTCCACAGGGCTCAGGAAGTTTGCTATTTCTACAGAACATTAACTCAAGGAATAATCAAAGAAATTTAGTCTTTTTCAGTAAGCTATTGATTATTTTTCATCATTTATAATGTCTTCTCAGTATCAATAACTAAGAAGGCTAGAAGATTCATATATTTATGACTACATTTACTTTGAAACCCTTATAGTGTTTGTTTTGATTAACACTGAAGCTTCTGATTTATTATTTATGTTGCTTGTCTTCCCCTCACTCTTTTTACCTGATTTTTTTTTGTGTGTGTGTGTGTGTGTGGTGTGTATTATTAATTTGCTCTGGAATGGTTAGAATTTTTGTAATTAGAAATAGTAGAATCATTTGCCTGTTAAAATCACTGTCCTTGTTTGCTAATCCATCTACAGGCCAGAATCTCTATAATGTTCCTATGATTTATATTATTTTTTTCCAAAACTTGGGCACTTAAGTCTAAATTTAAATCTCAGCCAGACAGGAGAGAATTGTTCTCATCTTACCCTTTGCATAACACTTTGTGCTAGGCTACAGGTTTTTATAATATCCGTGCCTGTCATGAAGACTCAATGTTTTAAGTGACCTCATTGCTGCAACAGAAGTATGAATGCTTTCGTGTGTAGCAGGGAAATAGAAACACATTACTTAGAGAATCCAAAATCCTTGAGATTTCAACAATGCTTTGTGAAAAAAATTGAGACATGCTTTAGAAAGATCAAACATTTTTTGTCATGGAAGATCCACACATACACACATACTCCCCCCCCCTCCCCCCCCCTTAATATCATAGGTGTTATTTACATTTTTTAAAAATACGCAATTAGACAATGAGATTTCAACAGATAAATATAGCTGGTTGTAGATTAGATTTATTCCTGACACTTTTAGTAAATCATCTGTATTGGAAATATCAGTACCTTTGTAGGACATCCTGCTTATGCTCTCCACTACAAAATTCAGACCTTGAGTATTCCCTCATTTTAAGATTTTTTTGTTACAAGGCTGTTATATAATCAACGGCTACTGCACTTTAGACATCTCAGTGTCCTTTGATCTCCATAATCAGCTTCTTCCTTCATAATACACTTCACTATAATAAGTAAATTGCAAGCTCTCAAGATCAGCCACAGAGAAGAAACACCTACTGATGGAATTAACAGAGAGCCTGACAGAATAAACAGCAGGTTGGCCCACAGTCATCATGACACCAAGTTTCAGTTTACTGCACTGGCATAAGTGTTGTTCCAAATTTGTTCAGCAACGCTGTTTAGTTGGGCTTAAAAAATAAAATGTTATTTGTAAATATGTTTCCCCTTAATATGAAGCCAGAGACCATCTTTCACTACGCTTCTTGCTCTTGTGAAAACATGTCTTAAATTGCCCTGCAGACTATTTAATAATCGGGCTTCTGTTAAAGGCAATAAATGTTTCTAAGCAACCACAACCCACTTTAAATATGTTAGTCAATTAGCTCTAGACACCACTTTCCAGAGGTTTTTGCTATTGTTTCTTTCTGACTTGAAACACAAAGAGACAGAGAGAAAGCAAATTTTAATATGTCTTGTACTAGTCAAGGTTGATGCTATTAAGTAGCACCTCTTGCAGATAAACAGCCCCTGTCCAAAAGCCCTTGTCCAAAAGTACAGTGATGTGTGTGCTCATCAATTCCTTATCAACACATAAGACAGAAAGAACATAAACTTATCTAACTAGTGCCAATATGGAAAATAAAAATAAAAAACAAGAGAGATTTTGATGGTTGTGAGAAGAATAGCTTCTCCCATTTTGTTCAGTGTTTTCATACTGTGATTCTTAATACTTACTACTTTCCACAGAAAAACAACCCAGTTTTTACATTATTTTTAAAGAGATGTCTAAAGAATGATTTTTCTATTAAAAAGTTAAATGCCAGTTGAATTTTTTATCACAGAGGGATGCGCTAGGTAGATTTTTTTTCTGGTGATCTATCATTTTCATTTTCTCTTTCTCATGTTCATTTTATTCCTAGAGTCACAATAATCTTTCCGACGTGGTATGGCCAGTTTTCCTTCTTATCTGTAACAGTTTCCCTATGGTATTATTTTATGTAGACATCTCAGTGAGGAATATCTGAGAATAAAATACTGCCATTTCATTAAGTTTCTTATAGAAGGGAACTTAGAATAGCTACCTCTGTTGAGGCCTGTACAAAACTTAATTTGTGTTTGTTATGAATACCCAACACCAATTAACTAAGCAAGGATGAATCTTGATGGAACTTGATACTTGTCAGCAAGCCTTTTCTGATCTCCTGGTATTGCAATTGCTATTTTACACAAGGCTGAGAGTGACATCAAAACATGAAGGCTAAAAAGAGAATAAATTATGTGTCTGGTAACTTACTTAACTCACTAGTCATATTTCTATGTGTTATTCTCCATTTGGTAGCATAATGTATAAGCTGTACCATAAATGTAAGAATGTCCAGAGTCCTTTGTAACAAATAGCTCCCCTGGGATACTGAGTGGCTAATAATGGAGATTATGGGAAATGTAAGAGAAGAACAAATATATACTGATACTACCCTGGCCATGTATCCACAGAGTTGCATCTTAGGGACTTTCTGAAGCCAGAGGAAGTATCAGTGTATTTAGAGCTTTTTGTGAATTTTTTCCATGTTTTTTTTCTGCCTTTTCATTGAGTCTATGGAAAATTTTGAATCCCTACTAGATTTTTTCAGGGAATTCCACATCTTCCCTATAAACTGTATTTATTCTCAATCTTGCACTTACTAATTTCAGTTTTAGGAATATAGCTTTTGCACTGGAAACAAAAAATGAATGATTGCTCCTTTTTTTTTTAACGTTCTACACACCAGACATGATTTTAAAAATCTCTGTCTGGTCTTTCCATGTTTTCTAGGTTGATGAATGCTAGGTATATAGTCATTCCTCAAAACTTATTATTTTGATCATCCTTTTCATCCTGCTACTCATGTTGCCTGATGTTGCTATATTTACTTTTGAGATGAACTACTTAACTCTGAATGGAAATTTACCACCTTCAAATTGTGTTTGTGATATTAGGACTGTTTTTCTCAGGGGACAAGTCATGTTTACTGCATGCTAAATTTCATCTGGCAATTTATTTTCCATTCACTCGATCATCTTAGGGTTCTTTTGTTTCTCTCCACAATAAATTCATCAGTTTCACTTCTCTAAATGGCTTAATAACTCCAGAAAAATATGTGATATATTTTTTCACCACCTTTTCCAGTTCTGCTATCAATGTGTTAAACATAATGGGTTAATGTATGAAACTTGAAGATTCCTCTTGAATACAGAAATAATTTAGCTATTTCATAATGTGATCAACAACCCAGAATTTCCTACATATGATCATTCATATATTATATAATGTATATAGAATTTATTATAAATAACCAAACTCTTTATACTTATATAAAATAATCACAAATTTGCTGTGATGCTTTACCAGCCATAAAGTGTTTTCTTACTAGGGACTTATTTACTTCATAGCCAGGCTAATGAGTACCCTGCCTTCCATATCATAAAACACATAGGTGAGGTCATATGTGCCTAACTATGATATTACCTTATACAAAGTAGATATAAAGAGTACTAAAGGCTTGATGAGTCTTATTCATACAGCTATAGCTTTTAGAATACTTTCTTAAAGGAATCAATGAATTGGTTTCCAGTCTTTCTTTGTCTTTATCCACTGTATTATTCAGTTTACAAAGGCTAGTGTGAGATATAACATGAAACAGAAAGGCTAGGTTGTTACTGCTGTTACTCTTTCAATGCATTCACTAAATTTCCATTTAATTTATAGCACACATTAGGAATCACACCATAGCAGTAAGATGTTCTTATATTCCAAGACTGCAAAATCTGAACTATGATCCCACTCTTGCACCTTAGGAGATATATACGGGAGTTTATTACATGATCTACTAATCCAAGCATTATGCTCTGCTTCCTGACTAGAAGAACATCTTGGAATTTCAAAAGGGATACACTTTCCAAGGCATATTAAATATTGTCAAGTAGAAGGAATTTTGTAGTTTATAACACAAAACTCAAAATAATCACAGAATCACAGAATGGTAGGGGGTGGAAGGGGCCTTCAGAGATCACCTATTTCAACCCCCCTGCCAAAGCATGTTCACCTAGAGCAGGCTGGACAGGAATGCATCCAGGTGGGTTTTAAATATCTCCAGAGAAGAAGACTCCACAATCTCTCTGGGCAGTCTGTCCGAGTGCTCTTGGCACCCTAAAAATGACTTTTTCCTCATGTTCAGAGAGAACTTCCTGTGTTCCAGTTTGTGCCCATTGCCCGTTGTCTTCACCACTGAGAAGAGCCTGACCCCATCCTCTTAACACCCGCCCTAAATAATTTTATAAGCATTGATAAGATTCCCTCTAAGTTTTCTCAAGGTTAAATAGACACGTGTCTCAGCCTTTCAAACTAAAAGAAGCCATAAGCCTTTTCAAAAAAGATAACTACCATAGTAAAAGTCTGTGACGATGAACACTTAGAGAGCAAGTGCATGTGAAATCTTACTTTGAATCTTTGTAGATTATGCTGCTGTCCACTGAATTTCTAACCTAAGGAAAACAAAAAGGGGTAAAATAAAACTTTGTGAGATATATATAATTTCATCAGACAATTTAAATTCAAAATAGTCATGTGAAATTAATTTTTAGTTTCTAATTTTGAATCTAAGTGAAGTATTTAATCTCTAGCAACAAAGATTTCTATACAGTTTAAAAAGACATGTACTTTTTCTGCTTTCAATCTATGAAACAGTAAATCCATGTAAAACAACAAACAAAAAAATTATCCTTCAAATTATGACTTATAAAAAAAATAAACTCAATATTTTTTCAGTGTGTAAAAATGGATATTAAGTATCATATTCTGTGGAAAGAAAAATAATATTTATAGACGATGCTTAGAAAATATCATGCACTATGATTACTTGGTATGTAATCAGTAAGTATTTTCAAACTCAAATGGGGAAAACGCAACCATAAGAATAGATGTAGAATAAAGAACTCTTCTAATACTCAGCTAATGTAGTGAAAAATCTTACAGAAACTTCCTTTGTGAGCAAGCTCTGAAGCAGGGTTTACTCTTAAAAGATGTTGTACCTTTCTATTATGCAGATATATTTGCTTCCAAAAAGTCTAACAATTACAGAGGACAGGTTCAAGACGTAGAGGCAGAATCTCTTCTGTTAAAATTTGTGTTTTGAACTGCAGTCAAAAGTTTGAAAACCAGTATCTTTTGTCTATTTAATTGAAAGACATTTACTTAGCTACTCGTCATAATTTTTGATAGAGAAACAGAGAAGGGACTTATGGGTGGTTTTGTACATAACACAGACAAGGACTTATGCTAGTTAGAAATCTTCCCTTGATTATATTTTCCACAGAGAAGATTTACTCATCCTCAATTTTCACCAAAGTTATTATTGTTTTCCTAGCCAAGTCTTAAAAGAAGCTAGGTAAAGAGGGGGGGTCTTACTTTAACGTTATGCTAGACACAGTTCTAGAGCAATCAAATTCTTTGATTGAACAACTCCTCCACTGTATACATTTTACAAAGAGACAAGAATTTACATTTTTCCTTAGTAAACACCAATATATTTAAAATGCTAAAAATTGAAGTCATGTTATGGAAACCTGCTCAATGAATGTTAAAATCCTGTGCAGAGAAGTGGAACTGGCATGCATTTACTGTTGTAGAAGGCCTCTGATACTTGTAGGTTTATGTTCAACAGGGGACAATCAGATCTTCTTGCCTTCCCTGACTATTTTCACTCTCCCATCCTCCACATGAGTGGAGGATGGGCTGACTTTGGAATACCTTATCTTGCTGGATCTTGGACTGGAACCTTGCCCATAGCTAGGGAACAGTGGATACATGCTATGTGCAGCGCTGCCTTCTACATTCTGCCCACATTGCTGGCCAAAGAAGAAGAATGAACAGAAGAGATATGGCTACAGCCATTTTTCATTCAGTTTATGGGACTGCAGCAGCAAACACAAAAATGGAAGATAATCAAGAGGAGCAAATCCAAGCATCTGTTCTCTGTGCAGCAGAGGCTCCAGGGCCCAAGAGCAGACACTGCAAGCATCAACACGTTTTTTGTTTTGTTCGTTATAGTTTCATTTTTTGATGAAAGTTTCTGTGCCAGGCCAAGCTCCACAAAATAGCTTCACTGCTTGTTTGTTTTAAACTGGTCCCGGATCTAGCTCTGGTTCATATATCCTGAATAGAATCTGATTTTATGCTTCCACAGTACTTTTACTGTATTTTTTAAGAACTCTAAGGGAACTATATTCTGAACTGATATTAACAATGTATTATGATATATTTTCCAGTTCTCTTACACTTCTTTTTTGATAAAATGGCATTAGAGGTGCATGAAATCCTTAAAGAAAGAACATGTAAAATTTGCTCTTCACATAAATATTTTATTGATGCTTGACAGAAAAAAAAAAACCTCTATCAGTGATGGTAAAATGGTTAATTCATACAAAAAAGAAGAGTCAAAAAGTTAACACCTTATCTGAGTAAATTGTTTTTGTGTATTGCCTGTTCAGGAAGCATGTTAACATGAGTCTTGATTTCATTGCAGTTTCCATGCTCTCATCACATGCTTCCAGATGCTTTAGTGAAACATGTAATAAATAGTAGTTCCCATCTAAAGACAAAAAAAATAGTGCTTTTTACTACTCTAGCTCTTCCTTTCATCAGTAAGTTCACTAAAAGAGAGAAAATAGTCAATCCCCAATATATGTCCTACCCTTTCATCTGAAGGGAAGATTTTTAAAATACTTAGATGAATAAGTAACTTTTCACATGTGAATAGTCTAAGTGAAGCTCTACAGAGAGGGTAAGAGACATAAATTATACATGGTTTAGCTCCTCCAGTAAGCATTGAATACAAGTGACCAACTGAATGTCAAATATATTAAGCAAAGGAATCTCACAGAGCACTAAGGAAATTTAGGACATGTATTTCCAAAAACATAAAAATAAATAATACAAGTGTATTTAAAAAAGTAGTTCAGAGGAAAGACATATTTTTAGAAAAGTAAATTAAATATGCTACCATTGCATAAATAAAATATCTCACGGGCAAACCGATGGTACAGCCTTTATTGTACTTGAGAGCTAAAATATAATTAAGATAAAGGAAGAATTCTGTCTCTGTTCCTGGAGTATTTTCAGTTCCTCTCATCAGAATAATTTAAAGGCATCAGTTTAACTCTTCTTAGAGACCTCTACTGCTGAAGAGGTTCAGTCAGAATTTGCCCTTTGGATGTTTACTTCATATGAAGTATTTCCAGTAAAAATGATGTAATGTGTTCTCTTCATCATTCATCAGTCTTTGCTCTCACTCTCATATTTTAATATTTTTCTCACTCTCTCTAGTCATGGCAATTACCATTTAAAAATATGAACTGGCTTTGGAGCAGCTCAGTCATGTTATTCCTTTCCTTTTCTCCCACTCTTGGTAAAATAACCTTTCCTTTTTCCTTTCAGCTTATTTCTTTGTCTTTTCCTCTTTAACAGGCCTTCTAACACATTTTTTTCTTTCAGGTTTTCACTGGCGATCTCGCATATAAAAGCTGATACTCCACAATTTTCCAATAATAGTTATTATTTTTATTATACCTGTTATTGAAAAGCCTAAATATGCAGTTTCGCTTCAAGTAATAATTTACTCAAAAGCACTGCACCAAATTCTGTGGTAGTAGTTTAGTACTAGTACCAGTTGTACCAGTTACAATTCAGCTGATTTCATTGGTATTGCACCTTTTATGTTAGTCCATTTATTGTCAGTAAAATATGTCCTCTAAGTCAAAAGTAAGGACTGTAGGATCATATTTTTAGTTTTCATAATACATATTAATATTGGAGTCAAACAACTGACTTTTTTTTTATTTCTGCAGAACAAACATTTTACTTAATGCAAATTCACAATTACACTGAGGGCCAGTAAGATAAATGCACCACACATTTAGAACATAGTTTTTCTTGAAAATTCAGAAATGAATGTTATGAAACTTTCATGCACAATGAAGTCTATATACATGAGCAAGACTGCTAAAATTGAAAAGAGCTCCTTACTCATGCAAAAATAAGCAGATGCTTAAGTGTTTTCAAAAACAAGTTTTAATTTCTCTCCACATGTATTGGACAGGTCCGCTGCACGGGGATGAACTTCAGTCAGTAAAATGATTAACAAAAGCAGATACATAATTGAATAAATATCTGTACCCTGGTTGAATATTCTATCTTGACATCACCATATTAATGATATCAGCATTTTAATCTTTCATCTTTCTTTGAAAACTCATTAGCTGCTTTTTAGAATCAGAGTTACAATATTCAGCATTTTCTCTCACGGTAGAGATATTATAGGATTGGTTCCAAAATTTTCTGTATGCAATGGATAAATTTCCCTGCGCCTTCAGAGGGTGTTTGAGTCAGGCCTTTAATTAACACCAGAAATTAATTTTAAAACTGTTTTCTATTTCACAGACATGCCAGAAATACCTGTTTTAATAGTAGCTTTCCAGTTATTCATTATTAGAGCCTAACACATTGTACCTATTTTCCCCAAAGCGATAAACCGATTACTGATCCAATATAATTTCTTTCTAATATTTTCTTTAAAGATAAATTAATCAAAATACATTTTTAATGTGTCATCTCACTTATTTCTGTATGTGGTGCTAGACCACTTCTGTAATTTTGTAGCACTTGCAGTTTTATTATTTCTTTTTCTAAACTATCATTTATTTGTGTCTTAATCTGCCTTCTCTGTCTTAACCAGAGAAGGGATGACATTATATCCTTTGCTTGATTCTCATTAAAAAGTTGATATACAACATTTTTAATTTTGGTATTCTGAAGCTAAACTAAGTGTGAAGCTCTAACAGAAAGAACAGAGGAAGTAGCAGGTTATATGGCAGTAAGATATTGTCAAACTCTGAGTTCTGCTTAATTGTGAGAAATTGCTGAGGTCAGATTTCACCATGTATTGATGGATTCTCCTGATTACCTAAAGATTGTGTGCATCTGTGCATAATTACATGGGTTGATATGCAAGGTATACTTGTTTCATCTGAAAAACATTACTTCATGTATGAACATAAGACATAAGCAGATATACTAAACTACATATATACAGAACTGTCATACTAGAAAATCACATTCTTGTCTCATACACTAACAGAATTTCCAAACCTCAAAAATAGCACAGGAAGACACCATGACTGACTGAAGTATAATAAGATTGTTAATAAACAATTTATTTCACTACATTTGCTCATATATTTTCTTATTCAAACAAATGTGCTAATTTTAATTAAGAGAGAATTTGAATGTTGGGTTTGTTTTGGAGTTCGTTTTTTCTTTTTTTTTTTTTTTCCTGGACTGTAGCTTATTGTTGCCATGAGGTTGTTTTATGATCAGAAGGACCTTGTTTTAATGAGATGAAATTGAGCCCAGTTAAGTGGAAATGACTGTGGGAAATGGAGATATTTCAAAGCATGCCCATGATAACAATAAGCAATGCCCTCTGAATCCGGTTGATGATGCAGAAAGGTTATGTAGAAATGACTACATACGCAGAAAAGGATTGCATACCTTTTCAGTGTGTATAGTGTATAGAAGAAAATCATTTGTAGATAAGATTTGGAACCAGATCAGTGCTTCATGGTGAGGTAAGATGAATAATATTACTTTGTGTGTGGGCAAGTTCTAAATCACAGAAATAAAGACTGAAAATTTTCTGGCCTGAAAATTTACTGTGTGGGTCAGATTACTTGTTTCTTTCAAGACACTTTGAAGTTACACAGTATTTTGCTTTCTCACAAGCACACATACTCTGAGCATGTAAAATTATTTCATTGCCTAAAAAACTTATGTGAAGACTATCAAGGCTGTGTAAACAAAATTCAGCACTGAAAATTGAAAAAAGGACAAAGTTCATATAGAATGCAGACCATTAACAGTATCACTTTATATATAAATATATATATATATGAATTATTACTGCAATGGGATGTTACACAGGTAACAGCCAGACAACACAAATGTTATTTACAAGCTCTGTGATCATTCACATTGTTTTTCACTTCCTTTCCTTTTCTCATTTGAATTCTACAGAATACACAAATATCTTTTAACATAGTGTCAATTCCTGTCTCTTAAGAACGTAATGGGGGATCATATTTCTTTAAATATTTAAATATAGAAGGTCCAGGAGGCTCTTTAAATAGAAAAAGAGGAATTGAATAATTTCAATATAGTGACATACTAGCAGAAAATCAAACTTACATGATATGCTAACACACTGAGGAAGCACTGCTAGATAAGTATTCACCACAAGTACCTGCTGCACTACAGAAATATTGCTGAAATCTAACCACAATCACAAGGGATGTTCATCACTAGAGACAATATACAATTTTAGCTGATATTTCTGCACCAATGGATAAGTAGATGGTATATGTATGAATGGCAGTAAAACAGCACGGGAGACTTACTGCTCTTTTCAGGGACAATGCATTTTCTCCTCAAAGGTTCCAGTAGAAGAATATATAGGCCTTTGCAATTAAACAATATAAAAGCTGGCTCAAGTTGTTTTCAAATGATATAAGAGCTGGCTATGGCAAGTTGCAAGAAGCTTGATGGATGAAAGTAATGGTCTTTGTACATGTATAATACTAATAAATATTTGTGAAATAGTGGCTGTATGCAAGTATGTTTAAAGAAGTAAAAGAATAACATTAAAATACAGGTCTACCACCTTAATTTTCATAACTCTCAAGTTGGAGAGCACTATTGAGCACTATTGTGCAGTATTGAATTCTGCCATTTATCTTAAACTAGGAATGAGTGAAACCTGAATTTCATTAAAGTTAACAGGGGGATCCTCTTAGTTGCTCCCAAGAGGTAATTTTGAGCAGAAAACAAAACTAAGTTTATATTCAGAGTTGCCAAGGAATGAAATGAGACTGTTGCTAAGCGAAAATAATACCTGAAAATTCGTGACATACATTGTCCAAAGGTTTCTTTAGTCTGATATTCCATTTTGGCTCAGTGTTACTAGTAGTCTGAATACACATGTACTGTTGCTAAGGGCTGATGCTGTTGCCAGGTGAAAATGGCCCATATTAACCTGCCATGAATATTTAAATATGTTGACAGAAGTATGCTGTTAAGAGATAGGAGAAACATGTTTTGGAAAATGGGATGATCTATTATTTCTTATCCACTGAAGTGACGACTTTTTGTGCACACGAGCTCTAACCCATGAAGGTATCAATAAAGTGCCTGACTTAATAACAATGGTACTATTAAATGAACATTGTGTTCTCTAGAATATAAATCATAATCAGACATTCAATAAAACCTATCAAATTGTTACTGAGGGCATATAACTAAGTCAGCTGATAGCCCTGTGTGTAGTTCAGACTACTAAAGACAGATGACCATTGCCCCTTTACCTTTAAAATGAACTTTTTCAGGCTCTTCTTTCTTCTTTAGTGTTATGAAATTTGAGTACTGTTATCTCAAAAGCAACTAAGAATATGTTTCAAGTAAAATAATGTAATAGATACTTTGAATGCAAATGAAAAAGTTTTTTAATTGCTATATGTCACATATGTAACAGACGCTTTTTCCTAGGTGCTAGTCAAATTACAGTCTAATGTCTTTCTGCCAATTTGCATAGTATTGCCAATAATACTTCATAGTATAATCTTGTTTGTAAAATCTTGTAATTCTTGGTCATTTCAGGGGACAGTTCCTTGCTTATAAATCAAATAGTGAAAGGAGAGCAGCAGAAGCCATTAGACAAAAATATCCACACAGCAGGGCATGAAAAATAGTTGCAGCAGACTGACTTGATAAAGACTACTACAATACACTGAGAGCATATAATTCTTGCTTTCATTTGTCAGTATTGAGTACAAAGCATTGACCTATACAATATACAGAAAAATAGAGATATGAAATTATTAAATTTGAAGAAAATGAATTTACACAAGGGAATAGAACAGCCAAGTTACAGTGTTCAGCTGCAAAGTTTTTTCCCTCGTTAAGACCCTTCCTTGAAGCCATTCCACCATCAGATACTTTTTTCAATGCAGCACTGGTTTTGTTTTAGGATAGATTTGTAAAAAGTCACTTACGAGTATGATCTCTAGAAAACATCTATCTGCTGTTCTCCCCAAACTCAGAAGTAACTGTTGAAGTCACAAAAGCTAAGAAAGCACGACTGCTTTTGTGTTGTGGAAGCTTATGTCTGTATGCTTAGCTTTGACTGACACATTATTTCTTCTCTGCACCCCAATCTATTTTCTGCCTCACTAAGCTTACAAAGCTCTGCATAAATTTTCCTTCTCAGCTTGTTCTGTAATCCTATGAAAACACTCTTTCTGTTCGTTCCTTCAGCCAATAAGTGCCAGCTGTTGGATCCTGGAAACAATATTATTTATGTGAAAAAAAAAAAGGTGCAAAAAAAAAAAGTGATCAGAAAGCTGTAAAAACAACAAAAATCCTGTGACTGCAATGGAATATTTGAATCAGAGTGTTTGACTCAAGTAAAAGAAATTATTATGATTTCCATCCATCAATGTACAAACCAACTTACACTAGATATGTTTTCCATGGAAAGATAAAGCTCTGAGAATTTTCAGTCTATAAACTAATCCATTTTTGATTGTTATGTTATGCATGAAATAGAGGTCATGCTGAGAAATGAAAAAAAATGAAATGAACATAAATTAATTATCTTAATGTATTCTCCCATATTGTATCTGTCAAAAATGTCCTCATTTTTAATGGGAAACACGTTAACACCTCGTTTGTGTCCCCATCATATTTTTACAAGTTATAAAACATATTTACATTTTCAAAACCCAGAATGGAAATATTTAAAATTAATGGACTTAATATGTGCATATGTAATTAAGAGTAAGTAATTATTTGTATGAATTAGGATGGCTTCCAAGAGGCAGTGACTGCACAGAATGGTGATATTTATGGAGATGTACTGGGAGGGAAGTTCACTTTCACAAGGATCTGTAGTCCCTGCGGCAGAACTTGCAGTTCATGCTGACGATATGGAAGGGAATGACACTACTGCGTAACAGGACTAATGTCTTGCCTTACTTACAAAGCACATACTCCTTACCCTTTCCTGGCAGTAAGACAGACAAAACAAGTCACACTGATATACACAACAGCAATATTATGTCCTGTCAAAATTCCCTGTTTGCAGACTTTGCATAGGTTTAGAAATGGCAGCTCTCTTAGAGAGTCTATCATGTTGTACCTGTTTGGGCAAGAAACAATATTGCTGACAGTACTCCCTTGTACGAAAGATGTCATCTTTCACGTTCAACACAGCCTGTTATTCTCAGGTAACAATAAGTGGGTAAGAATGGCCTACACCTCACTTTACTGTGTACAGCCAACTTCTGCTATCTGGTGATTGGAGTGAAGAAAATATGCTGGCCTTTTTTAGGTACAGGATGTGAAACATCCAAGTTCATCGCTGTCAGTGTTTCCACTTGACCTGTCACTATCTATCAAGACTGGAGACATGTAGCAGATTTGGTAGGTCTTAAAGAATAGCCTTATTCTTGAAAAGTCAGATTCATTTTTTCCTTACTAGTTTTCCTGGAAACAGCTGATGCCTGAACAAAGAACAGAAGTGGTGCATGTAGCTTCAGAGTCTGGAGAGTGCAGAATGACTTGAATTTCTAGAAGGATGTGTAAGCTGCTTTTAGATACTTATGTAGTTACACATGGGCAAACAGAAAAGTCACTTTTACACTGCCTCATGCCATGTTCCAGTGAACTGTAGCACTGCAGATAACATCTTGAAATTCTTGTAACATCTGGAGTCTGGAAGCATGTGATCATTATTGTATTTTCCAATCCATAGTGTTCAATGGTGGCTGTCTATCTATTTGTCTTGCTGTCAGAAATAATGTTTCTCAAGGGAAAAACAGTCAGGAAGAATAACACAGGCCTTCTGTGTTGGCTTATAGAGATCAATGGGGTACTGATAGGTAAGGGAGAAGTACTGGTTTAAGCTCAAAATTGCTGTAGTTTACCATTAGAAAATAAGCAAACTTAAATGTAACATTCCTGCTGTGTTCCTCTGTCTCTAACCTTTGTGCCATTATACAATATGCTTTTGCAGTATGTAAAAGAATAAGAGGCCTAATTCAAATTAAATGTACTGCAGTGACTAGTTGGTGTCGTTGTTTCTTGCACTAACAGTAGCATAGTAATATAGGAGCTCTGAATAACCATATCATTACAAATTCAGAAATCTACTGAAGAAAAGTGTGAGAGATCCCACAAGATACAGTACAACGATAAAACTACTGAGGTAATCTTATATTATGAATAATTTAAGTATTTCATAGAATTATGGAATTGTAGAATCATAGATCAATCATTTCTGTGGAAAAAAGTATTTACTATTTGGGCTATATATTAGTATTCCTAATTTTTAGGATTAGAATTAGTAATTTTTAGTATAATTTTAGAATTTGCTGATTAGAGACAGAAGCAGCACTGCTGTTTAGCAAAAAACTTGGCAAGAGAGACCCACTAATGGATCAAACACCTTTATATTCATAGAATCATAGAATCATATGGGGTTGGAAGGAACATCTGGAGATCATCTAGTCCAACACCCCCTCTGGAGCAGGTCTACCTAGAGCACGTTGCACAGGAACTTGTCCAGGTGGGTTTTGAATGTCTCTAGAGAAGGAAACTCCACCACCTCTCTGGGCCGCCTATGCCATTGCTCTACCACTCTCACACTAATATTTATTTCATTTACTTACTAGCAAAGCTTGGGTGATGCAATGTGAAAAGGCAGTAAAGCCTACATATGCATTCATTTTCTGGCTTCTCAGAAAGCCTAAGCCTAAGAGGATTCATCCAGGTAGTCAAAATAATATGTACTGCCACAGTACTAAGCTATTTAAGAAAGCTCATGCTTTCTTCTAAGAGTTAAACCATATCTTGTGGAGAGACCAGTCTATTTTTCCATAGTTTCTGGAACTATGAAACTTAGCTGAATCTCTGGGATGTATGTTGAAATATAGAGTCTTCCTTTTATTTTGATACCTGATTCTCTACAGAGTTGTTTTATAAGCTTCTTGCTATATTCTTTGGATAGCCTTTAAAAGTGGACATCAAAGCAAACCTTAAAGAGGTCTACTGATAAACTTGATAGATCAGTTCTGCACTAAATAACATATGGAAATGTTAATGGACTTTGAGATGACTGGATCACACATATCACCCTATGAAGAAGATAAATCACTTGTGTCTTTATCAGGTAAATTCTAAGCTCTTCACCTTTTAGCAGACAAAGAACCATGTACAGCTTTTTTTTACACAATGATGATTCACAGAAATTGCTCCATTCTTTCAAATCTTTTGCCCAGAGAATGAAAACAGGCTGGAATTAGGATGCTTATTTTACAGATCTTAATGGCAAGAAGTTGTATCATCATAGAAAATGGTCTCCCAGCTGTGTCTTCCGTGTTCAAAATACAAAATTTGAATCTTTTCCCTCCCTTTTATCTATCCTTTCCACTTTCAAGATCATGATGGAGGAGCTCTAAAAGAGCTCTAGAAAAATAGCAAAGGGATATCATAGAGAAAAGGCTGGAGAGCTTTTTTTGTACTTTTTTTTTTCCTGAAAATACTATGATAGTATACATCCTGGCCATTTCGTTCTTCCTGCACAGATTAAACCATTCAGCTCTTACAAAATGTATACATACATTTCAAATATGCATATATACTGCATTTCCATACACATAAAAAGTATTTATATATCATCAAATACATCACCAGACGTGTGGAATGCTGTATTTTCCATAACAGATGGAGGCAGAGTTCAGAGAGATCATGTCATAATCAAAACAAAACAAAATCAAACCAACTCCTCCAGTCCCAAGGGAAAAAATGAAAGCAAGCAAGAAATTCCAAACAGCATAAAGGGGAGAATCTTCCGGTTTTTAGAAATGAATAATAATCATAATACAATTATAAAATACAGATTTACAATACACAAACAGAAGAGGTACACAATCACACAGCATGTGGCAGATCCTGGGGCTTTGGAAGTGTTGGATATATTTTTTTGTCCCAGAGACCATATCTCAAAACTGGCTTGCAAGCAAACTTCTGTGTAGGCAGTATCTACGTATATAAAAAACCCTGAAAATTGTATTTTACTATAAATTGCCTAACAGGTCCTTAGTGAAACTAGACAAAAATCTGCTATTTACAGCAGGATATTAATAAAATTGACACTGTCACAGTAATGTCAACCAGAAACTATTCTTTTCTAATAATTTTCATGAGTAGCCAAAACAACTAGCATAATGCAAAGTCATAACAGAAGAATTCAAAAGGGTATATTCCCCACCTTCTGGTTTTCCACCCTTCTGATACGTGGAACTACAGGGTCCCTGTACTCAAATTTATGTAAATATTTCCCATTTGTAAGGATAAAAACATTTTTACATTGAATTGCCAGAGCACCATTCTCTTTTTCTCTTATTTCCTCTCCTACCATAGGATTTTACACTCAATTTATCAGGCAATTAAAACTCAAATCAACAGTCACAGCAATTAAGTTATAAGGGGAATATATTGAAAACAAAGGCTTGATTAACACCTCAACATGGAAGTAAAAACAGTAACTGAGGTCTGTGTATCATCCTAATAACAAAGCAAACCATTTTTTCTTGACTTCTCAAGGGGAACAGAGGAAAGGATGCAATATAGTGGAAACAATGGTAAAATATCCAGTAGGTAATAGTTGTTCATAGTTTCAAGAGAAGACATAAACAAAATGTGAAGGAAGCTTCCACTTTTAGAGAGGATTACTGTCCAAACTCATTGCTTAGACAAAACATTTGTGCTCAATATATTTGCTTCTGGATATACTGAAAACTTGATATATAGGTTGGTAGTCTTGCTTTTCTGTGATAGCCTCATGACTTTGAAAATCAAAACTAATCCTCATAGTTTTGAGTAGGAGATATCTCACCAGTGTTTGGGACTCCATTAATTTCTCATGTAACTTTTATTCCATAATTCCCTTTAAAGTGTTTGCCTGGCTACATGACATCTAGCTTTTGTGGATTTTGCATGGTGTAGAGCAGCTCTTCAAAGAAAAATGTGAGAAGACTTGATCTAAGCACTAGTTTTTGACACAAGTTGTGCAAGTATGTCCCAAAAGAAAACTGAATATCAGGTGTTTAGTCTGGATCCACAGCAAATTATTCTAATATCAGACTTTTCTTACCTCAGGTGCTGTTTTCATAGTTTGAATGTAACTATAGGCCTATTGAGACTGAAATAGTAATGAAATTTATTATTTGCATGTTCAAATAGATGCAATTTATAGTTCTAAAATCTTTTTCTACAAGACAATTCTGTTCTAAGACCATGAACAAACTCTTAGCTGTCAAGAAAACTGTTAAAGACAAGAAAACGAAGGAAGAATGGGAATGAAAGGCACAGGTCATGATCTACCTGGGTACTTAAATTCCAGACTGAATGCTCTCTGCTCTCCATTGTAACCAAATAATTGAGTCCTTCATAGGCAAAAATTTTCTGAGACACCTAAGGCCTTATTCAAACCTATGAGTGGAAATGAAGACCCTTGCTTGACTTCTTCAAGGTTTTACACACATCTTCAGAGATTAAAGGATTCAAAAAAATAAATTTTGAATGACAGAGAAGAACAGGGATTGCACATGCATAAGGAGAGAGAATTGGGACTAAAGGAAAGAGACAATGGGACTGAGAATGAAACTAAAAGTATTCAAAGTGAAGTAGGAAAGGGGGAAGATAGAAAACAAGTTTAGAGAGAGGAACTGAATAAACAAGGGAGAGACTGGGAAAGACAAATGAAAAAGAGAATAGGAAAAAAAGTGAACAAACATTATTTGTCTGAAATCTTTGCCTCAATTGGGTGGGTTATACCTTTCCTACAGTTGATTAACCATATTTATACAAGAGTTGAAAAAAGCAGTTTTCATAATTCAGAGATGCCAGCTTGTCAGAACCTAAATCAAGGTGTTTCTTTTAAAACTCATTTTGCATCAGGAAGTGTTCTGTGAATACAGGGATAGCACACTATTTGTTTTCTCTCCACTTCTCCCTAGAGGTACTGTAATATACAATTATGATAACTGACAAAATGCTTTTCCTCATGTTCTTACACCATATTTTATTAATTTTCCCTACTTTCATGTTTTCTCTCCTTAAAAATAAATAATCTCTCAAGTCTTACTGTGAGTCCAGAAGTTTTAAAGATTTCAAATAAATTCCTGTGTTTATTTTAGTTATAATGTATCCAAATTCAGAAGGACTAAGAAGGAAATTAGAAATAAAATCCCTTTCCAGCAAAGGAAAATGAAGCAGCAACAGCATTTTCTGTAGTGTATTACCAATATCTCTCTTTCTTTAAAGTTAAAGAAATTATTATTAGTGTAAAATTCCATAATCTATATTCCAATTGAAACATTTAAGAAGTTTGTAATACATAAAGTTTGATAGATAGTTGATTGAAATAAAGCCCAATTTTTCACATACATACAGAAATTATAGCTCAAAACTTTCATTCTGTCATTAATCCCTGAAATCAAAAATTGTACCTGAAGAGATGAAACCTAATTTCAAATTAATTGACTAGAAAATACCTAGCATCTAAAACTCCCACTGCCTTCTTTGAGAGCATGATTTTACCTTGAAATGAATAGCTGCGTAAATATCCCCATTCTTATTCAATTACTATGTTCATATTAAAGAAACCAAGTAAATTTTCCAGAACAGACTGAAATAAGTGTTTAAAATTAATTCTATGAGTACTCATCTACCACTGCTTAAATAGTCAGAGTGACCATTTGTATGTGTATTGCTATAGCCTTAGGAAGATCCATGAACAAAAATATAAGTGGAGGCTTTCTCTTAGCACTGAAACTCAGTCTAGTTATATGCTGCCAAAGAACAGAGAGTACTGGATTACCGAAATGAATTGTTTAACGTCACTTTGTTAATTTTCTCAATATTGAGTCAGTGAAATATATCACAAAAGCAGAAGAGATTTTCCAGAACTTCTTGGGGAACTCAGCACAATAGTTTGAGACCTTAAAAAGTATATATTCACCTCATTGTTTATCTTTAGTATTTCTGTTTCATGAGATAATAGTAAAAATTGAGTGTCAATGCTATTTACACACATGGATTACTGCACGCAATAGTTCATAAGTAACTACAGAATTCTGATTTGAGAAGTTCATGGTGTAAATTAAGGGTAAAAAAGCAGGTTATCCATGCTGGCTTTTTTTCTGCTATCACTGACTGTGGTACTGAAATTCCCACTGACTTATTAAACATACAGCTTGAATGTAAGCTTTTCATGGATGCACCATCAATGCCTCTTAATTTTTGAAAAGATGACCAAAATAAAGGTAAATGAAAACTGGAGGAGAAACCTATTTTTCAATGTATCCCTTCTGTTACTTTTGTGTGAATGAGGTATCTGTAAGTTTGTGATGGAAGAGTGAGTGATGGAAGGTCAACCGAAAAGATTTATGAAGAGGGAGTAAGGTTGTACATCTTGTGAAATTCAGAAAAAATGTCCACGTTTAGATGCCAGACTGAGAAAAGGAAAGATGAGAATGAAGGCGGCTTTAGGAAGTTTGGGGCATGAATTGACAAATTTCTGGAACCTAGATAAAGTTTAAAACATACAGTTTTCAGAGAACACTTTCTACTAGAGATTAAAGAACTGTAGCAATGTAGAACACCTAGCCAATTAGTGGTAAGGCAAAGAATAGGACTTTTTCGCTCGTCATATATATGAAATTGACACAAGAGAGTTGATGGGTGAGAAATTGCAACCAAACTGATTCTTACATCAAGTACGAAGCATCCTCTCAATTATTTCTGCATTGTCTCTACAAATCTTGGCCAACCATTATCAGAGAAATGCTGAATTACCATCTAAATGACTGTGTTCCTAACATTCATGTCTGAATGGGTGTACCAGTAATTTCACAAAGCTATCTTTGTAAAATTCAAAGCCCAAACCTTAGAAATACAGAAAGATATTTTGAGCTGAACCTTTCTGAGGGGCTTAGCTAATGAGACTTTTTAAACTATAATGAGGATTCCTACACTATTGGAGTTCTTCCCAAGTGGATGTGGAAATAACACCCTTATTCAACTGAAGCTAGGCTGCAAGAATCCTGTTATTTAGTGCAAAGAGTATGTGGCTACTGTCTTGCTTTGAAAGTAAAGGGAGTCTTTGAAACTACTTTCCTAGCCTGAATTTTGCAGTGTTTCAAGTTTCTATTCTTACAGTAGTTTTCCATATCACCCTCTATATCATTTAAATGGTTGTGGCATGGCATGCTTGAAAAAACATTCATTTTCTTTACCCCAGAAAAACTGTACTCCTGTACACTCTAGTGTAGTGGAGTTACTCCACTGCTTTTTTCCTTCTGCATTGCCATCTTGTTCCTCAGGATCCTAGATGATATAATGGGAAATGCTGAAAGACTGTACAAAAAAGCTTTCTATCCTCTATTCAATCAAATGAGAGAGTGAAGACAAAAGGAATTAAGAAGGCTGTGGGGTTTTCTGTTGTTGTTGTTATAAGAACAGTATTAAGTTGTTACATCAGATCTCAGAAACAGACAAATCCTGTTTGAATTATTTGGATAAATGAATTGATTAGTTGCTTGAAATGACCTGAAGAAATTAATGATTTTAGAAAGTTAAATTTAATAAATTAGATTTTGGATTTATTGCTAAATATAATCATAGATGTTCCTGACTTATATTAACATACTTTCTTAGCAATGACTATTTACAGGAATCAGAAAACCCACATGAATAAATCTGAAAAAAGTTTTCTTTAGTGATCAACATTTACTGACATATACTGTTATGGTATGCAAATTTAATCCCAGTTTAAGAATGGAACTGACACTTTCATAATAACCAAATGTGCACACTGCCCATGTATTCACATTTCAATATTACAATGCCTTCTATTGCTGCAGCACTTTATTTTGTAAACATTAATATTCATCTCTCACAGCACTCCCAGAGGCAGGTAATATAAGTATTAATATCCCTAGTGTTCAAAGGAAAAATGTCATAGTCTTTTATAAAAACCTGTCTGATAAGGTAGCATTTGGTGAGGGGTGAAAGTGGAATTGAATATTTTATGGCAGCAATCATTTTAAATATTTTTCAGAAAAACAAAGGTCTACTGCAGTAATTCTCGCTTTAAGATGTAGTTGCTTCGTTCAAAAACAGCTCAGAGAGTAAAAATGATTTCTTAGCTACCTGGAGGCACAACTTTTTATTGCAGAATAAATTTTTATTTTTTTTTCTTAATCACAAAATAAATCTATTTGTAAATCTCTGAGCCGTAATTTTATCTATTAATTGAAAAATAAATTCCTCATTATCAATTGCACATTAATATGAACCAAAATCATTCAAAAAAAAAGCTGCAATTGAATGAGATCACTGACATTTGACATTTAGTCCTAACATTTTTTCTCTATAATTGCCTGTTTGTCTCACAAATACAGCAAGGCACTTGCAAGAGCAATGCATTTTCCTTTTGAAAAAGCTGCACACATTTTTCAATACTTGTAGACATACAAGGCCAGTTCTTTTTATTGTATATTGAAATCCTCACCTTCTTCTAAATGCAAAGGTAACTACTGCTCAGGGCAGAGTTTTCCATAACAAGCTTTCTCATCTCTGAATAGCTAGACTCAGCCAACATGTTGCTTGCTTTCCAACAAATTCTACTGTGTTTTAGGCAAATGAGAACCTCATGAACTAGCTTTTGCCATTCTACTAAATGAGGAAGACAAACTTTCAAGGTGTTTTGATAATGAAAACTATTCAAAAGACAAAAATATATATTAAAAATGTTTATCCCTTCTGGAAAGAAATAAAATAAAATAAACAAGCTGAAGCATGAATTTTCCTCTTGCTATTTGAACAGAAAGAAAAACAATCAAACCAAACAGCAAATCCCTTCTTTTCTGATATCAAACACCTTGCATTCCAATGCGAAGTTCCTGTTTCTCCTTGAGAAATACAGGTAAATATGCAATACGTGTGTGATACCTTGATTATGCTCTGTCCCATGGCCTCTGTAGTGTTGACTACAAGAAGCAGCAAATTGAAATCCAGAAATGACACTCTGATGCTGGTATATAAAATATTCTGGCTTCCACTGAATCACTATTTGCAAACAAAATGGCACAGGCTTTGATGCCACAAGCCATAATTACTTATCCATAATAATCCTACAACTGCACCTATTGGAGCTACCAGTGCTATATGACCTTGCATAAAACTACTGACACAATGGAATGGAGTTAACTTTCTTTCTAGCAGCTGGTGTAGTGTTATATTTTGGATCTGAGATGAGAAACAGTGATGACAGTGCAGAAATGTTTTTGGTTTTTGCTAGGCAGTCAGGGTCTTTTTTGCTCCTCATTCTGCCCTGCCAAAGAGCAGTCTGGAAGGACACAAGAAGCTGTGAGCGGGTACAGCCAGGACAGCTGACCCAAACTGACTAAAGATGTATTCCAAACCATGTGATTTCATGCTCAGTATATAAAGGTGGGGGAAGAAAAAGGAAGGAAGGGGAAAGTTGGGAGTTATGGCCTTTGTCTTCTCAAGTAACCTTTATGTGTAATTGAGTCCTGCTTTCCTAGAGATGGCGGTACACCCGGCAGTGATGAGAAACAGCGAATGATTTCCTTTTTTTGCTTTGATTGGACGTGCAGACTTTGCTCCACGTATTAAACTGCCTTTATCTCAACCACTCTTCTGATTCTCTTCCCCATCCCAACCAGGCAAGTGAGTGAGCAACACGGTCATCATTGCCAGCTGGGGTTCAGCCACAACACGCAACAATTCCCAACTATATGAGAAATAGTGTCTGTTTAAATAGTTTAGGAACCCTCTATTAGAAGGCTAGATTTAGATGTTGTAGGAAGCAAATGTTACTAGATTACTTACATTGCATGTAGCCAGTAATGCTGAATGAAGCCTGAATCTATCTGTTTCAGTACAACTGTTTCACACCCTATCCTATGGAAACAGCCAGAGAATCAAGAAAGGTCTTCAAACATGGAACTTGGTTTTCCTTTGTTCTTCCAAAACACAACTATTTTAACAATTTTTGTCATGTTATGAATTCCATGTTGTCCTGTTCTGCATATTGTGAAACAGCATGAATATCATTTGGAAATTGGTAGATGTTTTTCCACTAAATGGTGACTCACTAGCTGTAGAGTTCTCAGCAAAAAAATTTTACAGGAAGAGCTGATCTGAATCTTGCTAGGATCTGCATATTCCTTTCTTAGCCCTTCTGTAGAATGTATGGAAGTGATTCATATTTAGCTAATGGGATGGCTTATATTTGAATATGACACATCACATTTTATCTTGTATAAGGCTCAGATAACTTCTTTTGCTCTGTGGGGATAATACAGCTGATGCTCCAAAATTACAAAAAGCCATTAAGGCCACACACACTTATTTACATATAATATGCCTACTTTGGTAGTAATAATACTCCTCTTTTCATGATACTGATAATAATAATTACATTTGTTAATATAGTTAAAGATAAATAAACTCCCCACTATTTCATATAGTTAGCCAGCTAGAAGTGAGTCAGACTGGTCACTCATATGTGTCAAATGCTATGTCAGATAATGACAGAGCAATGAATGTTACTGGTGGTTTATTTCATAAACAATGAAATGATAAGCAATCAAACCCATGAAAATGTCAAACAGAGGCAATTTTCCTTTAATTTTTGTCTGAAGCTTTGTAAACTTTGATTTGGTAGAGAACAATAAAAGAAAATCCAGAGTGCATGACTCAGTATTGAAGAGTATACTGTATGTTTTTCCTCACAGTTTCGCCATGTGTGATGAAGCTGGGCTGAAAGCCAAAGTGTGCTCTTAGCTATTCCCAATGATTGTTGCTTCAGGAAAGCTGCCCCTAGAATGTAACTTTCACAAGCATCTACTTGTTTCATAAACTAAAACTAATTTTCAGTGGTTTGTGTTATATAAAGGCATAACTATAAGTTGCATGGATCAACAGATCCTCCTGTGCTAATTAATTAGCCTTCTCACAAGTGCTTCCTACAAGTGCTCCTTGCTGTCCTGCAAGTGGGGGTATAATTACTTGACTTCTTGGTTAATCATCATTTGTTGTCTAATTCTAATTCTAATTCTAATTCTAATTCTAATTCTAATTCTAATTCTAATTCTAATTCTAATTCTAATTCTATTTGTAAAGTTAATTGATAATTTTTTCATGTATTGTGGATGAATGTCTAAACAGTAGATTAAATCTGTTTAATTGATTCTGTGACCTGACTTTACCTTAAACAAACAGTCTTAGATAAAGCTATTTTTAAAATAAAACATTTCAGTCCTAAGCTATCTGAAAATACTCATACTCAGATTTCATTGTATAATCTTAAGAAAATTTTACAAAACTAAGTTCCTTCTGAACAGTACAAAGGCTGATTAATTGATTCCACCATTTTCTCAAAGGTAGTATATTTTCAGGGAGCATTCACAGAGTGATATTTGTCTCATGGAGACAAAGTTTACTATTTTGTAGTGTGAAATTTCTATGGATAGAGCTAGGTAAACACCAACTATCCTCTTGTTGACTAGTCAAGTAACTATGTCATTCACAAGTTGAGATCAATTACACTTTTTCTGGTCTGAATTAATTAGATCTAGAGATGATAACATTTGCAAGTCTGGAAAGCATTGCAAAAAATTATAAACTATGTTTTAAAAAATGAAATTTTATTTTGGCCTTATGTTAGACAGAAATTGGGAATGCCCACTTGGCTAAGTTCATCAGGATATCACCAACAGTAGTTTCCTCTTCCCTACTAGGAACCACCTTTAGAAGTAGTTAAGTCAGCTGGCCTACCAAGCAGATGTCATGGAACAGGGTTGACAATGTCTCTTCTTAAGCATAACTTGTGAAATATTCAAAATATGGCATCGTGCTTTATGAAGCTTATGTATTTACACTTAGTGTCTTTTTAGGAATACACTTTAAAAAGTGGCTGTGAAAATGAGGCTATTAAACAGTATTATTTCTAAAGACACATAAAATCCAGCAAACATTCAGCAAATGTTTTTAAATCTGGCAACTAGTCTACTCAAAGGGGAATCTCTCTCTACTTCAGAGTGTATCCCTAGGTAGTGAGTAAAGAGAGATGTTTGGCTTATTGCGGTATATCTAAACACATCAGATAACTAAGCCCATCAACCTACTTGGACACAGCAGTGGGTTTGACCATCTGCTCCCAAGTATGACTACAACTCTGCAGCTTCTCAATTTTGGCCCTAGAATTCATTAGAAAAAACAAGGGGTACTAAGAAACACTGGGTTCTGACAGGTGCCTTGGAAATTTACCCTTGGTAACATGTGCTTTTGTAACAGTGATATGCATTCTTTTCCACAACACTACCAAAGTGCACAATTTATGTTGGCACGGGACAGCAGAAGGTTGTCACTTCTTGTTAGTGTTGCTTACTGCATACTCTAGACCAAAAGGTAACAGAAAATGTCTGGTTAACAAAGGATAAACACACTCCACTGCATGGTGCAGTGTATCATGAGAAATATTGTGTAGGAATCAAATTTTCTTTCCCTGCTGTCTTCTAGAACAGGGCTAAGAGGATATACAGCACAGTTATGAACCCTCCCCCATTTATTTAGTTAATCAAGAACTTTTTACAAGAGATTTTGAAGAAAAGTGGATAGAAGCCACTATTTAGAAAGCAGTCATAGAAAAGTGATATAATAGTAAACTTTTGTTCCCTTTTCCTCCCTTCAAGAACTGTTCTGAAGGACTCATTTGCTTCTCTTCTATTAGGCACTCTCCTGTCCTCTGAAAATGGAGCCATTTCTCAAAATAAGAAAAATAGTATCTAATGTTACAAGGAAGTCACTGTCTGTTTTAATAAAGGAGGAAAAGTAAAAACATGTTAAGACAAATGATTTAGGCGGTTTGTTCTTTTCTTCTCTTAGTTTTAACCTCTGGCTGGAAGTGTTCTGGTCCTAGTTATCAGAAACATGGCATATGACCTATTTGGGAAGCTTCTTTCTGGTTTTCTTGCAGTTTCTCATGCAATAAATTTAATTCTACTCTAGAGAATGAGGTAAAAGCCAAATTTGAAGCTTCTTGGCCCAAATTTCCTAAGTGTGAATAAAATTTGAAACTCCAGACACTTGCCTGGAGAGCTTAACTTCAGGAGTACACATTTTACAGCCATTCTATGGTTGTACACCATAGATGTATATATATAAACTCTGAACATGACACCTTTGTGTAATGTCATAACTGTAGTCAGTCCTGATTGTTTTTTTACTGATTGTTACCACCATCAGAGAATAAAAATGTCTCAGTTCTCAGAGAATTAAGGAAAAAAGTGTTCATTTGAGATAGAGGAAACCAAAGTAACCAAAGTGAAAGTTAATTAATTTTTCTATTAGTCCAAATTCCTTTAAAATGGCCATATTTCATTGCCAGAAGAGGCTGATAATTTACTCTGAAATTACAAAGAAGCTTGAGACCCAAAACCTTCAGAAAAGCTCCTAAATATGTTATAAAGGACGTAACAAATCAAAAGACTGGAAAACCAGATAGCTGAATAGAAGAAACTAGACGGTGAGAGGAAAATGTTTCCAGCTCAGGTGATTTTTTTACCACCTTCTATAATTAAAATGAGAAATAAGGAAGGAAATTCAGTTACTAAATTTAGACTTTTCTAGTAGTATAAAAGGTGAGGAAATGGAGAAAATGAATGAAATAGAATACACATAATTAAAGCAATAATTTATGCCAGCCCACAGATTTGTCTGTAGGCTCTAATGCTGCTATGGGTGAAACTACGTGGAACACTGAATGGAAGACTTGGAAAACAACCTCAGCAAACTATGTCTTCAACCTCTCCCTCCCAGCCTTATTTTTTGTCTGTTTTATTTATTTTGGAAACTTTTTGAGTTTGCTTTCAAACATCCCTTTAAGGTAAGTCAACACATATATTTTGATATTTTTGAATAAAATTGTTTTAAAAGAAGAATATTTTAATTCAGTTAACACATGTACATATACTGGACTTGAGCCAGACGGCATGAGACTAAGAATAACAGCACCACCATCCACATCCCATACTAAAGAAAATTTTCTTGCTTCTCCTTTTTTTCCACCTGCAGAATCAGTTCCTAGCAAAATGTACTGAAATAACAAAATCCAGAGCCCTTTCGAACAGAACCCTCAGTAATCATTGCCAGGACCTTGATGCTGACCTGGGTACTTGATCTCCTATCTTGAGTTTCCACTGTGGAAACACTTGGTGGTTGCTGGACTCCTGGTGACCCTGTCCACACTCAGAAACCTGCTGGCCTGGTCCTGCACAGGCACAGGGATTTCTGCTGCCTACCCCACCTCACATCTCACATTCCTTTGCTGTGTTTTGCCTTCCCTTCCTGATCCCTGGAAATACTATGTATAAAACAACAATTTTCCAGGTGCTATGATGTCTCAAGTGTTTCCCCTTGAAGAAGGCTTAGGAAGAAAGAATTAAAAGCAGATGATATTCTCACAAGGAGAAAGTTGTTGTTAGTAGCTTTGCAGAAAGACACCTGGAAAAGTATGATTAACTGTGCTAGTTTCCATGAAATCCAGGAACAGGAATTGAAGTACAGATTCTAGACATCCATGACACTACATGGCAAGAAATGAGCCAAATTTCTAAGCAGGACAGAAGATAACACCAATGGCAGCAAAAGAGAACATTAATATTGATGTTAGTAAAGAAACAGCATAAGCTGAGAAAATAGTTTTCCTTGTCACCAGCAGAACAGAAATTCCGTCTACACTTCATTTTTTTCTGCATACAGAAGGCAAATGCTGGGGATGAGCTGGGATCATGCAGTACCAAGCTCTGTAATGCTATACCCTTTTCCATTTTAGGAAAATACACTACTGAGAAAATGGTGCATCACATTCAATTAGAAAATGGTTCACAATCGAGACTACTGTACAGCCTGATTTCATACATTTTGTTTCATGTTTTTTGTTTCATCTCAATACTTTTAACAAATAATGTTTATTCTGTAGCTTTTTAAAAACTATGTATCTTTCTAGTTTAAAAACAAGTCACTCCAGGCTGGCTAGCTCATTTTATCAGTTTGCATAGGCTATATATTGAATATGTTTCAAGGGATAAGAAACATTCCATTATTGTTCCCTAAAGGAACCAGATTAATTAAACTTTCTGGCTAAATTCCTCTGAATAATGAGTGAGCCAATTATTACCATGTTGGATTTCAAATGAAACAGAAAACAGATTTTTGAAAAGGAGACATTCTGCAAAGTCTATCTAAGAATTTCAGTGCAGATCTCTCCACCAGCTCAGTGGGCTGCCCTGGATATTGAAATGGTGCCTATGGTCCATGGCCAGATCTCAGAATGCCCATATGTCATATTTTCTCAAGAAGGTCTTAGGAGGCAGTCCTAAACTTATTTCCTCTCATTTGTGGGAGGTTATGAGAGCAACTATTAAAAGATCTCACAGAGGAGCAGACGTGACATTCTTCCAGAGATTTCCTGTTTTGGAATGGTGAATTCTTTTTTCAGAGCTCATTTTCTCTTATAGGCTGATAGGCTTGATGTATTTGCTTTTTTTTTTGGTGTCATCACCATTCCTTGTGAGTCCTCTGCCATTGAGATAGCTATCTATGGAAATAAAACATTAATTTTCCTGCATGAATTTGTACTTAAAATCACCGACTGAATACCTATCCTCTAGACAATATGCAGTATCATTTGCCTCACCTTCCAGCAAAGCCTATTCTGAAACTCTAAATGTCAAGTATGGAATCACATTTCCTTTAAATTTACCTCTTGTTCAAGGTATGCATAAAGAAGCTGAAGATATATCTCCTCTTTGATTTATGCCTTCAGTTAAATGATATCTTGCATTAAAAGCACTGTTTTGTCTTTTGTCTTTTGTCTTGATAGAGCTACTCAGGAGTGTTTTTGTCTTGGATGAGGAATAGACAATATTTTTACTTTTCTTTTATTTTTTGTGTGTTTTTAACTGTGTCATAATAGCACGTAAAAGGCCAACATTTATTCTTCTGCATGTTTCAGGAGACTCCCCTTGCCAAAATTTAAGACAAGTCAGAACACATCGAAACACTGACTGTGAAAGACAGTATTCTACATCTCCTACTCAGGATGCCTGCAATTGTACCATGTCCAAAGGAATGCAGAATCAAACTGCAAACTTTCCAGGTTTTCCAGAAGTTATAAAAGACAACTATGATTTAGTGGTTAAAAATATGACAATATCATGATTTGCAATTCTGACATGGCTTGCATTTTGACAATGACTGTAGAAAGTATTTTTCCTCAGGTTCTCCTCACAAAGATGTGTTTTTTGTGTATCTATTGTCAAATAAGATTGAAAAGCAGCTGAAGTATTGCCGCTCTGAAACATGTGCACCAGGAGTATTAACCTCCTTATGCTATTAATTTTGTGTATGATAAAAAAATAATTTATTAAAGTTTTATTACTGTAAAACCAATGGAGTTACTAATATTAAAAAACTGTGCAGAAGAAAGCATTTTCTTCTTATCTTTTGCAACTTCCTTCTGTCTGGTTTCACACTACTTTCACACTACTACTTCATCTTAGAAGAATCCTCTGTGAGAACAACTTCTGCTAGCAAAGTGAAAGCAACCTTTTAATGATCCCTTAGATTACAATAGACAAAATGTGATTGAAACTGTTGTTCTTAATAATTTCTAAGGGTAAGGTGAAAATACAATTATGTCAGATTTCATTCTTAACTTAAAGAATTTCTTCTTCTGGTCAATCTGTCAGTTCTAGCTCTAGTCTTTTGAGACTCTCACAATGCCATAAAAGAATATCCTTAGGCCAAACCAGAATTTCCCTTGACACAAAGCAAGACATCTTGCATAATGATCAGGGAGAGAAGATTAAATACGTAGAAGGAAACTGATACAGAGAGAAAATATTCAGTGGGCCACTGCTTTAACTTTTCAGGTCATCTTGGAGAAGTGAAATTCATGCTGTCCAGAGCTAGTATGTCTGTACTAATTGTGCTCCCAGTCATTGAGTTACACTTATTCATCACACCTGATTCTTAAAGTTAATAAATTCATTATATGTAAGTGGCCATATTTCCAAGAAATTTAAGACCTAATTAATTGATCCTTGCAGACAGTAAACCAGATCTTCTGGTAAAAATTGTCTTGAAAAAAGCAATACTGGTAATCTAGCATAAGCTTTTTGTCCCACACTGGGAAAAGAAAGTCCTAGCATGACTTCATTATTTCTTCTGGCACAAAGATACTACAATATTTCAGCATTTAGGCCATCTCTTTCTACAAAAAAAAAAAAAAAAAAAAAAAAAAAGATTTATACCAGACATTACTTGAATAAGGGAAGTATAAGTATGAGATTAACCAACCTGAGACCTTTCCTGGATTTAGTGTTGAGCAGAGGTCCACCTTATCTCATTGCACTATGCAGAAGCCAGATTCATTTGCCTCAGCCTCTCTCCACCTTCATGTTTCTGCTCACTCTAATGGCTAGAACTGATTTTTTTCCCAAATACAGAATTTTTAAAAATAACAGGTCATAAATGAAAATCTGTCCAGGAGTCTTATGGCCTGTCTGCTTTGTATATGTTTCTGATAGCAAGCTAACAATGATGATAGCCACAGACAAGCAATTGATGCCTGTCTTGATCTAGAGGCAATTATGTTTTATTTCTTATAGTTATTTTGTGCAACAAAACAACTTTCACAAGTTGTACTATTTTAAAATGATTTAGTGTGTTTTCAGAGATTCCTTTTATTTTCATTCAAACAAAAATAGTATTTAGAATCACAGAATGGTAGGGGTTGGAAAGGACATTTAGAGATTTCTCCAACCTCCCTGCCAAATCAGTTCACCTCGAGCAGGCTGAACAGGAACACATCCAGGTGGCTTTTGAATATCTCCAGAGAAGGAGACTCCACAACCACTTTGGGCATCCTGTTCTCTGTCTGTTTTCCAGTGCTCTGTCACCCTTGAAGTAAAGAAGTTTTCTGTCACGTTCAGATGGAATTTCATGTGGCTGATGTCTCTTGTCCTGTTGCTAGGCACCACTGAGAAGAGTCTGACTCCATCCTCTTGAGACCCACCCTTTACAGATTTATAAGCATTTATGAGATCCCCTCTCAGTCTTCTCCAGGCGAAACAGACCCAGGTCTCTCAACCTTTCCTCAGAGAGAGGTGGCTCAATTCCCTTGATCATCTTTGCAGCCCTCTGCTGGACTCTCTCGAGAAAGACCAG
This sequence comes from Gallinago undulata, assembly GCA_026546715.1. Lineage (NCBI taxonomy): Eukaryota > Metazoa > Chordata > Aves > Charadriiformes > Scolopacidae > Gallinago > Gallinago undulata. The sequence continues at coordinate 31,674,911 of JAOTQQ010000019.1, forward strand.
CAGTATGTCCTGGTCTTTCTTGAACTGCAGAGCTCAGAACTGAATAGAGTACTCCAAATGTGGCCTCACCAGGGCAGAGTGGAGGGGGACTGTACGGGACTTGGGACTGTTTTAAAGTTTCCTCCAAGTAGGCAAATCCAGTAGAGTATACTTTCATTTAGATTCTTTTTTAGCACTGTCACAATTCCATCCAGTGTTGAATAGGAAGTTAGTAGCAGAAATTTTATATAAATATACTTCTAACCAAGGGAAGTAAGCATCTGGTTAAACATTAGGGGAGATGTGAATTAGCAAAATTATTTTTCTGCTTCTCTCTGGTCCTGCAGCAAATGGAGAAGTTGTTATATATTTAAGCTAAATCCACATACAGTCATCTAATACTAATTTAATCATCTTTCCTCCCAGAACAAATGACTGACTAGACAAGGTATTAAGTATTCATTTTTCAGCTCTCTCCAGTCTTAAGCCTCTAACACCAACCACCTTTATTGATGAGGGTTGTTTGTGAAGGTTTGTTAATACAAAGGAGAGAAAATCATACTTGGAACAAACAGCACATTCAGGAGTACAGTTCTAATGAAAATTCTGTAGCAACTTACTAAAAAAATACAGAGTTCCCTGAGTATGCTTTCTGAGGTGTCAGGCTACTGGAATATGTACATTGAAATAAATATACTGTATGCTGTAGAATTGTCTGCCAGATTTGAGAAGAGTGGGTCAATGATACCCAGATGATCTTTAGCATTTCCTATTTCTCCAGCACATGAGATTTATTTTCAAAAGAATTAAAGAGCTACATATGTAATCAGTATACTTGCACAAGGGAAGAGGCTTAGTAATATTATCAAAATGTTCTATCCTGAGTGAGAAAAAGGCATGGGAAAATACTGTTCTTAATACTGAGCTTTCACATTTGCTTCCAAACCCATACTTAACATAGCTAACAATGTGCTTATGTCTAAACCACACTAAATGGAGCCTAGCTGTTAATGTTCTTGTATGGAAATACAAATATTTTGCTGTAATTTTATAAACCAAGGTACCTCATATATTAAATATAAAACAATAAAAGTGCTATTGATACAAATATGAACAAGCCAGATTTATGTATGGCCATGCTTGGATTGCTGTTCTGTTGCTGACAAGCAAGCTAAACCTAGAGGTAATATCCTAATACTTCTGCCAAGAGGTCTGTGACCTGCTCTTGACCTGTGTACACTGCTGAATTTTAACATTAAAAGTCATGATAAGATTGAAATGAATAATTTTTGACTTATCTCTTCCATACTTCAGCCTGTTTATATTATTATAAATAACAGTTATTTTTAATATCAGAAGTGATTATGCAAAGAGTGAAAAATTTCCATGCTTTTTTCTCATTGCTTTTAAACAATATATATAGCTGATGTGATATAAGAAAAGCTGTAAGAATATTTTTGCCTCCTTTAATGGAATGAAATATGGTATAAGGATACAAACCTGTAACAAATAACAGTCCTGTAGCTTAAATCCGGCATCTTGTTTTGCTGTGAACTCCTTCATGTCCCCTCATTCTCAGCTGCACTGTTTTCTGTTTCCTGGTGTCCCCTAACTTCAGGTGAAATTCAGATTCCTCCTGACTAACTATCTACAAAGGCAACATTAGTATTAGTCACGTTACATACTTGGCATGAGATATGGTTAATGTTGTGTAACTGTTGGAGAGCTGCTTACGCTGATTTTTATGAGTTTCTTTCCTTCAGCTAATATCATATTCCTACACAACTTTTTCAGTTTAGCTGCAGGTACTATTTAGACTACTAGTTTCCCTGCCATAGAAGTAGCATTGGGTGATTATTCTTGGGAATTTGACAATTTTTTCCTTACTTTTCCTTGCATTACTGAGTTTAAGCAACCTGACTGGTATTACATGTGTTCTTGCTGTTGCCTAACAACACTTTCTGCAGTGTGTCTTCAGTGTTCAAGACAGAGGAAATGAAAATACAAACAAAAGGCTCAATTTTGCAAGCACTTACTATTATGAGGATAGATGCGGAAATCAGCAAAATTTATTCATATTAAGAAGTGTTATGGCCAACTGCAAAGGTCTACCAGATAGTACTCTAAGGTGTACAGAAGATCATCCTGCTTAAGTTCCAGATAGCTAAAGTACAATGTGTACTTACAACAGGAAAAATCTTGCAAAGTTTAGAATATTTGAGACATCATGGAAATTAAGTGAAATTAAGGGCACTAGGTAGCTACTAGTAAGTTTAACACAGAATCACAGAATGATATAGTGTTGGAAGGAATATCTGGAGATCATGTAGTCTAACTCCCCTGCCAGAGCAAGTTGCAGAGGAATAAGTCCTGGAGGGTTTTGAATGTCTGCTGAGATGGAGACTCTACCACTTCTCTGGGCAGCCTGTTTTGATGCTCTGCCACCCTCAAAGTAAAGAAGTTCCTCCTCATGTTTAGATGGAACTTCCTATGTTCAGGTTTTTGCCTGTTACTTCTTGTCCTGTCACTGGGCACCACTGAAAAGAGACTGGCCCCATCATCTTGTTGCCCACCCTTTAAGTATTTGTAGGCATTGATGAGATGTTCCCTCAGTCTTCTCTTGTCCAGACTAAAAAGACCCAAGTCCTTCAGCCTTTCCTCATAAGAGAGATGTTCCAGTCCCCTAATCATCTTTGTGGCCCTTTGCTATGCTGTCCGGCCGTCCCTGTCCTTCTTGAACTGGGGAGCCCAGAACTGGACACAATACTCCAGATGTGGCCTCAACAGGACAGAGTAGAAGGGGAGGAAAACCTCCCTCAACCTGCTGGCCACATTCTTCTTGATGCACCTCTTCTTGATGCCATTGGCCTTCTTGGCCAAAAGGGCACATTACTTCCTCATGGTCATCCTGTCGCCTACCAGGACTCCCAAGTTTGTTACACTGTAGATAAAATGACAGAAAATTAATATCTGTGTATTTTTAATTGATATGCCACAGATAAATCATGTCACATATAATGATTTCAAACAATAAGCTAGGAGGTCAGTGGCAGAAAAGGTTGAGTGTTCACTTGGAGAGGTTAGAAGATTTTTATGCAAAATCAAATTATGCACATGTACTCTATACCTCTTAAACACAATGTATTGGGTTTTCATGGCAAGGTTTTCTTAGTGGGACGACTAGAGGGGCAGCTTCTATGAGAAGATACCAAAAACTTCCCCATGTATGATAGAGCCAATGCCAGCCAGACCACCTCTAAGATGGACCAATCATTGGCCAAGGCTGAACCCATCATTGACAGTGGTAGTCTATGTCATAACATGTTTAAGAAGGGGAAAAAAAGCTGCTGTGCAACGGCAACAACAGCCAGAGAGAGGAATGAGAACATGTGAGAGAAACAACTCTGCAGACACCATGGTCAGTGAAGAAGGAGGGGGAGAAGGTGCTCCAGGAGCCAAACCATATTCCCCTGCACCCTGTGGCGAAGACCGTGGTGAGGCACTCTGTCTCTCTGCAGCCAGTAGATGTTAATAGCAGAGCAGATATCCACCTGCAGCCTGTGGAGGACCCCACTTCAGAGCAGACAGATGTTCGAAGGATGCTGTAAACCTGTGGGAAGCCTGTACTGGAGCAGGCTCCTGGCAGGACTTGCGAACCAACGGAGAGAGAAGCCCACACTGGAGCAGGACTTGTGACTCTGTTGGGGGCCCATACTGTAGAAGTCTGTTTCTGAATGACTACATCATGTGAAAAGAACCCACACTGGAGCAGTTTGTAAAGAATGGGAAGGAATCACATTGGAGAAGTTCATGGAAACCTGTCTCCTGTGGGAGGGACGCCATACTGGAGCAGGGGAACAGCATGAGAAAGAAAGAGCATCAGAGACAATGTGTGATGAACTGACCACTACCCTCACTCCCCATCCCCTTGTGCTGCTTAGGGGAGGAGGCAGAGAAAGTCAGGAGCTTGGGAAGAAGGGAGGTGTTAGGGGAAGATGTTTTAATATTTAGTTTTTATTTCTCGTTACTCTACTATGATTTGAATTGTAATAAATTAAATTAGTTTCTCCAAGTCCAGTCTGTTTTGCCCGTGATGGTAATTGCTGAGTGAGCTCCCTGTCCTTATCTTGACCCATGATCTTTTAGTTATATTTTCTCTCCCCTGTCCAGTTGAGGTGGGGAGTGATAGAGTGGCTTTGGTGGGCACCTGGCATCCAGCCAGGATCACTGGAAAACACACTTTCACCTGCAGGAGTGAACGATCAGCTAATAGCTAACCATCTAGCCTTCTAACAAGTACTTTAAAAAGGGCCAAATAGAGTTTCATAGCCATAATACACTTAGTTTGTAAGTCTGGTCTATCTTAAGTGTTTTGGTTTTTGTCCACAGAAATGAACACAGAACTGTGAAATAAAGATAAAACAGCAGTGACTTGATAACTTTAGTTACTAGTGCTTTTAAACTATACCTATGACAAAGTTAGTGTCTTTGTGATGTATGGAGTTACAGACTTTTCCATTTGTCTGAGTTAAACCCTAAACCATGTCAACTAATGGGTAGAGTTTTCAGCTGTCTCTTTTGGACTACTAAATTTCCCATATACCAAATATAGTTTTTCACTGTTTTCTAAATTTTTAGGTTTCACTGGGTACCTTTTATAAAATAAAATCAGAAAATGGAGTATTGTGAACAAACAAGTGCTGCATTGCAGTGACTGCATTGTTCACATGACTTTGTGCAAGTAATTGCCTCACACAGGGACACCTCTTACCTTTCCTTGATATTTTTATTCAGAATCACTGTAATCAATCAAAAAGTTGACTCTGACTATTCTATCAAATTATCTTTGAACTGTACTGGAGAATAAAATTTCTCCTTTCCCCTCTTTTCCCTACATATTTGTTTGTATTCTGAGTTGGATATTAAAGGGACTTTCTTTCAGTAGGAAAGTAGTAGGATCAGTATCTTAACAAATATGCCTGTACTTACAGGCAGATCTGCAGTTTTACAGGTATATGTCATAGAACAAAGCCCTGCCTGATCTGATCCCACCAGTGTTGGGAACAATGCATGTTAAAAACAAAAAAAATGCTTGACCTCAGAATTGCCTACAAGTGCACAAGCTCATAGTTAGTGTTGTGGGTATTGTATTTCACTACTACCTTGACAAAATGTTGCAACATTGAGACATTGAGACAGTGGCACAACTGAGGAGTAGGGCTTTCATAGACCTGAAGACCAGAGAAGCACAGATACATACGTTAGTTTTGCTCAGTTTCTACAGATGACTTTTGGAGTAAGCTATCTCCTCCTATTTCCCCTCTTCAGACTAGTTTTCCTCTTTGTTTTAAAAGTAGCAGCAATCACTTTCAGGATGTAATTTAGATATCATCAAAACCAATGCCAGCATGGCAGCTTTTTCCAGCACCTACTAACTGATCTGTAGTAATAATCTGCTGTCTTGTACAGAGAGCTTGGAATGGCCACAGAAGGAGGCTAAAGCTTTAACTGTGGGTTGGTTGGCAACCTATGTTGCCTTTTGACAAGAAACTGGCTACAGCTGAACCAAATTTGTTAAATTAACTAGATCCTAGCTTGTTTTGAGGCGGAGAAGACTTTCAGTTTAATGGTAAGCAGTAACACAAACTCTTGCTGGGCAGCAGAGACAGACTTCAGCAGAACTGAAAGCCATAAATATGTGAAAAGACTCGTCTGAAAGCACTTCCTGTTGTGGAACACTGAGGAACAGAAAGACGTACTTAGCCCCTGCTAAAAGAAGAGCTGCCCCGTGTAGGCAAGTATCAACTGTGTCTGGTCTCTTATGAACAGTCCCATAAAGCCTCCTCTCTCCAGCCCAAGTGTGGTAAACTCATCAGATGGGTTTGGGGGCAGCTTGCACCTGTAGGCCTCTGGGGCCTTCTTACCCAGCAGTCATTGGATGAAGGCCACTGCACGGCCACTCCTGTGGCTACTATTCATGTAGGAAGATCTCCAAAAAGGAGCTTTGAAAGTGAACAAGTTCAATGCCCTCCTCTTGAAGTCACCAGTTCTAGCCTGCTGAATCCCAACTCTGTAATCCTCTTTGCTGCTGAAGGTGCTAGCAGCTGTCCTGGCTCTCCTCTCACTCTCATATCCCCTGTCAGTTCTCCTTGTGCAAGTCATGGCTTACACAGAATTTCAGAGCATACAGGGAAGCTGCAGACCCCATTACCTGGCTTGGTAGTAAAACAAACTCCTCTCCCTGTGGTGTGCCTGCAACGACTCAGGACCTATTTCAATCCCCCCCTCTGCTAAATATTCATGGGTGTTTAGATGGCATTGTGTAATGGTAGAAGATGCAAAATTGCAGGAGTTGTTCATCAGTTAAATTCTTGACTATTTCATTACTCTGATAAAAATAAATCCCAAGGAATAATTGTAGTAAACATAGGAAATTCTCTTAACATTCTTGGAAAACAATTCTGAAGTATACTGAATATTGGAGTCCTCAAAAGATGACACTCACAAATTCAAGGTGGCATAAAAATAAAATTTTCATCTTCATTTTTTTACATATCCTAATTCCAGCTCCTTTGGTCCTGAGGAAAATTTTGATAACATCTACAACAAAGGTGTGCTCCTTGTTATGTTGATGTCCTATATTTTCATAGATTAAAAAAGCATGACTTTTTGTAGCAAAATTAAAATTAATCTGTATCAGTAAACTATGAAAATATGAAGCCTCTAATTTTGGAATTTTTAGTGTTAAAAGACAGTATTACATGAGCTTTCATATAGACAGTTAATCTAACAATTCTTTCTTGTTAGCGGCATGAGTGCTCTGTGATATAAAGACAGTGTATTTGTCTGTTTGACAGCTCTTTTCTGCAGATACAATAAGTGTAAAGTGTAAGAACTGTAGCCTGTTCCACCACTATACGTACTTCAGTTCAAATCTGAAAAGATAATCTGTAATATTTTTCTGGACCTGTACTTCCCTGGAAACGTGTTTTAAACAAATGTATACAGAATTGTATCTATAACATGCTTACTGTTGAGGGCTTTTAAGAAATACCCCAATGATGGATTATCCACACAAAAGGTAAAGAAGTTAACTGTTGCTCACTAGGTATGTAAAGTAGTTTTCTAAAGGTTGGGGTTTAGTTTTGTAGGCAGTACTTATTTTCATAGCACCTCAGAAAAATCTTCCTACTAGCAGGAAAGTAGACTAAGAAGGAGTTATCATTATTTGTTTAACAAAATAAATATGCCTCATCTGGAAGTGTGAGTTAATAAGCCATTTAGATTATTAACTCTTATGTAGACCTTGTGAATGCATTTTGCAAAGTATGGTTAAATTACGTTGATTACCTGGTTGTGAAAAATAATATGTAGCCCTAAGCCTCATAAAAGCCTGTGGAGAGTCAACATATGATGGAAGCATGTAGATTCTTTCTCACTGTTACTAACTGTATTAATAATAATACTGCTAATCAGATTTAAAGATCTCCTGCCTTACTTGGAACAAATTGCTTCTAATTTCATTAGTTCAGTGATATATCTGAAAAATAACTCTGGACCTGCACAGAATAGGTGCATCTATGATAAAACCCCTCTTGAATCACAGAGACAAATGTTCATGCTCATGATATATATTCATATATCATATTTCCCCTCAATATTTTTAAGAGTACATTAGTATAGGTGTAACTAACAGTTCACATTGCTGAAAAATTTATATTTAAAGCAATTTAAAAATTGCCTTTTTGTCACTGTCGAATTTAGAAAAAAGAATAAAATTTAATATAAAAATGTTTGTTTTCTGACTCTTTTCTAGATGTTTACCTTCATGGCATATACTGGTTTACTAAAGTTGCATATATCTATATGTTAGTATATGTGAATAAAAATAAAGTTTGGTTTTACAATGCTGACAAATGTAACACTGATCATACTGCTGATTTTCTGCAGTCTTATAATACAGTATGCTTCTAAAAGATGAAACTTGGATTTACTAGTTTTCATTTCAGCTTCAGCAAGCTGTATTTGACTAATTGTTGTAATTCCAAAATACTGTAGTATAAGAAGGTCTAAATTTCAGATTTTCTGCAATAAATTTGCTGCTTATTGTACTGGAAGTCAACTCCATAAGGCCCATTTCAAAATATCCCCAAGTAAAGCTCTTATATTCTACCATGTCTATTTAACTGCAGTTAGTTTAGGGTAAACTCAAATAAGCAGAAAGATTTGTTCCAATTTTTATGGGAACAAAACTCTGAAATTTAAATTTAAATTTTTGAAGGTCATGAGATATGCATCAAAATGTTTATGAAGTTGACTTCCAAAAATTCTCACAAGACTTTTTGAAATATACCAGTTTCTTTCCTCTTCTGATGTAGTGGATGCATGCATTCCATTCTTACTACTTTTAGTAAATTCTATATTTAAGTAAGTGTTATAATTACTTGTTGTTGTTGTTGTTGTTGTGTTTTGTTGTTGTAGCCATAAAGGTTACATATACACTCTAGGGGAAAAAAAAAAACGAAAAAAAAAAAACCCTTGTGTCCTCTATGGTTCTAGAATATGGGGCTTTTCAAAGTAGCTCATATATGTTAGAATTTTTAACTTAACAGTACTGATAAAACACTAATATTTTGGCTTTTGCTCTTACTCTGCTCCCACAGTGAATAGACAGGGTGTGTGCAACAGCTTGGGAAGAGACACAACCAAGCAGATCACCTGGGTTAACTAAAGAGATATTCCAAACCATATAATGTTATCGTCAGCAATAAAAGGGAAAAGAAAAGGTTTTAGGTTCCTTTTGCTCAGGAACTGGCTGGGCATCAGTCTACCCATTGGAGGTGGTATGTGATTGCCTTTGCATCACTTACTTTGTTTTGTTCTATCTTCTTCTGCCTAATCTTCACTTACTACTACCATTATTATTACTGTTACTATTATAACTGTTGTTGTGGTTATCATTTATCTTGACCGCCAAGTTTTTTTGCTTTTATTCTTCCTTTCCTCTGCCCCTGTCTCACTGGGGATGGAGGATTTGGAAAGTGAACAAGCAGCTGTGGGATGTTCGGCTGCCCGCTGGGGTTAAACCACAGCATCAGCTCATCCTCACAGATATGTCCTCCCTCCATCCCTCTTCTCAGTGCACTGACTCTGTAACACTTCCCAGTCAATTTGATGTTCCACGATATATATTATTCTAGTGAAAGAAAGAACTGTGGCCAATAAGGGTACTCATTAATGTCTACAGAAGATTTTAAGTGTGTGCCATAAAATAGATCTACACAAATATAAGCACAGAGGCATTCTTTTCATTGTATAGTAAAATGCTAAAATTTTTCACAAATACATACATGCATTTAATTCCCATGAATGCTAAAGCATGCTGTATCTGAAAGATATATGCTAAGAGTTGCCTTTCTTCAGTTCCGATTTTATGGTTGCTCACAGAAGTTAAAGAAGGAAGATGAAAAAGCACATGATTTCACATTTAGTGTACATTGAAATAATCTACTGCTGCCTTTTGGTTCTTTTTAGCTGGGTATTTACATTTCAACATAGAGAATTTAAGCAAGTATTTCCCCTTATCATTAATAGGGATTAACCCTGTGTATAGCCTGCAGTTTTGATAAGATATTCCCATATTTTTGTTATTTCCGATTCCATTTTTCTTGACAAGAGTCCTGAACTGTGTAAAGAAATCCTTTACAAATCTGACACAACATTTTTAGTATTCCACGTCTTTTAAATAGAACTTCAGTTTTAAGAGATTTACCATTCTGGCTGCAGCCAAGGTTTAATTAGCAAGCCTAGTGGGGCTAGTCTTTTTAGTTTGGATAGATCTCTTGTAAATGGGAAAGTGTCCTGGTTTGAGGTAAAACAGAACTAATTTTCTATTCAGTAATTTTACTTTTTCAACTGGGCCACTTCTAACTAACGAAACTCTGAAATTAACAGCGTATTGTTCAGAAACTGCTCGCTCTCACAGTGATAAGACCTGATCATACCAAGGAATGGTATGCAGAGAGGCCCTTGCATACACCTATTACTATAACAACCAAGGTCAGGCAAATTTGTTATTTGCCCCATTGGAGGGACGGAAGCGGAAAAACGTAGAGGGGTAGGGAGGAGCAGACAGGACAAGTGACCCAAAACTGACCAGCTGGGGTCTTCCATCCCATCTGCATTATGTTCAGTATAAAAGCTGAGAGATCAAAGGGTCAACCCTCTTCCTTCAATGGCCGACGTCCGAGGAGGACCCTGTCTGTTCGTCTGCCTTTGATCCCGATCTGAGCATTCCTGACTCCAGATACGGAATCTGGCTCCTGTCCACCACCGAGTCCGACCTGTGACTTCCCCCTGTGCCTGCTGGTGATGTGATGATCAACCTGGGAGCTTGATACAGTTTTGTATATACTGTATATATTTTTAAAATTTTTTTTTCCTTTTTTTCTTTTACTTATTATTATTTCATTATTTATTTATATATTTTTTTTCATTAAAGTAGTTTAGTTTTTTCCTAAAATCAGAAGTTTTATTTTTTTCCTTTCCTTTCCCTCTTCCTCTCCTCTCTTTTCCTTAGCAAGGGGGGGGGAGGCGGGGGGAGAGGAGGAAGGGGCCATCTGTCGTTCTGGTTGGTCAATTCAGTCAAATCCATGACAGAAAGGCATAGGAAGAATAAAACTTTATCAGGTATGTGGTTGACAGTTTTTCTTGTGAATTTCTTGTGCATCTTAGCTGAAGTGCTAAAGAGACAGGCATACAAAACATTTTTGGAAATGCAAATCAAGGAAAAATTTTATTGTTAAAAATAAGTGCTATAAGCGCCTATGCTTTAATAAATGCAAGTGATAGTTTTCTACTAGCTATTTAAGGATCATTCTAAATGATGTTTCCTAGTTTCCTTATGTTTGTTGATTTGTTGATTTTCCAGGTACATAGGCCATATCATTGTAACAAGTTTAATGCAGTACTTTTTCTTTAATCTCATTATTCATTATAATACAGACAGAAGGCTAAAACAAATGGGTTTCATGGGTATGTAATGAGTGAGATGAGAAAATCAATGATGAAATTACTTTTATTAAATAAAAATGGGGAAAAAAAGTAGATTCACTTTTCAAAATTTTTGTGTAAACAAGACCTATCTGCATAACAGGACTTGTAGGAGTGTATAGCCTAGATTAAAGACAGTATTGTCACATGTATTTTTTTTTCCTACTTTAAAACCGATATTTATTGACAGAATTAGCTGGACTTCAGTCTTATTCAGACAGCAGAGCTATATGGAAATCTTACTTGTATAGCATCTCTGTGCTGCATTGCAAATATCAGTCTAAGTTGTTTGTATAATAGTACTTATAATTTGGCTTTCTTTTCACTGTGGTGAAGAAACTTCAGTAGAATTTCAGCTTTCAAAACTCAGACATGAGTTGTTGTAAGACATCATTTTGTTATTGTGGGGTATTCATTGAGAAGAAAAAAAAAAAGAAAAAAAAAAAGAAAAAAGAGAGAAGCCTCCTTTTTTTCATTGATCTTTCTAGTTGCTATTCTTTACCTTGGACATAAGTGAGTTTGATCATACATGAAGAATAGTTTCCATACACGTAATGATATTTGTTATTTGCATCTGTAAATTAAAATATGTTTTTCTTTCCTAAAAATGTTTAAAGTTACAAATTTTTCTTCATTGATAATGCAACTACATAATTTCAGTTGAAGTCAGCCTTTATTAGAAGACTAATACTGTTGTCTCTCAATTATTTTTTTTTTGAATCTGTATGTGCCTTTTATGCTACTGGGACAGAACCTTCACACAATTAATTCAACAACAGAAACTTGAATGCTGATTGAGGCTCAACGGGATGCTGGCTTGAAGGAGATGATATCTGAAAATATTAATTTGTAAATTTAACAAAAATTGCCAAAGTGAGAACCCAGTAAGTGCTTTTAATTAATGTTTTGAATCTGATAGATTCGTGTTTCCAGAATGGCAAAGAGCAACAAAATATTTGATGCTGTGTTTGTTCATGAGTTTGCACAGTCACCCACATCCAATGTAAATCGTTATCTGGACCATTATCTGAGTTGATGCTTAACAATATTCAAGTATCAAATACATGAATTGCCATGCACTGCTTCTTAGACCACAACTGGTACATCTTTTCTATATGAAGAACAGTTTGTAACAATTTTAAGATTTTACTTTCAGTTGTGAAAATTTCAGGAGTCATAGTTTGATACAGAGAATAGGAAAATATATATACACAGGAAAGGGGGAAGATTTCTTTGGTCTGCAATACACCATTCCAAATTGTGATAGTACTAGATATAAAAATCTAATATGGCATATGTTAGATAAAAGATTTAAATGCTTTCTGACTTCTTAAAAATTTTTGTGGGTTTCAATAATTCATCTGAATTGATACTGCACTATATTGCCATATCTATTATTTTAAAAAAATTAAAATCTATGAAAAACCATTGGTGATTATTTAACATCATTACAATTTCTTTGTTAAAGCAGAAGATTCTTCCTGGTATCTCTCACTTAACCCTATTATGAAGCACTGATCTAAACATTTTATGTTGTTGTAGTGACTTTTTTTTTAAGGTATTCAGGCTGAAGGAACAGCTATCTTAAATTTCTATACTGAGGAATAAGAATTACAAAGAATTGAGGGATCTTTATCTACAAAAGACTTTATAAATTCTGCCTAAAGGAACCTATTAATGAAGCAACAGAATATTTCCAAAGAAACTTATATTCTTTTCCTTTGCCTGCTGTGTGACAATGTACGTACCACCTCCAAAACCTCTTGATGGTAACATTTCCTCTGTTGAGAAAATAGTGGTAGATATAGGATTTTCCAGGTTACATCAACACTGCTTGGGTAATTAATCCATTTGATTATAAAGGCTCATGTCAAAAAATGAGCCTCCTCTAATAAGAGGCAGTGCAACTCTCATGCTACTGCACATACATAAGTAATAGTCTATGTAAAACAGTGTTAAGATATAGAAAACTGATAGCTGCAAACAGGGGTAGTTGTTTATTTAAGTAATATTGCATATGTCATTATCCATTCATAAGATTTACATGGACTGTTGTTCATACGGTCACTCAATCAGCAACATTTTCATAAGCCCAAAGCTAAATCTGGTTACAACATCGTTCTCTGTTATAAGTTTAACATGAAATTTTATACATCCATTGCAATTTTCTGTAAAAAAATGTATCTTGTCAATCAAATTTTATTCAATGTATTAAGAAATATATACTCAAAATAATTGTGAGAGTCAGGTATAATTAGGCAAAAAATAGGTTACATGTTAAGTAGACTAATTAAACTAAAGCAGATTGAGCAGAAGCTCTGTTTCTTTGAGTGTTATTGGCTAATTTACAGAAGAAAAGCTATTGAGAGGTACTTGCAGAATACAATCAATTTTTCCTTTGGAGATGTTGAAAAATTCAAGTACATTGGATAGATTATAAGTATTTTAAGAGTTTCCTTGGTGAATAAATTTTGTATTTTTCTAAATTTTATTTATTTTTTAGGAAACATTTATGTGTAAAAATGGAAAGTAAAATAAAGGTCTATGTGGACATTTACATGGCAACTTTGTTAGAGGTTCAAGGTACCAAAGTGATGCATATATAATTTTACAGAGTCAAAAGCACTACATGAAGTTTTAATTATAACTTGGGTACTTTGCTCTTTGCAGCTTACACCACAGGTCCTTTCTACCTCTATTTAAATTGAAATATCATATAAGAATGTTCCAAGGGTGTTTTTGAATGGAGCAAAGTATATATAGCATTAGACACTGACTGCACCAAATCCAAGTCTTCGTTTAGTTACCTTTTAAAGTGGGCACTCCAAAACTCCAGGAAAACAATTTAAAGCATTTTAGCAGATTTTCCACCAAGAATGCTGCTCTGAAAAATAATCAAAGAACACTATATTTTTACTTTCTCCTTCTCTGTGCAAAAGTGCTCTTTTAACCCCATACAGATTTGGACTAATTTTTAAAATTCTTTTCAGTTGTCCCACGTCTCCTGCAGAGGATGACAATTTCATTAATCACCGTGTACCAATTGCAATTTTAGCAGAAAATAATAGATTACCTATTCTCGTGGTGTTGTGATTCTTGCCCTTTCCATGGGAAGAAGCTCCACTCAGGAGTGTAGGTCTCCTGACCTTTTTGGGGCAAGAAAGAGGTCCAGAATATTTAATCATGAAATTTGCAGAACTAACTTCCTTTGGTGAAGGTTCAGAGTGGCTACAAAATTATAAGGTTGAACTTTTGGTATGTGACATTAGACCAGGGAAAGTTTTGCTTGTGTCAGAAGACTAAAGAAAGGAAAAATGCTGCAATTCCTCAATTCCTGCTAGAGATGACTGGAAATGGTAAGAATACAGGTCTCTTTATGGTTCTGATATAGTCACAGCACCTGTTCTATTAATTTATTCTCTATGTTTAAATGTGACCTTGCAATCATCCTTCTTAATTAGTCCTATTTTAACAAATGTGCTGTATTCGGTAGAAGTTCATGTCACTGACCTTGCCTTGTCAAAGAGGTTTCTCGGAGGCCCATGACTTGATTAACCTGTGACATAGAATCTGCGCTTAAGTGGGAACCCAGTAGTTTCTCAGGGCAGGAAAGAGAAAGACAAAGAAGGCTGAAAAAAATATATTACTCTATTTTGTGAGAACTTTCTGCTTCTTAGCATCTCCTTTTAGCATGCTTTTTCATTAGACAAAGAATGGACCCTCAAGAACCTCATGAACTCCAGGAACAAATTAAAGTCTTTAGGCTTTCACTTACAATCCTAAGCTTTTGTGTTCCTTCATTCTTCAAAATACTGAAAGAAAACATGTTCTTAATGCCATGAAAACAAGTTACAGAATCCCAGAATCCCAGAGCCCCAGAATCACCATGGATGGAAGGGACCTCTGAGATCATCGAGTCCAACCACAAAAAAAAAAACCCAAACACCCAACCAACACGCCACCACATCATACCCATCCACAAACCAATAAACTAGATTAAACCAATACACTAGAGCATGCCCTGAAGAGCCATGTCTATACGTTTCTTAAATACCTCCAGGGATGGTGACTCCACCACCTCCCTGGGCAGGCTGTTCCAATGCCTGACCACTCTCTCAATAAAGTCATTCTTCCTAATATCCAACCTAAACCTCCCCTGCAGCAATGTCAGACCATTTCTTCTGGTCCTGTCATTATTCCCTTGGGAGAAGAGACCAACACCCACCTCTCTACACCCTCATTTCAGGTACTTGTAGAGGGCAATGAGTTCCCCTCTCAGCCTCCTCTTCTCCAGACTAAACTTCAGTTCCCTCAGCCTCTTCTCAAAAGACTTGTTCTCTAAACCCCTCACCAGCTTGGTGGCTCTCCTCTGGACACACTCCAGCACTTCAATGCCCTTCCTGTAGCGAGTGGCCCAGAACTGAACACAGTACTCGAGGTGAGACCTCACCAGTGCCGAGTACAGAGGCACAATCACTTCCCTACTCCTGCTGGCCACGCTATTCCTGACACAGACCAGGATGGTGTTGGCCTTCTTGGTCACCTGGGCACACTGCTGGATCATGTTAAGCCATCTGTACAACAATACTCCCAGGTCCTTTTCTGCAGGGCAGCTTTCCAGCCACTCTTCCCCAAGCCTATAGTGTTGCCTGGGGTTGTTGTGACTGAAATGCAGGACCTGGCACTTGGCCTTATTAAACCTCATTCCATTGGTCTTGGCCCATTGATCCAGTCTGTCTGGATCCCTGTGTATAGCCTTCCAAACCTCAAGCAGATCAACACTCCCACCTAGTTTGGTGTCATCTGCAAACTTATTGAGGGTGCACTCAATCCCCTTATCTAGATCATCAATAAAGATAGCAAACAAGACTGGCCCCAAAACTGAGCCCTGAGAGACACCAGTAGTGACAGGCCACCAACTGGATTTCACCCCTTTAATCACAACTCTCTGGACACGGCCAGCCAGTCAGCTTTTTACTCAGTGAAGAGTATACTTGTCTATGCCACGATTTGCCAGTTTCTACAGGTGAACGCCGTGGGCAACGGTGTCAAAGACCTTACCAAAGTCCAGGTAGACAAAGTCCACAGCCTTCCCCTTGTCAAGAAAGTAGGTCACATAGTCATAGAAAGACATCAAGTTGGTTAGGCAGGACCTCTCTTTCATAAATCCATTCTGGATGGCCCTGATCCCTTGGCTGCCCTGCACTTGCTGTGAGAGCTCACCCAAGATGATCCTCTCCGTGATCTTTCCTGGTGCCGAGGTCAGGCTGACAGGCCTATAGTTTCCCGGATCACCTTTCCAGCCCTTCTTGTAGATGGGCGTCATATTGGTTACCCTCCAGTTGTCTAGTACCTCTCCTGTTGACCAGGATTGTTGATACATAATGGAGAGAGGCTTGGTGAGTCTTGATACTACATATGGAAATCAGAAAGTAACAGTTAATCTCAGAGGAGCTGTACAACTAGGAAAATGCCTGTGTATAGATGTGAACACACCCTCATAGAAGGAAGACTACTGTCTATATTTTATGTGTGATGTGATAACTACTACTAGTATTATTTGGTCTTCTCAGGAATCTATCATAAAAACTCAGTCTAATGATGAAGCAGGTAATTCAGGTAATGGCCATCCAGGTGGAAGTGGCCTGGGCCAAAAAAATGTTCCCTGGGATAATGAGCAGAAAAGGAAATTGATGTAGCTGTCATATATCAAATACCATCAGGCTAGAGAAAGCACAAGGTACCCCCACAAATCCCGAGTCCTTTTTTTTTTTTTTAAATCAAAAAATCCCAGAATATTTAATTTAATATCAAAGCAGAAAGCAAACATTCGACACAAAATCAGGGTTAACATTTTTCAGTCTGTTCACTTGTGAGTTCTTTCAATTGTGAAGAAAACCATAAAGCTGGAGCACCTTTTTAAGAAGTCTTTCCCCCCTGACTTCACAAGATGATCTCTTTCAAAATTATCAGTGACTGATGACAGTGAGCAGATTCAGCGCGCTAGTCCGAATACTAATGAATGTTCTTTTTATGTGGAACATGGACTAAAAGTTTCTGCATCCTGCTTTTCCATTTGTGAGTTACATTGTTGGCCATTTGGCTTTTTTTCCTGTTGGCATGCTTAATAACTCTCAAAACACTGTCTACATTGGGTTTCTTTTGCATGCATGCAAAGCAAACCATTTTAATGGATTTTTCCTCAATGATTTGTGCATCTGCTTTTGTACAGAGGGGAAAGAATTCAATGAAACACAAAATAATTTACTTTGGATAGATTGCTATAATATTTGCCTGTCAGTGTAACAGTAAGATGAAAAAAGACCTGAAAATCAGAAAACTACCATAATCTTTTATAAAATCAATATATTTAATCTACAGTGAATTTGGGGGGCTTCTAGACTCTAGCATTCTTTAAAAAATGCTCTGAATATTTAACAAAATGCTTCCTATTTGTATGACTGGAGATTGTGTGCATAGATCTTTGAAAATAAAGTGTTTAAGCTTTGAGGCATCATATGTCTTTGCAGAACTTGTGGCAGGAATAAAAGATGACCTTTCTACTGACAGTGTATGGTAAATGGCTGTGAAAATAGGAAAATAATTTTATAAAGAAAATTGGCCTTTTCAGAGTTAGCTGATTTAGATAATTTTGAAAATCCCAGCTTAGTTGAAGAATATACTTTTCCATTATGAACTGTTAAAAATTTGTTTGATGTTTATTGTAAACTGACTGTAAGATATTTTTAAACCTTAAAAAACATTGATTTTTCATCAGTTTCTCATATAAAGTTAATCTTCACGAGTGCTAAATCCTTCCTCTATTAATAAAAACCAAATAATATCAGAAAGGAAACAGAACCCTCATTCTTTAGTTTAATTACTGAAATGTTTGATTTTGAATGCCTCAGTGCTTTTTGTTTGTACTTAACGGAATGTAAGATTACTGGTTCTTGTACTGCACAATTTAAATTTCACTTTTTTTTATCCCTGAGGGAGAAAGATGATACTTTAAACTCAGGATTGTTGTCACCATCTGTAGACATTTATTTTCACCTTAGCATACCATTAGAAAAAAATATTCAAGTAGCAAAGCATTTGTTATTTTTCTGATTGAAGAATAAATTTTACGAATGCCTACTAAACAATTTGTCCTTATTTATTTGTAGGCTACAACAGTAAACTTGTTGAATTAAAAGTCTGCAAATATTTGTGGTTATTTTCAGAACTAAAGTCATAGCTGTAGCAAACTAATTGCATTTTGCACAGGAAGCTATTCCCTTAACTACTTTTCTAGCTATAGTATTTTAAATATAATTCAAGATCAAAACATTTGGAAAAGTTAATAGGTTTTTATGGGACTACAAAAACAATATGGTGTGCTCCCTCTTTTGTCTTTTCTGAGATGCAGTTGACAAATAAACAAAACACATATTTTGGCTCATTTAACCCATTCTGTAACTATCTGCCAGGCTGTTGATCAGAAATGTTTTCATATTATAAGGCTTTCTGTGCAGGAATAGAAATGTGCATTGCTGTCAAATAAAACAGTGGTGTCAATTTTAAGACTATTCAAAAAGGCAAAGATCAATGTTTGCCAAACAGAAAAGTGCAAAATTGGCAGGCTTGGATGAGGTGGAGGCACTATTCTTTAAGCTTTTGAGAGGGTAGTATAAGCAACAGTGAATAAACAAGAATTAAAACACTTCAGAAACTGCTTGACAGCATCCATTTGAGGCAAAGAGGCCTTTAAAAGCCTCACGCTATAGAACTAGATCTGTCTGATAACTGAGATTACAGTAATTGTGCTTATTGTGATTAATTTGTATTATTTTGGTCTAACTGGAACTCACACAAAAAAATAAATGAAACATTGAGATGGACATCCTGTGTTTAACTTATTATTGTTTTCCAAAGAAAGGGAACATCACATTCCATTGTCTGTTGGTGGTCTTTGGGCAGAAAAAACCCAGATACTATTAAAGGCAGAAAAGTATGATTAGCTATGCATTTTCTGGATCTAGTGGGTAAAATGAGAATGGAAATTGTTGTAATATTGTATTACAGACTATAATCTGACTGTCTATCAGAAAAAAACATTGCTAGAGTAAAGAGCGTTAGCTGAAAAAAAAGCCAGACAGTCTGCTTTCCAGTCCCATCAGGAATAAGCTAGAGAAGAGTTTTTAGGCATGGGACAAAAGAGCTTTTCTGTGTTTTAACCTATTTAAAGCTCCCTAAGACAAAGCATTCACCTTATCTTACTCACATTTCTTCTGTTACATGAGGGATTAAAAGGGATGTATTGTGAGTGGTGACATTACAGTGTGTTTTACAAAGCCTGGAAAGGAAAACAGAGGAAACAGTACTACTCAAAGAAAAAGAATACAGTGGCAGTGGTGGTAGGATTTCTCCTCACAAAATGCATGATAAGGTCTCTAGTATTTAATCTGAGACCTGAGTTTGACATGGGAATATTTTTTGGTATGAATGTTAATTGCTGTGGGTAATATTTTCAGGTCTGAAAAATTATTTTCTTTATTTTTCTTAATATATGCAAGGACAATAGATTTCTTTCTCCCTCCTTCTCTGCTCCTCTGTGAAATTCAGCAACATAACATTTCCTTTCTTGCATGTAAATGAAACATTAGTATTAATCCCCTGGTGTTTTGATGCCTGGAGGCACATTTTCAGCTTTCACTACTTCATCTAGTGTTGTATTGTAAGTAATTGACTGTGGCAAGAAGTCAATACTCATGTTGCAGAAAGAGACAATGGCACCACTGTTGCAAGTGGCAACCACTGTTGCAAGCCTTTCAGATTAATTTTTAATATTTGATTAAAAAAACATTGTAATGAGAAAAAAATGAGGAAAAGTAGCTTTTTTATTGTAATATCTCCAGTCAGAAAATTACATATAAAATACCAAAACATTTTCCATTCATTTATTATGTGAGCAGGAGATCAATACATGGTATTGTGCACTGTCCTAGTATGAGCAACAGCCCTGCTGTAAGGTGTGTAAGGGGAAGGTAAGTCTGAATTCACCTCCAAGCTGACTGACTCAAGTAACCCACAAGATGAAGGAGGCTTGACCCTCGTATCTGTCTAGGGCACAAGAAAGAACACACAAGAAAGAACCTTCCTCTAAAGTGCCCCTACATAAGATACAACACTGGGTTTGAAGAATAAAGAGCACAAGAATAATCAACAAGATCCAGGAAAAGTGGACAATGCAAAGTTAATCCAGCCAGCTATTCGTATTTGAATCGGTGCCACCAGAAAAACACAAAAAGTATTAGTAATTGGAGACTCCTTACTGAGAGGCACTGAAGCATCCATTAGCTATACAGACAATTTCTCTAGAGAAATTTGGTGCATACCAGGAGCTTGCATTTGTGATGTCACTGACAGTCTACTAAACCTGGTGAACCCTACAGATTGTCATCTGCTCCTAGTATTCAATGTAGGGTATAACAGTACAGTGATGAGACAACTTATAACTATGAAAAAAGACTGTATGTCCCTTGAGGCAATGTTAAAAGGAACAGGAGCAAAAGTGTGTCCTCTTTTATCCCCCCAGTCCAGAGGAAGTTGTTCAAGAAAGAAGAGACAAATCAAGGACGTGAATACCTGGTTGCCTGGCTGATGCCTTACTTAACATTTTTGTCTTCTATGATCATCAATTTACCTTTGAGAAGCTGAGTCAGTGAGGCACTGGCGGGATTCACCTGAGCAAGTGGAACTTGAGGGTCTTCATCAACAATCTTGCTGGATTTAAAAAGAGAGCTTTCAGTTAGATTTAGTGAGGGAATAGGGTGGAGTTTTCAGTTAAGAAGAGTCAGGGGCTGCTGATACATTAGGAACCAAGAGGGAAACACCCGTGAAATGCCTCAATGGATTTCAGAGTTGCTCCCTAAGGTGACATGGCTGATAGAAGTGCCTCTATACTAATGCATGCAGCATGGGTAACGTGCAGGAGGAGTTAGAAACCACTGTGCAGCTCGAAAACTATGATCAAAACATTATCACTGAAACCTAGCAGGATGAATCAGAGGACTGGCACACTGCAATCAATAGCTATAAACTGTTCAGAAGAGACAGGAAAGGAAAGAAAAGTGAGGGGGATTGCCCTCTCTGTAAAAGAATGGATTTACTGCAGAGAGCTGTTTTGAAAAACAGTGATGAATGAATTGAGAGTTTATGGGTAAAAATTCCAACCATTCCAACCAAAAATTTCCAATCCAACAAGGGGAAACCTCATGGCAACTATCCTGACCACCTGCTGGAAAAGCAACACAGCAAGCTGTAAGGAGTCCATAAGATTCTTGAAGTGCATTGTAGATAATTTCTTAATCCAGGTGACAAACAGCCCAACAGGAGGACAAGCTTATCAGTATGGGTGGAATAGTTAGAGGTGTCAAGACTGGCAACATAACTAGCCTGCAGTGATCATGCCCTGGTAGAATTCACAATCTTGAGGGATATGGGCCAAGTGAAGAGGAAAGTCAGGAACAAAAGAACAATGAAGTCTCAGATCTTAAAATAGGAGGTATTGCAAGTTGTGCCTAACTAATTCAACTTGGTTTAATCTATCACATCCTCTTAAAACTAATATGGCATAGGTAATAGACTAAAGTTAGAAGTCGTGACGCCTTTTGGGATTTCCTGTGAACTTTATGGACTCTAAAGAAAAAGTAGTCTATTAAAATGAATCACAAGAGTAACAGATATTTAACTTCTCAATAATGTTCAGCAGATTGTGCAAACTTTTCTGAGCTAATAAACTATGTCAGTGGGCAAAGACTACCTTTCATTTTAAGTATCTCAATGAATGGTATGTGCTTAGCCAAAATCCACAAAAATGGCAGACCATATTCATAGGAATATCACCACTGTAACTGTACATGAAGAGCACAAACTAGGTAAAATCCTTATAGTTCATGTCAAACAAATATTTTCTTAGATAAAAATTATAGAAAGTGTATTTCTGATAGTTAGACCTACCAAGCTTTTCACAGCATTTTTTTAAATATGTTCTGGGTTTTGTCCCAGCATTCATGACATCCCAATATTTTCTACGCTGAATTTCAGTGAATTTCACTGAATTTTTAGAGTTGGAAGGGACCATAGAGATCATCTAGTCCAACTCCCCTGCTGAAGCA
>JAOTQQ010000019.1:31699392-31749323 GCA_026546715.1 Gallinago undulata
CTTCTTCCCTTCCTGCTTGTTTTTTGGGACTTGGGTATGGCCCTTTCCTGCGCTTTGAAGAGTGCCTCCTTGAAGTATGACCAGCCTTCCTGGGCACCTTTCAACCATGCTCCTGAAGAGGCCAAAGTCTGCCCTTCAGAAGTCCAAGGTGGCAGTTCTGCTGGCCCCCTTCCTTGCTTCAGCAAGAATAGAAAATTTGTGACAAATTAATTTAGAAACTAACTCTTCTTTTTATAGACTCATAATGTGTCAACACGAGAAAATGTTAAACAAAATGATTTAATGGAAAAGGGAATGTTTCACTAAGATTTTTATTTCTGTTGCTTCTGTTATGTGACAAAAACACAAGTTCATATGCAATCTACAATGATTCACAAAACATCTTGTAATGCTTTATAGTTGTAGAAATGGTTCTGTGGTGCCTCAGAATGATTTACTGCAATTTGTCACATTTTGAAACTATTCCAAAATAGGCTGGTGACATATACTAAAGAGCTTTCAATGAAATCTGAAATGGTTCATTTGTTATGTCAACTGGAAGGCATTAAGTGATATCTGAAAATCATTTTTAGATTTATTGAAGTGATTTAAAATATCCCTTAATGGTAATTTGGCACAATGCATAGGCCACATTGTCATTAAGCAAGATAAGAAAATCGTTTCATCTTAAAATTATTCATATAATTCTGTGGTTGTAATAGGACTGTTAGTGAATTCTATCACTGTAAAAATACAACTGCAGTAGAGCAAAGGAATTCTGTCAAGATAAAAATTTGTGAACAATAAACTGAAAGGGACTGATACTACATATATAGACATTAATAATGCAGAAAATGTATAGCTCAAGGCAAATTATATTTCAGAAATTGCAACTAATGTTTGTTTTCTCAAAACCCTTGTGAAAAAAAAGTGTAACTACTTTTAAAGCCAAAAACTTTGCCTTTATACAGTGGTGGTTACTGATTCATTAGTAATTCACACAACTGTTTCTTGTTACATCAAAATATTAGTAGCTTTCATCATTATGCTATCTTAGAGCTAAAGCAATACACTGATTACAAAAAATGAGATTCACAGTTTGTAGTTAGTCCTCAGACTAAAGAGGATATTTTCCCTTCTCTAACCATTTTGATGATTATTCAGTAGATTCAGCTTATAGACTGGCCTATAACATAACAAGAAGAACGTGTGTAAGTGCTCATGCTCACCAATACCTATGCCCATACCAGTATTTCCATACCACTATATCCCATCCAACAGTATGGGAAAGCTTTTAGGATGTGGGTGGTTTGCAAATGTAGTGCTACCTAGTGGAATATATTACAGTGACCAACATGTTTCTGAAAGCAAGAAAAAGAATGTTTTCAGCACATAAAATCACATACTTATTGAAGTTGTCACTCACAGACTCATTGCAATGCAAAGAAAAGGAATTAGCTATTGAAGTCAGTTGATAAACAACTCTAATATTTTTATTATAAAGTGAATGTAATTCAATATATTTTTAAACAAAATTTACTTATGTTAGTAAACTTTTGATATCCCCCCCCCATGTTCACCTGCAAAAAATGTTGCAAATATTAGTGGGCATAGGTTACTTTTAGCTATTTTTCAGTTGGTAAAAAATCTCCATTTTGACAGCTAGACTATATATGCAAGCACAAAGAAGTACTAAGCTGTCTTTTCAGTAGTGACAAGAAAAGACAATCACGCAGATTTCATGGGAGAAAAATATTATGTAGGCACACATATAATATTTTTACATCTCTTCCTGCTGAGAACGTTAGAGGGCTCTTTTGCAAAATGTTCTCACATTTATTAATTTTTGTAGTGCCTAGAAACTGGTGACTGATGCACATAAATACAATGGCATATTTTATTGTTTTAACTAAAAGATTATATTAGAAACTTCTTATCAATGAAAGATCCTGCTTTACAAGGAATATGATATAATAAATAAAATTTAATTCTTAGAAACTTTTTAAAAGGTATAAAATAAAGTAGCTCCTTTAAAAGTGAGAGCTACTCAGTTTTCAGTATTGTATCTATGAGAATGTTTTGGAACCATGTAAGATTTTGTTATTACAAGAAAAAATGTCTTGCCTTGAGAATGCCTTGAGAAAAAGTGGTCGTTGTCATGCTTTGCACTTTTATAAAGCCTTATGTGAATGAAAAAGTATCTGTATTCATCTAATCAAAGCCAGAGCTTTGTTGACTATTTATTTTATTATGATAATAACTGTTTTTTTATCACAAATTTCCTCCTTTGTATGTTAAAGACAGAACAGGTTTTGGGAAAAAAAAATAATATCCTTTTCTTTTAATATGACAAATTCCACAGAAACTTCAACTTTCCATAGAAATACAAGAATTTCTTTCCAATTGTACATGTTTTAACATAATTTAATGTTCTTACATTATACCAGCTCTTGATTTTGATTTCTTCACTGTACAGGATCCATCCTGTCTATAGGTAAAAAATTCCATAAAACTAAACTAAATTTCTAGGTTATCTTCATGGGATTTCTGGTCTGTGCAATTACAAACTCCCATGGAAGAGGAAGAACTTCCCCATAGCATTTTCAGTCCCACTTTGCTCAGGTGTTGGCAGACTAAGCTTAGCCACAAATGTGGACCGTCTTATGCAGCAAGCAATGCCTTCAATCATTTCTTCAAATTTGACAACGTTTTCAGGTGAGCATCATGGTATTGAGTATTTATACTGATAAAAAATTGAGAGAATATTTTTTGATCCATGATGTGCAAAAAACTGCTGCTATTCAAATGAATTTAAACTTTATGCTACAACAGGGCTTAAGTTTTGGGCTTTTGAGACTTAAAAGCTGTATTTCTTCAGCTGCTCTTTAGATAACAGCAGAGATGCAAAGCAGATGGTACAAAACCAGAAATCTTGAGTCATGAATGAACACTAAGAAATACAGAAGGTTTGTGCATGTTAACTTTTAAGGGACTGTGTGTGAGAGATCTTACTCATTTCTGAATGTAAAAAAGCCAGCCATAGACTATGGCAGGTTTACCTCCTGTAAAAGGTTTCCAATGTGCTTATTTTTAGGCTTTATGAGACCATGACATCATTAAACTACCATCATTTAAATTTTTTTCTGCTTGGATATAATAGAATGGATAGAGAATGTTGATATTCTCTAATATGCTTTACGTTTCCACCAGAAACACTCACTAGACTTTAGAAAGCTTATGAAGAGTTGGAGTTTTTTTGCAATTTCTCAAAATTTTCACATGTTAATCCTATGGATTTTGTAGGCTTTTGTTGCTTTAACATGTAAGGTCCAAACAATGAATCGTCTTCAGAACTGTGGGAGGTTAATGTCCCATACTGTGCCATTATTCTTCTTATTATAAGTACTTCAAAGATATATTAGTAACTTTGGCAAAGTATTACTTATCAATTTTTGTTGGCTAAAAGTGAGAATTCAGATAATGAAGATGGTTATTCAGCAGGAGTATTTTAAAGAAAACCAAGAAAATGAAACTTTGGAGTTATTATGTTTGAATTTCTGTGATTATATTTTTCAGGGATCTAGAAATAGATTTTTATAATTTCCATTAGGATTTCTGGAGATTAGCATATGTAAAATGTTATCAATTTCATAAGTAACTGATTTTTTTGGAGGAATACCCTATGTCTATGTTCCTTTCAATACTGATCAACGTTTCTGCATGACAGTAGAGGTTCTTTCACTAAACTGAGCTCTTTCAAAAAGGTAAAAGCCTGATATTCATGCCATTTGGTAACTATGATTAAAAGGACATAAATATATTTTCATATAAAGAAAAAAATTTATTATGGCTTCCTTGAGTTCATCCTGTGATTTCATTCAGTGTGGTCTTCTATTTCCTTTGCAAAAATGACTGGTGTTAAAATGCTTGTTTTGTTTCACCTGGAGATGATACTTCATATGTAATCACACTGTGATGCTTCAGGATAAAAAGAAAGCTCCATGTAAGTGATGTGTTTGTGTGAATGAAATGTGTTGGAATATGTCACACATATTTTATGATCTGAAAACATTACTAAAAGCCTGAGCTCATCTTACAGAGCAGAAGACAAGTTCTGCCACCCCGAAATAAAATTTTATTGAGATGAGCAGACTTCCTGGTATTTTCATGTTCCCTGATAATGAATGACACAACCTTTGGTCAGGCATGTGTTACAGTCTCATCTTCCATAATGGTGGTATCATTATGTTGTTAGTTTAAAGAGAAGAGAGAAAGAACAAGGAAGAAGCCACAGGAGGGAGAGTCATTTTGGTAAGGACACCATGAATCATGTTCATTGTGTTCTCTACTATTGTATGCCCATTAAAATATCATAGAGTTTTATTACTATATTTATTTAAAAGAAAAAATTCTGAAAAAAGGTACACCAAACTACAGATAGGGTAGTTTAAGGTTTTTTATATTAAAACACCGAAGGCGTCCATAGTAATTACCATAAACTCAGTATGCCTTGGCAATTATATAATCATTCACTGAAGTGTATGCATGCTTGTATTATTTGATATCTACATAAATATATAGAAACACACACAAAAAAAGCTTTTTAAATATAGCTAATGCTTGAGCCTTTCACTAGACATAGATTTGATCAGAATTTAGCTGATCAGTAATGATGAACATTCAGAAGACTGGCAGTTTTGCAGCTTGAAAGTAGTGTTTCAATATGCAACTATGGAAAGGAAGAACTGATCATTAGGTATATGGTTTTGTTTTGTTTTGTTTTTAATTAGCTATATACTTCCCAAGTAGCTGTGTCCAGAAGACACAAGATTGTCATAAAAACAATCATTTGGGTGCATAAGAGATCCAGCCATGCACAGTATTGATGGTCTTCAACACTCAAATGAAGGGTGGGAATAATGCATCACTACAACTGCAAAGATTAAGAACTCAGCAGGACTGAACCCTCTTTCAAGTAGAGCTTAGGAATTCCACAGGCACAGAGCTTCAGGTTCGGCAGCTATAGGCATTTGATTAACAGGATTTAACCTTCAGAATTTTAAAAGTACCAGGGATTACTCTTGATTAACCTTTTATATAATTCTGAAGAATTTATAGTAATATATTTGAAGTGGAAGTACTGTCAGGGTACATAATATGTAATTGTATGTGTAAACATAAATCAATATTAGAATATTTACTTGAATAACTTTACATTTAAAACACTATAAATATATTTTTCAAGATTTCCTATGCTTCCAAGATTAGAAAAAAAGAATGATGAAAAAAATTAACCCTTTCATAGGTAGCACTTCACTATATTTTCCTCTGATTTTTGCAAAAATAAAAGAATATCCAAGTCCCTCCTACTACCCTTCTCCAAAACACTACCAAGTTCCAACACAATTTTAATATTTTTCTTCCAGTTCTGTGGAAAGAGGTCACTTGATGTAACATTGAACGTAATAGCTTTTGTTCAGTCATTTCTTCCCAATGGTCAAATGTTAACTGAGAAAGTTTTCTGATTTGTACAGGAAGCCCATCTGCCTGGCAGGACATTTTTGTGTATAAAAGAGAGGAAAAAGACACCTACTTTTTTTTTTTTGATTGAGGAGATGTAAGCTCAAAACCACATGTTATGATTTTTCCTCTTCTTTTGTTGTTTGTTGTAGCTAAATATTTATTTCTCTCTCTTCTTCTGTTTTTTTTTTTTTTTTTCCCAAGTTATCTGCCCTATACCCTCATTCTATTTAATCACCTTTATCTTTTAATGAGAAAAAAATGCCTTTTTTTTTTTTTTAGTGCCTGTTAAAACATAACTAGTTACATCCTCAGAACATTCAGACTCATGCTGTAAGTACCAACCAAATCATAAAGGACACACACCTTAGCTTATCAGTTCTTTACTCCGATTTATACACAGGATGCTGAGTCAGAAATTAGTCCAGAAAAAAACCAGCTCTGAACCTCACATGTATTTTCAAAATGCTTGAAAAAAAACGTTATTACTGCAGAGTCAAACATCTATGGTCCTTTCTCTAAAAAAATAATTATTGACTCCCAAGGCCTGGAATAGTATAAAGAAATCAATTTCACAAAAGCATCTATATGTAAAATCTCTTTGTCAACTTTCTGCATCTTATTTCTTTTTGGTGACATCTCCTATCTATCTATCTATCTATCTATCTATCTATCTATCTATCTATCTATCTATCTATCTATCTATCTATCTATCAATATCTCAGTTTTTCCCACCAAGATATTGTTTAAAATAGGAGATCTTGCTTTCTACATTTTCTACATTCTCAATTTTTTTACCAACAAGTTTTTAATTGCTCATTCAATAACTATTTTAATAGTTTTATTCCTAAGTCCATGTTATTTTTATGAATGCCATTGATAAAAATAAAAAAAAATAAATTAAATGATGTATTAAGAAACCAAATTCCTGAAAGATGTACTTTATTTGCTTGCTTATATATTTTCAAAATACTATTGAAAGTTAAAATGAGAAGCAGAAAACTTTTGCGTTATTTTCTTAGAAGAAAGAAATCATTGACTTCATAGATATAGCTTTAATCCACATTGTTGTTGTTCATTACAGTAGAGACAGGACAAATTCTTGGTAGTTATTTCCATTGGGATTTAAATTTTTTAATTTTTTTCAGAGTGTAGATGAGAGTTTGCAGTTCAGACTTTTCACTGTTAACATGACAGCAGGTTTTTTAAAAGCAAAACCACAGTAGAAAGACATGGAAATGCAAAATTAATAAAAAAAAAAAGTACGTAGAAGATTCAGCTTCTAGTTCACCAATGGAAACCATCTGTCTCATATTATTTTCCTTGTAGTATTGAGTGTCATAGGATGAATGTCTAAGGACATCTGTGGTAAGATCTCCATTTATTTTACATTTCAAGTAGTCTCCATATTTATTGAAAATCCACTACATAATAATGGATTTGAAAGTGCTAATGTATTTTAATTTTAATACCTTTAATAAGGTATTAAAACTAGTGAGAGAATGATTTATTACAAAATACCATTGAAAATATGTACTTGGAAATATAGGCACTTGAGATAAGCATATACAGCAGCTGTTGGGCCAGCTGCAACATAGCACTATTTTCTCCAAGCTCTTCACAGAAGCTTAACCATACAGTCATAGTTGTAAAAAAACATAATCAGAAATACACATACAGTAAAATCCCTGATTTGGTGGAACTAGTCCCAGGGATCGGAGGAAGATAAAGACAGTGTAGTTTTAAAGCATATGGTATACATAACAGTCACATCATATTTGATAGAACTGTATCCTTGGTTTTATGTTCTGAGCTGGTCATCTTTTTTAAAAAGTGACTCTGATTAGGCCTACAGAGCATCAGCACACATAAAAGTGAGTGAATTGGAGTCTATTCCTGCCTGTGTATTGCCAACAGAATTGTTTATTGAATTTCAATTAAAATGTCAGTCAGTTCTGGTGTGTAGTTCCTTCCTCTTTTCTTCCCCCAGGAGGAAATGAGAGGCGTCATCAGAGCTTAAGATGAAGACAGAATTGTATCACTAATAGCACATATGTCCAGCAAATCCTTCCCTACACATTACTGCAATTCTAATGAATGAATCCAAAATAAGTTTTGGATTCAGAAAAAAAAAAAAACAAACCAGAAAACAATCCAAAGCAGTTAAATTCATTTTAATCATATACTATACATATATAATAAGTCATTAAGGCACAGAAAATGGAATCCTACAATTTTCTGAGTCAATATTTAATGGGGAATTACACTGAGCAGAGATAATAGTTGGTGTGGAAGCTGAGTACACTTATTGTGGAATTGATTGAGGTCTTCTAGAGGTCTATTATTCAAGACTGAGAAGAAAATAAGAATTGGGAAGGAGCTTCTCTTAATAATAATAATGACAATAATAGTAATAATGATAAATAATGACAATAATATAATGGTTTACAATTAGATTGAATGCATGTTCTCATTCAATTTATTCCTGACATTTATACAGCTACAGTGGATACAAACTTGATTATTGTTTAAAGACCTTTTTTTGTGGTATGCCTGTCTTTGTCCAACTACTGTTCCTTTAAACTACCCACACTTTGAGGTAATAGATATATTTTCCTTTTCAGAGAACCAACACATTTTGGAGGCAAAAGATGGTGAGACAACAGGATGGATAAGCTAAACTGGGGCACACGGTTTCCCTACTCCGTTTTCTGAAGAAAGGGAAAAGGGGCTGATTATATTCAGTACCAGCACAGCCAGCTGAGAAGTCTTTTTTGTTATCCTTGTGTGTAGAGAGAAAAATGTTGCCACTTTCCTGGGATGACTGGCTCCACTGTCTTTGAAAAAATAAGTGAGGCACTCTATATATTAGGCCTTCTGAGTTACTTGAAGCAATCCATTTTCCAGTGAAAGCTTTAGTCAGGTGTACCTAACTGTATCCAGGGCACTGGTCAATGGTCGTCACACAGAGCAGCAGCTTTTTCCACTTCGAAGTTTCTTTTTACTGGTAACAATAGGGCCTTCATACTGACTGCTTTCAGTACAATGATAAATTAAAGTGTTCTTATACCACCGTTCTACCAACTAATAGTAGTCTGAGCAATTACAGCCATTTATTACAACACCACTTTCTCACTGCCAAGGTGAATCATCAGTTGCATTAAAGCAGAAACTAAAACATAAACCTGTAAGCATTTTTTTAATCAAACTGTAAATATATAAAAAAAAATCTGCTCAGAATGTGTGGCAGTATACAGTATATGTCTGAAATGAAAAGTGAAAAGTTTCTGTCTGTAGACTGAATGGTTTAGCCACTACATCAATAAGTTTTACTAAAATTAGCTACCATTTTAATTTGTAAATACACATTAGGTTATGCAAAGTCAAAGCAGCTCCCTTCAGTGGCCAAAAAGCTGAAACCGTAAGACTGAAACAAGACTGGTAGCTTCTTCACAACAATGCCAAACCAATTTTGTGCCTGATGCTTGCATGACACCTAAGTGAAACAGGGTAAATTTGTCTGAGTTTCACCTTTGTGCATCCGTGTGTTTAAAATATATTGCTAAAACACATCTGAAATACATATATGAATAGGGATGAAAAGACAGTAACAGCAAGTAGCTATTCTATGTAGCTATCTATTACCCTACAATAAAAATGCAGCCTAGAGGATCTCAGGCACAGTATGAGACCTTGGAAGGCCAGGAACATCATGATATCAGAGTCTGTGCACTACAAACAACTCACCAGTGGACCATTGCTGACCATCATAGGACAGCAACCTTGAGAACGGGGCTGGGTTTTGGTATATGAAGAGAAAAATGGAGGACCAATGAAGAAGCATAGCATGGGTCAGGATGAACAGAAACTATATAACTGATTTGTGTCAACTGCAACCTAAAGGATGATGGTCCCATAGATAGGGTTCTCCCACCAGCCCCAAGGCAGTACTGGTGCTCACCAGGTGAAATAATTGATAAATGAATCTGTATTGGGGAAGTACTGATGTTGTTGCTGTATATACATACTCAGTATTCTACTGTTGGTTTGGGTCAGCTATCACACGTAGTAGGAAAGAATAGGTAAGGTACTGGTAATTAATATGTGACTGTGAGTCATACATAAGTAAATATATACTTATATGCATATACACATACATAGTGAGAAAGAGAGACAGAGCAAAGAGAGAAAGGCAAGGGGAGCATAAAGTAGAACTGTCTGTGTGATTGATCAATTGATTGCTTCTTATATGTATCAGCCTATCTAAACTATATCTAAACTAAGTGTATATAGGTTAACTAGTAAGTCTTGGTTAAAATTTGTGACTAGGTGGACATTTTCATTCTTTTGCTATCCCTCCTCCTGATTTGAGTTATCACAACCCAAAACTGAGTTTGAATTCTGTTACATTGTTTTAAAAAAATGTTTAAGATAAAAATTTAATTAAAAAATGAATATCCAGAAGCCAAAGAAGCATTGCAAGAGCATAGCCTTGCAAAATGAAAGGTAAACTCTTCTTTGCAGCTGTCACTCCTATATTGAATTGAGTTGTAAGTTCCAAGATGTATGACCTTTTTCTTCATGACCTAGCTCTTACAAACTAGTAAGTGCAATAAAATTTGAGATTTCAATAAAAAGAAAAAAAACCTGCTCATTGCAGTTTGAAAAAAAAAATCTTAAACATTGCTGACCAGCAACTGGAGGTGGAAAGCTACTAAGAAAAAAAAAACGAAACTCAAACACTTAATATTTTTTTCATTGCTTTTAAAATAAACCTTTTTAAAGGGAACTAGGGAGTGAACTAGGATTTTTTTTTATTCTTAAAATTGACGATACTTCGCCCATGTGCTGCTCTATATACTATATAAATCAGAAGCCAGTGAATCAGGCACTATACACAAGAAACAATGTAAACTGGAAGGCAAACTGTTTGTTTAATCTGCAATATGTCCAATGTTTCATGAAAAATTTAACATCTAATGTTATTAGGCATCATAGGACAGACAGAAGCCATACGATAACTTGAACAGGGAGATCAGCAAGATAATTCTTTTTGTTTTTTCCACTCCTGAAGGCTGCATAAAAGTTAAAAAAAAAATTGATATTGGTTGTCCTATAGTTAATTGTTTTTTAAAGGTTTGTTTTTACTGACATAGGAACTCAGGTCTTTAGAAACACTGATTTACTGTTTCTTAAGCTGGACACTCTGATATTTGCTCCATTATGGAAGGAATCTTTTTGCAGACTACATCTGTGATACCATGATACCATTGTTACTGCATAGTGTTTTCATCAGGTACTATCCTTAAAATCAATATTTGGAAATTATGCCTTGGTTTACCAGAAAAGAACTGTTTTTAACTGGTGCAGTGTTTTCCAGGTTTTTGTACACCTTTTCTGAGAAGGTGTCAGCTTAAAGCCAAGACATGAACATCTGCAAAAGCAACTGTGCACACAGCACCATGGGAGATACTACAAGATAACCAATTTCTGTTTAATAAGAAAGCATGATAATCAGCCAGTGGGATGAAAACAGACACTTTTTTTTGTCATTTGGAGTTTATGTGGGCTTGATTACCCTGACAATAAGGCTTTACTCCACTTTCACATGCAAAATACTACAGCTCCTGCATCTTTTTTAACCTGCAAGAAGACAATATTAAACCTGCAAAAATTCTCAAGATAAGATTGAACCCTTAATTATTTAAATATATTTGTTTACTTCTTCTTTGATAAAGAAGTGTTCAAACCAAAAAGTCCCAAATAATTCTAGAAAATTACTAGAACACTGCAAGTCTAGTCTACATGCATTATATTGCAATGCTTTGTTTACTCTGAAGAAACATTGAATCAGAGATTTATCATAGCATACATTTGGAGTATACC
This sequence comes from Gallinago undulata, assembly GCA_026546715.1. Lineage (NCBI taxonomy): Eukaryota > Metazoa > Chordata > Aves > Charadriiformes > Scolopacidae > Gallinago > Gallinago undulata. Next base: position 31,710,778 of record JAOTQQ010000019.1, read on the forward strand.
TTGAGCAGCTCAGCTGAAAACATACCGATAAAAGCAGTTGTAATATTTACTATATAGTAACTATTCTTGAAGATGTATCTTGTAAACACATTGTTTACCCTGTCATCCCCATGAAAATAGACCAAGGATGGACACATAGAAGAATCTTGGTAATGGAATGATAGAATCTTGCAGGATTGAGACGTGAGTTAAATTTTGATCCAGTCTTGGTTTTGCTTTACCTAGTTACAGTATTGTTGGTGGGGCAGTATTTGGTCTTCTGAGAAACTAACCAAAAACTATATTTGTTGTTTCAAAGGTTAACTTGAGAGACAGCTCAGATTTTTTTTAAGAAAGAGCTCTGTGTTAGCAGATCTGTGAGAAATCATATGTAATGTTTTTGGGAAGGAAGTCTGAAACCAGGAGGTCAAAAAAAAGCCAAACCAATGTGCAAGGAAAAAGGAAAAGCCATCTTTCTCTAGGATGCAGTTTTATATATTGTTATGAGATAGGATGGAGTCTAGCACTGAATTAACTTCAAATTTACAAACAGATATATGAAGCAGTTGGCTCCTAATCCATTGGATAGGATAAAACAATTTGCACTTTTTAATACTCTGTATTTACATTAGTGTTTCACACTGACATATCCAAGTTAAAAAATGACAAAATAAACTGGGCAGCTCCATCCAAGAACAAAAAAGTATTTAAATGAATCTTTAGTTTGTCTGCTTTTGCTACCTCATTAATCCTAAAAGGTGTCAGTCAGGAAGCCTAATAGCTATGAGTGTTAGCACTGTGGTCAATTCCAAATTATAGTATTGATTAATTGATTGTCTTCTTCCAGTTGTGAACAATATTAGTGTTGGTTCAGACTGTTTGGCTGAATACCAAAGCTTAATCTCTTGTGAAAGACAACAAATGGCTCCACAGTTTCATTGCTACGGTTAAGTATGTGATTGGAAACATATATTTTTGAAAGATTATCCGATAAAAAAAGAATATGTGAGATATAGTTAATATATAGTGGTAGTCTAATTCCAGCTGCTGAAGCAAGAAAAAGGTTCCTTTTGTATCCAGACTTGTACAACCTGAAAATAATACTACATCTGCGAAATTTTCAGAGTATAGGATAGGGGCATAAGATGAGGAAGAGAAATGCAATAGTCACTGGATAAAACTACTTTATGGAATTAATACAATCAGTTTCGTGGTTTTAAAATAAAATGAAAATTGGAAAAGGAAATGCAGGTCATGACTCAAGTTTTATTATTGACACTGCTGCCTGGAGAAATTTGCACACCACCTGTCTATCCTGTGAATGCCTAATTTCCAAGAGCATTGGCATTCTTAAAATTAACATAAAAGAGAAAAAAATGTTGATGTGTTCTTCAGGTTTTTGACTTAATAAGAATGTAAGATAATTGAGGTAGTCACCATTTAATCTCCACACCTTTCTAATAATTTACAAGTGAAGGGTTTCAGGAAAGATTTCTTTCTCTTTCCTCTAACAGGGATACATTTGTCTGTTACTGGTAATTTATAAATTTCTTCTTATTTGCTTTGATACCTAGCTGGACATATTTTTTTTTTTTTAAATTAAAAACAAATCATAAGGAGGAGTAGTAAGTAATAGTTATATTTTTTGTCTATTTTTTTTTTTTTGTTCTTAATCCAGGTCTAATAAAGTTCATGGGAATTGATATCTTTCCTTGTTTATTCCACAAACCAGTAATGTTGCTTTGTTGAGATTTATTTTCAAAGAAAAGCCATGAAAAGTTCTTATTCAAGGGAAATCCCTCAAACCCACAAAAACTTAGTATGGTAGGAGTGGAAGGTGTCCCTGCCTACGGCAGGTGGGTTGGAACTGGATAATATTTAAAATACCTTCCAACCCAAACCATTTTATGATTCTATTTAATAATTACATGCAAAAAAAAGGAAATTAATTGTGATATTATTGTCCAAAATACTAAGCATTTATGACCTTGGAGTTGTTCATTTACATAAATTCAGAGATACTGAAGAATTCAACCCTGAAACCAGCTATCTTGGGCATAAATAGCAACTAAATTCTGATTCTGTGCATGCAAATTATCCAATTTTAGATTTAAATCAACATCAATGTTAACAGTTAGTATGAAGATTTAGTAAACACCAGTAGGCAAAATTCCAACACTATTTTTAATGAAATCAACATTACCGCATACCACCTGTAACATCAATCTTACAGGTTAGGATCAGAATAAAGATTTTGCTGCACTGTTGGGCTATGCCTCTTCTTTTCCCCCTTCCTCCACAGTGCTAGAGCATTGTATAGGGGCAATTTTTTCCTGATTCTGAGGAAACAAAAGTGATGAAGAAAGACTTGGATGCAGTCTAACAGACTGCAGACTGAGAATGACTTAGTCATTTTTAGAATTATTATATCTTTGTATCTGTCTCTATTCAATTTCTCTTATGCTAGAAGAAGGGAGTTACAAGCACAGGATACCTAAAGCACTACAGCAAACAGTTCTGGGTGTCCCTCAGGTCATATTAGGCCACAAAGACAATCTGGGTTTCTATATGACAGAAAAACAGATGGGCAGAAGTAATTTGCCTAAATGTAGATGTCTGTTTGATTGTCTTACCTACCCTCCAGCTGACACTCAGAAGGACAATGGTCTCGTGTAGTAATTATGTCCTATGAATGTTCACATATTTTAGTCCATTGGAAATGGCATTAGGTACCTATGTGAGGAAACTGAATGCCTAATATATACTTGCAGCTTAATAGACAAACTGAGGAAATAAAATTTACACCCGTAGACCCCAAAGGAGGTTTATTAGCATAAGTTGTGCCATGCAGGCAGATCAGACTGGGAAGCACCTTGTTTATGGAGAAGGGAGGAACATTGTTTGGCCAGGACCATATGACAATATTATTCAGGTCAGGGTGCAGAGAAGCAACTAATGCATTGTATAATTCAGTTACTGTTAGTTAGCAGAATTTAGAACACTTGCAAATACCTTTAATCTATGTGGTGATTTCTTTTCTTGCTTTATTTCACACATTAACAGTGCAGTTATTCTAAAAGCACAAAAATAAAGGATGTAGTTGAGACTATTGCCCAGGGATAATAAATTTCATAATAGCAGTAACTAAATTCAATCAATCTTGAGATTTATAGGCATCTGCTGCTTCTCTGAAAAGTTCTAACTCTTTATCTCTCAAGTTCTCACTGCTTTCAGTTTGCCTAAATCTGTGAGGCGTCTCTTCAACTCTGTTTAATCTCTAATTTTAATTTCTTATCTGCAGTAAGGAAATACATCAAAAAGAAGAAAATAAGTCAAGGTCTTCTATTCCCTGTATGAAGAGAGAAGAGCATTTAAAAGAATTTGTTGTCATTCAACAAATTGAGACTGATGGACAATATACAAGTCAGCTAATAAAAAGATAGTGACAACAAAGTTAGATTTAAAATACCACATCTTCCCTGGACAAAGGCATACACTAGAGACATATGTTGAGAGCAAGAAACTTGCTTGTTAGTTAATGTGCTTACAATGTCTTCCTGTGCACATCTTTTGTCTTTCTTATGTCCCTTATGAAGCAGCTGATAATGCGCAGCTCTACATAAGAGGGAAATAGCGCAAACACTTTGCCAAGAAATGGGTTTAACACAGTTCTTAGCAAAGGGGGATTAAATCTTCATCTCCTAGGGCTTTTTTAAACCTTGACTGGCTGTTTAGTTATACTGAAGAAGACCGATATATCCAGTTGCTACAGTAATTTAAAGGAAATCTTTGTACAAAAGTATTTTTGATGATCTTACAAAATGCAACATAAATCCTTAAAACCAGAGAGAAGGGAAGATAAGTTCATGGAAATGCTCATTACCAAAGAGTCCCATGTCAATAAATGGCTCAGGCAACATGTGAGTAATGGAATGAAACAAGAGAGAAGAGCATTTTGTGGGATAGAATATTGCAGTTCTTAATTTTCTGTGAAAAGTCAACACGGAAGTTGTCATTTGAGAAAATTGAAATGCTACAGGACATAGACATTTTTCCAGTGTATAACCAGCCAAAAGAAAAAGTTCATTTATTCTTTATACCATGTACAGTAATTAAGTAATTGCATGCATCTAATGAGAAAAGTACCTGAAATGTTAGAGTTTTGAGTTATTAAAAATCTGAACCACAATATGTATTATTTTCTTGGGAATCAGATGATGAAGACTGACGTAAAACCTGAGAAAGATTAATTTGACACTTTTTTTGTCACTTATAACAAGCAAAACCATTTTAATGATAAATTCTTTGTGAATTGTTTTAGTTGCAGTATGTTAAAATTATTGTGTAGTAACTGCTTCATTTTCTTCATTAGTAACTTCATTTTCTCTACTTCACACAGAAAATGCTCATAAAATATAAAACTTTTTTGTGACATATAAAAAATTGTCATGTTAGTCTTTTTACCCTGTATATCCAGATATTTTGTCTTGACTGCTTCTTTTCCCCATTCTTTTTGCAGCTAGTGCAACTGAGGACCATTTTCTTTGACTACCTCTTCTCTCATATTTCCATGGTACAAGACTGTTACTCTCTTGTTCCTTTTTGTGAAGTTTTCTGTTTTTTTTTTTTTTTAATCCCTAAACAACCAATCACTTCATGAGAGATAAAATGTAAAATGTATGTTATGCTTGTAAACAAAATTAGGTATTTGAGAATCTCCAATAATAATTCATGTCTAGAACAGGTGGTGTTTTTCTACATTAAGTTTGCATGGTTTGCACTGCACTTTTTCACTATTTTCTTAAGGCATTATAAAGGTTTTGTTTAGCTAGCACTCTATTATGTTTTAATAGATATGAAATTGGACCATATTCCTTGGTTTTCTAAGAATGCCAGTATTTACTAACTGATGATAAATACACTAAAGACAGAAAACATTTTACAAACATGAAAATACAAGGAAATTGATAGTACTAAACGTAATTACTTTAGAAACTGTCATGTTTTTAGAAAATTGCAACAGCAGCTTGAGTTAGACATGTACAGGCTACTTTATTCTTTGTATACATGCTTCTTAAAATATCTCAGGGCAAAAAGATGCTCACAATTTCTAATTTGTTTTGAAAGTTCTTGCAATAACTATTTTAAAAAGTCAAATTATAATAAGGCAATGTATACTCTGTTGCAGTGATAGGTTAACAATTAAATCACTTATTTAAGAACACTTTTATAAACTACTAAATATTTATGATGCATAATTTAAGATGAAAGTTCTTAGTTAGAGAACTCTGAATTTTTACAGGTTCATAAGACCAAAGAGCTGAATTATTACATGTTTAATTGGTATGATTGATACATGGTTCATTTCAGCTTGGTTACTATTATAACTAAGCAGAAGTTAGTATGATGCACAGTGAAATATTGCTTTTTGCCTTATTAGACCTAAACATTTGAGCTGATTATAAACAAACATACGACTTCATCATTTCTTTAGCCTTTCATTAACAAGAATTCCTATGCTAATATGATCAAAACTTCTGACTTACTCCATCCATTCAACCTGCTACTTCATTTACCTGTTCCCTTCCCTCTAGTTCTGCACCTGTCAATGCTCTGACAGGCTAGAGGATCTATTACAAATTCTTAGTTAACCACCTGTAAAGCACAGCTGGATGTGTGTTTCTTTACAGGGAAATCAGGGTTTCAGTAGGAGTCTTCTACAGGTATCAGGACTGAAGATTTATTCATATAAGTGAATCTGCGTGTGCAAAGCTTGCAATGAGTAGGACTAAAAGGTTGGAAACCTGTCTCTACTTCTGCCTGCATCATCCCTGTGTTACTGACACTGAAGAAAGAAGTCTTCTCATCATTTCTTTCTTACTCTGTGAATATTTACTGTCACACGGCTCTTCCATCTTAGCTCAACTGGAATATTCCTATTTCCAGGTCTCAGGATAGGCCAGGAATGTCCAAGCTTTGGTTTTAGTTTTCTAAATAGCAATGTCAGGATTTTTTTTTCCTTATTCTTCCCAGCAGAAGATTTCTCATGCCTGTTTGTTTCTACCTGAATAGCAGCCATGGAGTATTCTTTCTACCTATCATTACATCATTTTGTGACAATACAGATATAATTTACGAGTGAGTAACGGCTTTTTATAACCTTAGAAGAACTGAGCAAATATTTTTCTTTGCAAGTCATCCACTTCTTTTCAGACTTGTTTCACAGATAAACTAGTACCAGCAGCTTAAGCAACTCCCTAGCAGGAACTTTAGAATATCAGCTTGAAGAGGCAATCAGTACAATAGAACAGGAAAACAAGAATATTCCATGTAATCAGTTCTCATGGCAGCAAATGATCTGAGATCTAGTGTTACCTCCAAGAACAAAATATTTTATAATACAGCTCTTGTCTTTTCTGGGTGGACAATAACATTTTGAGTAATGGCCAAAGCTTTGCTATATTTTATCATTTTGTGATCAAAGAAACTACCTTTTCTAATAAGTCTTATTATTCTAATTAAAAATAGGGGTACATTATGAACCACACTTTCTAATTCTTGCAGGATGAGTCACAGAAAAAAAGAACAATGCAAACCCAACATACATGAAAGGCTAAAGCAGACTAGCGAAAGACTTGAGACTACAAAAATTGCGAGCAGATACATCTAAAGCAAGAAAGGGGAAAGATGGTTTTTATTAATCATTAAAAGCCTAACTGTGAAGCAATAGCTTTTGATTTTTTCCAGCCATAGATGTTGATTATTTGTGTTCCTAGGACAACAAGCTAATGTGTGGCTGTCTTCTAGTTTTGTAGTAGACTTCTTGAAGATTCTGTATACATTTATGTATCTTACTGCCAGGTCTGCCTCTGTTCCCTGTAAATCTCTGATGAATACTAAATTTTCTCTTGAATATGTAATTCACCATTTCTGATTTTTACTGCAATAACTACAAAATCTAAGTCTTGTGAGGTTTGATAGAAATGACAAAAGGAATGTTGTTTGGGAGAGGAAGTGGAACCTCGAATACATACTGTTTTAAATCATATATGGATCCAGGGCTGTACCACTCATTACGAATGCTTCTTGAAAACCAGTAATAAAATAATCCTCTTTAAGGAAATGCAAGTGAAAAAGAAGGGCAGATGTAGTTTTCAGGAAAATAATTTATTTGTGGGATGGGAGAAGAGAAACAGGAAAGGACAGCATCTACAGGAAATCAACTGTTAATAAATATCAGAAACTGCAGTCAAGTGACGAGATAAGCTGTAGCATATGTTCTTCCAGCTACAAAATGGAAATCATTTTCTATAGAAGAGATGCTGATAAGCCTGCCTCCTACCCAAAAGGCAATCATTTTACATTTTATATTATTTGAAAAGAGCTTGATTATTTTCCTTTGAATGAAAACAGATGATTCACATTTACCTGTCAACAGAATTTTCAATTCATGTGTTTCTCTTGCATACTTAAAGGTATATGACCCAGCCATAGCATGCTAGGGAACAAATTTTAGTGAGATGTAAAGAAATAATACTTTATAGTCACAAATACTGCTTTACCTTTGTCTTACTATAAATTACTGTAAATTAAAAACCGAATAGTCTATTAAATGTCAGGTTTTTTCCAGTAATAAATAACACTTATATACAACATTTTCATCAAGATCAGATGACATACAGCCCCAAAATAACACTCAAAATGGAAAGTAACATATGAAAATGATAATGATGTCATATCAAGTCAAGAATTAAAAGGAAAATATATATCCCAGGTATGTTTTGTGGTTCTCTAAGCAAGGTTGGTGTAGTAGTTCATGTACAGAGTTTGATACGAGGTAGGGAAGAACAAGAATAAAGGACAGACAATAAAGTATTTGGGCGTCCAGTTTTCATTATCAATATTGACGATTGATTAGTATTCAAACCTCTCTTCTATTAAGTAGGAAATCTTGGAACTGAAGTCTGATTAGGAGTTTAAAGGTTTCTGAAATGTTAATATCTTGACAGTATTTCAATGACCTTCCTTCAGGACTCATTATGCCCTGATACCCCTGTTTCTTGTCAGATTTTAAGATAACTAGGAACAGTCAGAGGAGGGGGTTTAGATTTTTTCTTCTGAAAGTGTCTATAAATCAGTAACTGAGAGACAAAACAATTCTCTTCCTCCCAACACACTAGTCAGAATTAATAACGTACTTTCAATGGAAAGTTGGAAATTCCAAAGAAGAAGTCTTACAAAAGGCTAAATTCTTAATCCCTGTACATAGGCTTTACATAAGCATTTTCCAAAGAAGAAATCATCTGCCTTTATCAGTGTGGTAGTAGTAATGGTACTGTATCAGCAGTGCTATCTTCCTACACGGAGCTCAGCGTAGAGCACTTCCATAGAGCATATCCACTCCATGCCCTGTCTGTCTGGCACTGGGGTGGAAATAGGTTGGTTTCCATTTTGCTTGAGCTAAGAGGAGACCATAATCTACACAGAAAACCACATTGGGTGATAAAGATTAGAATTAGAAGCTAGTAGTAACTCATGAATCTGTATCACAATGAGTCTGAGGACACGACTTTTTTTTTTTTTTTTAAATATTATTCATTTCTATAGCAGGAAATAATGAAACACAAAGAACACAAAGCCTTTTTTTTTTTTTTTTTTTTTTTTTTTTTTGCTTGCTGAAACTAGACAGCTTGCTGGTAACACAAAATTTGTCCTGGCAGAAGCAGTAATATTAGGGTGAATAATAACAATAACACAGCAAATAAGTCATATATTTAAGTACTTATACAGCATCTACTTCTCCTCATGGAGCCTGACTAAGAAAGCTACCTAAGTAAGAAATAATAACCTTTTCATGGTCAGATTTGTGTCCATTCTTACATGTGATGAGTTTTCATTCAGTGACACTGACCATAGAGTGCTATAAGAACAGTCCACAGAAAAATGAAAAGTCCTTTCCTAAATCAAAAAAGCTTTTCAGAGGGTGATAAGTTCAAGAACTATTTAGAATGTTGGTGACTTTTAATAATATTTAGCTACAATTACAGAAACGTGGCATTTAATTTTTAAAAAGACTGTAAGTATGACTAGTGATAATTATTTTTCAAAGTTAATGTATAACTGTTCAAGAGAGGACTGTGCCAATAAAAAGCATTATACAGGGGCAGATGCTGAATTTCAAAAAATTCTAGCCAGTATCTGGTTGTTACAACCGACAGTTGTACACATTTGTGTGAATGTGTAGAATCAACTACTTGATGTTTTAAATTCCACAAAACACTGAAACATCACCAGTCCCTACCTTATGTCCATCATTATTAGTCTGCAAGTTTCACTTCTTGAAAAAAAAAATTCATAATTATGCTGAAGGGACTTTCTTTCCTGGCATAGGACTTTGAAGTACTTTTAATGGAGATTTTAAGATTGAATTTGCAACTTGTGCCACTGTGACTTCATGTTTCCACTCTGTGTTTGTGTGATAATTTTGTCCCCATTGAGATGACCCACCATCACTAATACAATACTTTAAAATAGGTTAATTGAATAGGGAAGTCATTACTGAAATTATTCCAGAACACACCAGCACTAAAGTGTTTTTCAAATTAATATAATTTCAAGACTATAAAGACATTGAATTATCACTCCATTCATAAAACATTGAGGCTTCCTAATCTCATGTCAGAATTTTTTTAATTCTGCCTTTGGGCATATTTGTCAAACATACATAGAGCTATAATGTAGCAGAGGAAGCTAAATAAAGCGGTGTATGTTTTCACTGGAAGACAGCCTCTCTACACACTGTACACAGATTTCCAGGTGAAAAAAAACACTGAACAAACAGACAGATCTGGAGCAATACATTAAATAGATAAGGATCATCCAGGATGACAGAGCAGACAAGGAATGGTAGCAAGCACAGGAGACAGGAGTTGGGGTACTTTTTTTGTCTGTTACAGTGAAAGGTGCATTCAAAATGGAAGTTGGACACTTCCTTTTCAGTGTCCTGAATATCTTCAGGCCTTGCTAGCTTCACACTGTGTTTACGCTGTGTACAATTGCATCAATTGTGCACCAAGGAAGGAGGAGAAAAATCAGGGAAAAGAAGATGCTCCGTGAACTGAAGGCTTTTTTTACCTAACTCAAAATCACTTTATATGGGCGAATCCTGGCCTTGTGTTCTGTATTTACACACAGAACAAAGCAAATACTTTCCAACTTGGATTCTCCTAGTGCTCTGATTAGTCCTGTGGTTGCTCTTTGGGAGCTTTGCAGCTCTCTATCAAAGTTCTCCCTATCCAAGTTCTAGTGCACTTGTCACAAATAAAAGTTCATTCATCTACAAGGCTCTTAACAAGTTCAGGTGTGACCCAGGACAAAGAACTTTTCTTCCCTTTGCCCTGATGTCTATTTTCAGGAACAAAATGGAAAAAAAACAAACAACTACAGCTCCTTCATTCTGTGTGTCATGCTTAAAGAGCTGTCCTGTATGAACAGGAAGAGATGAAATCCCGTTTTGGATTCTGCTATTTAAATAGGAAGAAAATCAAATGTTTCTGTTCCACATGACTGTGTAGCAATGTACGACTGACTCAACTAAGGTATACACAATGGAAGTATATAGATTTTTTTATTTTCATAAGGAAGTCCTGTAAAATTTTTCACATAGCAGTAACATCGATACTCTGGATGCCCTGGTTTTCTTTTCAGCTGTTAAGTACTTCAAGCCCCAGTATCTAGGAGCAATATGGTAGCATCAACAGTGGTTCAGCATTACTTACAAGCAGCATCCAAAGAGTGCAGTAAGCAGAGAGGTGCTAGTGTAGCAGACTCTGGGGTCTACTTCTGATGTACTGTAGGAACTCCTCTGGGCACCTTGGGCTACTTGTGGGTGTCTGGGAAGGGTCACCACAGAAGGCTTTTTCTCTAGGCAAGCTCTAGCACTCATTTCTGAAAACTCCTGCTGTTCCCCAAAAAAAAGTTTTTGAGGTTTAGTTCCTGCCAAGAAAGGAACTCAATGGTTTTTGGCTGGTGCCTGGTAGGGACCTACACATTGGTAAAGTCTGGTGTCACAAGCAGAGTTGGGTTTGTGCCACTGAGTGTGAAGAAGGGGCTGCTGCAGAGACGTGTCACAGGGTATGACCGTGGGACCCATTATAAGGATCAAAGACTGCAGAGAGGAGATGGGATCCATCTGCTGAAATGGGACAAGAGAACCTTTACTAAAGGACTGGTCAATGTGGTGATGAGAGATTTAAGCTGATAAGACAGGGGAGGGGCTTTATGAAAAAATCAAATGAAAAAAGAGCAGATGGGTTTGATGGCAAAGAGTGTAGGATGGTGGGAACAAGGGATACCTCAGGAACAATGAAACAGGACATTGGGACATCTGCCTCAAGTACACATTTAGAAATGCTCCCAGTCTAGGAAACAAAGCAGGAGGTACTAGAGTTGCATGTGCAGACAGAAAATTATGGCAAAGTTGAGATGGCAGCAACTTTGGTTGCAGATTGCACAGCCAGATTGAGCAATAGGTGGGTACAAGCTCTTCAGGAATAACATGCAGAGAAGACAGGGTGGAAACTACCCATGATGTGAAGGGATGGCTCAGATATATGCAACTCATCTATGGGTCAGAGAGCTGGAGGATAGATAAGTCACTGAGCATGACACTGTCACAACAGTGTGCTACAGACCACTCATCCAAGTGGCAAGTGGACAAAGCCTTCTTGAAATAACTGTCACAAACTCTTGTTCTCATGGGGGCCTATGCTCAGAGGGCAAACAATAGGACAGAAGAAACCAAGATTTCTGGAGGGTATTGGGCATAATCTTGCGAGCAGTCACTGGTGTGTCGACTAGGGGTTATAAGTAACTAGATTTGTTACTCCCTCATAGGGGAAACAGGCTGGAGATGTGAGAATCAACAGTATCTTGGCTGTAGTGATCATGTTATCAGAGAATCAAAGATCTTGAGGTAGAGTGAGAAAAGAGTAGGGTTTCAGATTGGCAGAATTTGGTTTATTCAGAGCTTTGGTGGATGGGCATCCATGGCAGACAGCACTGAAAGGCAATGTTGTTCAGGGAAGCTGCCAGACCTTTAAGGACAGCATCTCCAAATGTGAGAAGGGTCTATGATGGTACCCAGGGAGACAAGCAGACGTACTAGAAGATAGCTTGTCTGAGAACGGAACTCATGACAAAACTCCAATGCAAAAAGACAGCAAGATACAAGAGCTGGGAGCAGGGACAGGCTTGAAAGGAGTTCAGAAATACTACACTGGCATGCAGGATTGGTGATAGGAAAACCAAAGTCAAACTGGGTTTAGAAATGACATGGGAATATCAAGAGCAAAAAAAGCTCCTACATTAACTATAAAGGACTGAACAAAGAAATGTTGGAAGGGACAGGTAATTTCGTTACAGGAGACACAGAAGAGACTGAGGTACTCTGTCCTTCTTTCCTTCTTTTGCTCAGTCATCACAAGTGAGGTCTCCTAAGCCTTTGTGCTTAATTAGGAAAGTTCAAGGCGGAGAATGGTTAGCAGTGGATGAGGCTGAGTTGGGGATTTCTTGAGACACTTTGACAATTCTATTCATTTTCTTGAGCAGCAACAGTTGTACCTTTAGCAAGGCCATTCTCTGCCATCTTGGAAAAGTTGAGGAGACTCGGGGAGATCTCTAGCTACTGCAAGAAGGCAAATGCACATGCATTTTCTATGAAGTTCAGAAGGAACTCTTGTAGAAACTGATTGGGATTAGGTTCACTTTGGTGCCAAGGAGTACCATAGAGTGAGTTTTCTGGGAGCTTATCTCTGGACTCAGGAAGGAGAAGGTGATTGGAAACAGTCAATGTGGATTTTTCTTTCTTTTCACTTGACTGCCCTTGTGATTAAATGACCATGTCTGTGGACACAGATGCCATTTACCACTATTAGTGTACATTGTAACAATGTTCTTCTATCCAAGCTAGGAAAACACAGTCTGGATGTGAGGACAACCAGTAAACAACCAGTTGAATGGCTGGGCTCAGAGAGCCATGATTAAGTGAGTTGTATTCTGCCTGGAGCCTGAAAACAGTGCTGTAGTGAAGGGTCTATCCTGGAACTTGTCCTATTCAACATATGTATCAGGGATCTGGAGGAGGGGAGCATGCTCATGAAGCTTGTTGACAACACCAAAGGGGAAGCAGTTGATATGCTTGAGGGCCATGCTACCTTCTTGGTACCTGGATAGATGGTAGGAAGGGACTGCAAGTGACCCTTTGAAATTCATCTGAAACAGAGGACAACCCCTAAAACAAGAGCCCTGCATCACTGGTAGTCTGGAACTTGTGGGGCCAGGGAACAGCTCTGTGGAGATGGGCCTGGGCAGTAATCTGAGCAGAAGCCAGCTCTTCCACAGCCGGAAGGAACAGCAGCAGCCAAGGTTGTGTGTCTAGGGATCACCCTTTATCCATAACTTGCTATATCACATCTGGATATGGTGTTCAGTTTTGGGCATAGATATAGATAAACTGAGATGAAATCAGCACAAACCACTAAGAGGGGGCTGAAGTCCTTGCCCGGCAAGGAGAGGCAGCAGTGCTTGAACTGGTTAAGCTAGGAAAAGGAGCAGCTTTGGAGACATCCAACAACATCAGTGGGAGGGGATGGAGGAGGGGTAGCCAGGCTCTTCAAAGCGGTGTGTGGCAATAGGGTGAGGGACTGGAATATGAGAGCTTCAAGATGGAGATAAGGAGAAGCCTTTTGTCCACAAGGACAAGCAAGCAATGGGGCAGGGGTCAAAGGAGTTTGGGCAGTCAGTGGCTTTAGGGGTTTTCATGCCCCAACTAGGTGAGCCCTGAGGAGCCTGGTTTGAGCCCAGAACTGGGTCTCCTCTGGGCAAGGGGCTGGATTAGAGGCCTTTTGAATTTCTTCTATACTGAATTATGCTAAGATATGAAGAGATCAAGCTAAGACACCTGGTCAAATTTCTTTAATTTAAGTTGAAACTTCAATAGTTAAAACAATACTTTTACAAACTAAAGATGTGATTTTTCCAGAAGATGTCCAACAACCATGTAACTGAAAACAGCAATATTTGCTTATGAGCTTTCTATTTGAGATTGTATTATCAATAGAAAAAATCTGGAAATTTAATGCTTCAGTGATTTATTTTTTCTTTAGCCTAATGCTTGAGCATGGATATCTAGTGGTTTTTTCCTGTTTAGATTTATCTCATTATCAATAGAAAGTGACAGAATGCAAACTTCCCTCAGACAGGCAGTATTGCACACCCCAGATGCATATAAAATCTGATTAAACATGCTGAATGACAGTATTCAGTCTTTTAAGGTACAATATGGTTGACTGTTTTTCCAAGGCTGTGAGGTCCCAACTGCTGGGTTACAAAGAAAATGACCAAAGCTTTTCCAAAATGTGAGCCAGTTATTGTATATGTGTTTAATAACCTGAGTCAAGGGTTTTATCATTCCTGTAGGAATTCCTAGGATTGGTGTTAAGATATCCTCTCTTTCACATCATGTGGGAGTAGCACTAGCAGACAGCCACAGCCTAACAATTGTGCAGTTCTTGAGGTCATGTTTACAAAAGGTTTTTAAGTATCTAAGCAAGAAGATAAAGATCTAATGCAATTTTCAATGTGCTGCCATGTTGAAGCACGGAAAACACAATCAAAGCACAGAAGTCAAGGCCCTTAGCAGATAAGATGTTCAAATAGCTTAGGAGTTAAATCTGGGAGAGAATTTAAATACTGTAACACTATGGTTTCTATAAGTAAATTTCAGATATTCAAACACAAAAATGAAAATCAGTATCTCTGGGTATGTATAGTCCTCTCATGCAATTCAAAAGAAGTTTGGTGCCTCTTATTGAGTTCCCAGTTTGTGAGCCCTCCAATTGATTTAATGCTGACCTACACATCTTTGCTATAATGTCTCTCAGCCTTTGTTCTAATGTCTTTGCAATTCCCAATCTAATTCTTCCCCAGTCTGCTGTATTTTCTGGTAGCTGCTTATAATAATCATACTTAGAGTATACGGAGAAAATCAGGTCCATTACCAATTTCACAGAGGTTGTTGTAATGTGAAAGATGACAATATTGAACATAGGATTTTAAGAAATTATTTAGACCTAAGTGTTTAAATCTTGTTTTGTTCAAGTTTTTAATAAGTTTAACTGCAAATTAATATATTTATACATTTAAATATGTTTTTTAATTTTTGATTTTGGTTGCCAGTGTAAAAGAGAAAATTATTATTATTAATAAATATGTTAATTGGTACTTCAAATTTTAATTTATAGGTTACATATAGGCATCCTTTGCTCCTTGTGGCTGGGTCAGGAAAATATATGCTGAAAGCAGCATTTCCTGACACAACACACATCTCCAAGTTCATGTTCTGCTTCTGCGTTGTTGCCATTTCATGAAGCACTGTGTTAAGTGTTTTGTGGAATGGTGACACTCAGAATACAGGAGGTGTCTCTTGACAGAGACTTTCCTACTCCATTTTCCACAGGGATGCAAATTGCTCCAGGTAGCCACGGGCGTGTACTACACATATGGAGAATCGAGATTTGTATATCTGCTCATCTTTCATTTTTAGTGCTTGTATCTCTGCAAGAGATAAATTTTTATGGTTTAGCAGACTGGAAGAAGTTCAACCATCAATTTATCTTATTCACACATGGTAGCAAAACAGATTATACAGTGATTAAAAAGTGCTAGAGTTCAACAGCCCCCCATTTTTCAGTATGAAGTGCCATGTATCGTAGTTTTTATACTGTATGTAAACTGATCTCAGGTATCTGGAATGTTAAATTTTTAGAAACAGTAGCAGTTCATTAGAGAAAGGGAGGGAAAATACACAACGAATGATCTTATTGAAATAGCATGTCCTGGAAAGACCATTGATGCCATTAAAGGGCCATTGCTATAAGGAATTATACCTTCCCATCAGTCTGCCATGCATATAGAAGTAAACAAAAGATGTATCCTTTCTGCCTGTTGCAGAAAACAGGCAAATAGCAAAGACAAAATGTGGGAAAAGAAAGATAGGAAATAGGAGTAAGTTTAAAAAGAGCATGGTGGTTGTGTCTAAGATCATTTTTATTTTGAAATGCGTTAGAATGGATCCAGAAATAAAATCCATTTGACAACTAAGGGCTTCTTGATTAAACCAAGATATAAAGGCAGAATCAGCAGTGTTGCATGTCCATTACAAATTAGATAAGAAGCAGCAAAAGTATGTATTCTGAGTGCAGAAAGAGAAGTGCAAATGGGAGGGTGTCAGACTGAATTGTCATTTACAAAATCATAAGGCAAGTTAAGAGAAATATTACCTTGAAGATATATGTGTTCTTTACTACATAAGCTACAAAACGATCCTGATTCAGCAAAACATTTAAGTTAGTGGTTCTTGAGTCAGCAAGTGCAACCTGCAGAACATATTAATTATGACATACACATACATTTAGAAACATGAAAATGGAACAAACAAACTATGTGCTGAGGATTAATACACTGGTAAGCAGAGCACAGAGACTAAGGAAGTGACTTCAAGCTTTATAAAGGGAGTCAAATCTGTTCAAGCTTACATTACTACAATAAGCTTTTCAGCTCACTCATCTGAGATTTAGAATAGAGAGCAAGGAAAAAAAAAGGCCTGTATTTTCTTCATAGTGTTAATAAAAAGGCCTATAAAAATGCCTGGAAACAGTGCTTTCTTTCTAGGCAAGCTGAAATTGAGAAATAACAGGGGTGTCATTCGGAAAATGTTCATGGAGGATGCTAGACTGTCAGCTGGCCCAGTAACATCTAGACAGATATGAGTGAAGTGTAAAGGTTGTTTTATATTTGACCTCAGCCAAAATAAAACTCAGAATGAATTGCATCTTATTCCTGCATGGAAAGGACTCTTAAAAAGGACATTTTATTTTATTATTTTCTTCTGAAACAAAGATTCACCCAAGAGAATAGGGTATGTAGTCTGAATTAAGAGTCTTGGTTTTAGCATAAATACCAAGTAAACTGCTGTAATGCCAACCTTAAAATTACCATTGTTTTCAGAAATAGGTGAAATACATAGTTATTGAAAGACACAAATTAATTTGGAGTATCTTTTTGTGTCTCTAAGGGTGGTAACTTAGTCTAATGGGAATTTAATAACTCATTAAACACATTACTAATCTGATGATTTGCTTACAGTAAATGAGAACTACTGAGATTATCAATCACTTACTTAAAAGGAAAAGAAATCTCAAATTCCACTGAAAACCTCTCTTAGACAACAAACAGCAGGTAGGCAGAAGTCTTGTTGTTTTGAAATGACTTTCAATCAATTTTTGTTTTCATGTCTTGTACATAAGTAAACATAGTTAATTAAGGCATCTTGCCTCTCTGTCAGTTATATGGCAGCTGTAAAAGCTAGATTACTGCATTTAGTCATAGCCCTGAGCTAGGGCCACCACAGTGCAACACTGCTTCAGGAGGCAATTCAGACAATTTTAGGGAAGCATCTGTACAAGACAGTGAGCTGTATCTCTTGAAAGAGGGAAAAGCAGTCTTCCCCTGGGCACTGTAAAGTCCAATATGCTTTTGATTCCTTCCCCACACCATTTTTATGCAAGAAAAAAATGCTGTAAGAGCCTCAAATCAAGATGCTGTCAGTGGATAGCAGCCCACTGAGAAAGCAAGGGAACTTCTTCTGTCAACCTGGTTAAGATATTAGCAAAGGCCACAGTCTTGTCCTTATATGAACAAAAGAGATTATTCTTAACATGCACAGAGGTATACCTGACACCTGTATAAATAAGAGTTGTCTGTATGGTAAATTATGTATAAATTTCACCCACAGACATCATAATTTTTACTTTGAATAACAAATCTGTAACTTTGTAAAAATTAGCAATTCGGACAGGTTTGGGGATCACAGAATCATGGAATTATTAGAGTTAGAAGGGACCTCTAGAGATCATCTAGTCCAACTCCCCTGCTAAAGCAGGATTGCCTACAGCACATCACTCAGGACTGCATCAAGGTGGGTCTTGAAGATCTCCAGAGAAGGGGACTCCACAACCTCCCTGGGCACCCTGTTCCAGTTTTCTGTCACCCTCACTGTAAACAAGATTTTTTCCTATTTGAATGAAATTACCTATATTCCAGCTTGTGCCTGTTGCCCCTCATCCTATCATTAGAAACCCCTGAAAAGAGTCCAGCTCCATCATCCTTCAACCCACCCTTTAGGTACCTGTAAACATACATAAGGTCTCCCCTCAGCCTTCTCTCCTCCAGGATAAAGAGCCCCAGCTCTTTGAGCCTTTCCTCGTAAGGGAGGTGCTCTAATCCCTTAATCATTTTAGTTGCCCTATGTTGGACTCTCTCCAGTAGTTCCTTGTCTCTCTTGAACTGGGGAGCCCAAAACTGGATGCAGTATTCCAGTTGTGGCCTCACCAGTTCAGAGTAGAGGGGAAGAATGACCTCCTTCGACCTACTGGCCATGCTCTTCCCTGTGCAGCCCAGGATGCCATAGGCTCTCTTGGCAACAAGGACACATTGCTGGCTAATGGAAAGTTTGCTGTCCACCAGGACTCCCAGATCCTTCTCCTCAGAACTGCTTTCCAGCAGGTCCACCCCTAACCTATATTGGTGCCTGATGTTCTTCATCCCCAGGTGCAGGACCCTACATTTGCCCTTGTTGAACCTCATTAGGTTCTTCTCTGCCCAGCTCTCCAGCATGTCTATGTCACACTGGGTGGTGGCACAGCCCTCTGGAGTGTCAGCTAGCCTTCCCAGTTTGGTATCATCAGCCAACTTGCTGAGGATACACTCTGTCCCCTCGTCCAGGTCATTGATTAATATGTTGATCCCCGGGTAACACCCCTGGTTACAGGGGTTACAGGCCTCCAACTGATAGACTAATTACAAACCTGTGAGTTCTGTCACACAGCCAGCACTCAATCCACCTCACTGCCCCCTCATCTAGCCCCCACCTTAATTTTCTAATGAGGATGTTATGGAAGACATTGTCCCAAGCCTTGATGAATCAAGGTAGATGACATCTACTGCTCTCCCTTCATCCAGCCATCCAGTTATGACATCATAGAAGAATGTCAGATTGGTCAAGCATGATTTACCCTTGGTAAATCTGTGTTGACCACTTCCAATAACTTCTTGATCTTCAATGTGTTGGAGATACATCCAGAATGAGTTGCTCCATTAGCTTCCCCAGGTCAGAGGTGAGACTAGTTGGCTTGTAGTTCCCTGGGTCCTCCTTCTTGCCCTTTTTGTAGACTAGTGTGATATTTGCCTTCCTCCATTTCTCCTGCACTTCTACTGTTCTCCAAGATCTCTTAAAAGTGATGGAGAGTTGTTCAGCAGTACCATCTGCCAGTTCTCTCAGTACTCATGGGTGCATCCCTTCATGGCCCATGGTCTTATGGATGTCTAGTTTGGCCAAGGGGTCTCTAACCCAATCTTCCCCAACAGAGGGAAAGTCTTCTTCTCTCCAGACCTTCCCCCTTGTCTCCAGTGTCTGAGATTCATGAGGGGCACCTTTGGCAGTGAAGACCAAAGCAAATAAGGCTTCTCTGTGCACCCACCCCATTCATCAGTGGGCCTACATTTCCCCTAGCCTTCCTTTTTTATTCATATACTGAAAAAACTCTTCTTGTTATCTTTAACTGTGGTAGTCAAGTTAAGTTCTGCTGGGGCTTTTGCCCTTCTAATTTTTCCACTGCATATCTTCTCTACATCTTGATACTGCTTGATATTTGATATCATATTGATATCTAAGTATCAATAATGATACTTAGACAGTAATTCACTGCTCTGTGCAGCAAGTAAGCAGCCTGGATGATGATCAGCAAACTTTTAGCTTTTTGATTATAAGACCATTATAAGATTGTTTGAAGTTCACAGTTTGCACTGTTTGTTGAATCTGTAATGATGTAATTCACCTCAGGTAATGTTAATGCCCTAAGGGATGGGCTACAGATTTTTTAGAGATGAGTTATATAAAAACTAGAGATAAAAGTAAAGCTAAGCAAGCTTTCAGCTTCTTTTACTTGACCAATCATATCTGCTCTGATAGAATAACAGATTAACTACCCAATAAGTCACTGTCACATAAGAAACAAATGCTATGAAAATCCATTAAACTGAATTCTAATTGCAGCTCAAAAGAGCCAAACAGGAAGTGTGACAGTGACACTGATCAGAAATCAGAAGATCAAACGTACTTTTTTTTTTTTTTTTTTTTTTTTTACATCATTTTATCTATCTGCAGGGAGCATCTAGTGAACAGTGCAAAATAAGATTCCATCATATGAACAACTTTGTAGAATAGGCAGTGCTTGCTTAACATATTCTGGACACCAGAACATAAAATTCAGGTATATCAACCTCTGTAAATTGATAATAATGGAGATAAAATTCTTGGAGTGTAGGTAACAGTATCAGGATAAAAAAAGAGCGATCCAGAGAAGATTCAGGATTCACCTTATTAGCAGGTCCTTTTGGGCTTAAAACTATGAACTGAAAATGTATTTCTTGTATGGAAATTCTGTGTATGTTTGCAGTGTGAGCTTTTGCAGTGGATCTACATAGGAGGATTCTTAGGACACGAGTCTCTCTGAAACAGCTTATCCTCATAATTCTTACCTAAAGCTACTTTATGTATGATGAATGACAGCATGACAAACTAATACACAGATGTAAAAGGAAATGTTTATCATCTACCGGAAAAATAATGGTTGGAATTGGCAGTTGCTGAGAACTCTCATTTAAAACATAACAGGATTTGGGGGCACCCTGCTAAGGAGAACAGTTTTCGCTATTCCCATTATTTGCTGATGGAAGTAGTACTTGCTCCAGCTGTCAGGAACACAGCTGTTCTGCTTCCCTTTGAATGATCAGTGCTGCTGATGCCCTCCAGCTAACATGTTTTTTGATAAGGTCCAATGAAGGGCTGTGAAAGAGCTGAACACTGGGCTTCTAACAGCAAAATGCAAAACAAATTTCACAACAAATTGCAGTTTCACTGCTGCCTGATGTCGCCCAATTAGAATGTACTAAATTTGTTCTAGTACAGTGACTTGAAAGGAATCACAATGGGACAGTTTTTTCTTATGATTGTTAAAGCAATTTCAGAGAAAGGTTGCTGTCCATTAAAGAAGATGGTATCATAACAGTCTGTGTAACTTATAAAGCTGCCTAAAATAAAAGAATTAGATTGAGCGCAGCATTTTGTAACTTGGTTTTGAAATATATGTGGTCTGTATCTGATTGCATCACTGGCAAAGAAACTATTGATAACAAATCATTAAAACAATTGCTGTATTTTCCTTCTTAGTTATGTGGAGTCTTTTCTTTCCCTATGGCTTCAGAAATGGATGCTCAGTTGTTTAGTCATGTAGATATAAATAAGTATACGACGTTCAGAACAAGTTCTAATTAAGTGGAAGTCATGAAGAAATCTTGATGTTAAGGAAAGAGGTTGTCTAGGTGTGTAGACAATGTTTAAGAAATGTGTTAACAACTAAAACAATGGCAAAACATAGAAGGAGCTATATATGCCATATCTGAAAACAGTATATGATGTTTAGTATGAAAATAGACACAATCTGAGGAAAAAAACGAGGATTCTTCTAGCTCTTCAATCTGAATATATTCTATATGTATTAAGATTAATGCCTCTTCAAATGCTTTTTTCCCAACTCTTAAGTTTTGTAGTGTGATGATTTTTGTGGGCCAAAAAGTCATATTACATAAACCAGTGTCAGGCCATTCATTTACAAACAGTATATCTGACTATCTGACTGAGTACGTGATACGCTGAACTCTCTGGAAGGAGTTCTAATTCACATTTGTGTTAAGGAATTCAGGGTCTTACTCTCAGAAGTAAGAAATGTTTTCAATATTCATCATATATTTTTTTTTCAGTAATAAAATTGATGAGTTCTACATTGAAATCATCCATCAGGCAGAAAGAAATTATTTTCTCATTCCTAATCATTCCAAGTTTTCTGCAGCAAAATTCCTTACCTTAAAATAAACTCTCTTGCCAAGATAAATTACATCTTATTTCAGAGTACTCTTCCTTCTCTTTTTGCTCTCCTTTTTTTAATATTCTAAAAATACTCACTGTTGGTTTACAAATCTGAATACTCCCACACAGATTGGATTGAATATTCTTTTCTTCTAAAAGATTCTCATTTAACTGGTTAAATAAAAGCCCGGAGAAATTATTTCTTTAAGTCCATCTCTTTTTCAGTCTACTAGAGAAATATCCTTTGAGGTTTCAAACAGCCTTTTCAGATAAAAGTAACACCCATTTCATAAAAAGCTGTATGAGCTTTTTAGAAGTTTGGGTTCCTTTTTGTTTTTTTTTGGTTTTTTTTTTTTGTTTGTTTGGTTGGTTTTTATCTGGTTTGTTTTGTTATTGTTGTGGTTTTTTTTTTTAATACAGGATCTCATTATGAACTAAGAAATTACTCAAAAAAATCTAGATCTAACTCAGCTTCTGACTATAACATTGAAGACTCCTGTTGCCTCTCCAGATCTGGAAACTGCTGTCCAAAGAAATTAAGAGTTGATGTATAGATGGCAAAAGTTGGTGGTTGCCAAAAGTCTGTGGAGCACCGAAGGCAGTTTGTCGGGGAAGGAGTCAACAACTGCAAAGTGCTATGAGCAAAAAGGACCAGGAAAAGGCAACAGTGTACCAGACAGTACAGGTGTAAAGGGAAGGAAAAAGTTTAGAAAACTGAGAATAATGAAATAATGTATGTCTTCTAGAAGGGTAAGATAGTGCTATTGAAACATTCTAAGTTGCCTCTGTCCTAGTGTACAAGGCACATTGTCTCTGGCCTCTTACGCAGTTTTCTCCAACTAGATGCAATTGCACATGCCAGAATTACATGCAAATGAATACCATGGTGCTTGATATATCCTCCTCCTTGTCAATACCTCTTCATTCTCTCTTCTCCTGCAGAGACAGCCTTATAACTTGCATGGTGCTGGGCCGGCAAGATAGTAATGAACAGTGAGAGGTGAGAGAAGCTCCTCTAAACCACCAGCAAGTCTGTCAACAGTGCCAGAGACAGCCTCTCTGGGAAGTCAGTCTTGCAGACCATGAGTGCCTCAGCACAGTTTTGCAGTAGGACTCTTAGCAATCATGAATCTATCCAGTAAGACAACACATGGAAATAGGACCAGACATTGAGTGCTAAGTTAGTATAGTGTGAAATATGATCAATAAAGTCTCTAGAAATATCTCCAGTATACTATTAAGCTAAAGTGACTTCTTGTGGGAGGCTCAGACACAGCAGTGATAAATATGGAAAGCACTTCATTGCATCACCTTTCTCTACAGTTGCTTGCAATTCCATCTTATCTCACTAACTTTTCAACAATTCTTCATTCTCTTTTTTTTTGACAGTTTACAAGACATTTAGCAAGGGAAAATAGAGAGCATTAAAGCCAGCTGAATGTTTTTCCCATGTTCTCAAATCACTTTTTACTCATTATTATGGTTGGTATAAAAATAGTATTTCTTATTGGACTAGCTCTGTAATTTCTGCAGTTTTAGTATTTCTAATAATGCAAACAAGGCATTTTTTTCTTTGAAGTTTACATTGCATTTTAGACAAGAAAGATGCAGATAACCTTCCAGGCCAGAACTTTCCAATATCGTATGGAAATCACAGAATTACAGAATCATACAATTAATGATACTGGAAGGGGCCACTGCTGACGAATAGAGGAATGTACAGGACCTGAGAAAGGTGTTTAGGTTGCTGGTAAAATAAGTATTCAATATCTGTTGAGACAGAAATTTCACAAATCCCTGGTCAGCATCTTCCAATATTTGATTAACCTGTCTAAGTATTTGAGAATTTTTTGTTAAAAAACAAAGAAACAAACAAAAACTTACTAAGATTTCCTGTATTCCAACCCATGTCCTCTCCAACTCCTCTTTAATTTGCATGTCTCCATCTTCTTTAAATCCTCTCATTAGGTAGTTAGACAGCAATAAAGTCTCCCCTGACTGAACCTTCTCTTCTTAAAACTGAACAGATCTTGGACAGCTTGCTTCATGATCTTCCTGTGGATTGGGGTAAGGCTGACTTACATTTCCCTAGATCTTTCCTCTTGTTGTTTTTGAAGATGTGTATTTTTCTGCTACCAACTTCAGTGTGTTAAGGACACCACTTCAATTGGGAATTGCAGGCACAGATTCCAAGATTGTGCAGAGACTATAACTTATTTGTAATCTGTCCTTCCAGTCTAGACTTGGTTCCCTCATAAAAGGTGTGGACATGATTCAAGTTCTCCTTTTCTCTTTATACTAGCTATGAAAAACACAGAACCAAAACAGATATTGAAACATTCTTTGCAGATTATACAGTTATCAAATGATATTCTGGTAGTTTCTGCAAAGTCATAAAGTGTCTCATAATTTTCTAAATTAACTTTTACATTTTCTACAGTACAAGAGTGCTGTAAAGCCTCTATTCTATTTCAGAAATAAAATAATTTATACCCAGGGTTCTTATTTTTCTTTGTGGAAGAAGACTGGATGAATGGGTACAACACAAAGACAAAACTGTTTATGTAACGGTGGCCTATAAGTGGTCTCCCCCTCTTACAGTAAAATTGTGTCAACATCTTCAGAGAATCTAGAGTGATTCATTATAAACTGAAATATAGAGATAGTTGTTTCAACTGTAAGCTGTAAACTTCAGTAGATACACAGTGCTGTCAGCATTGTTAAATAGGAACCAAGTTAATTTTTCAATAATACCCATATTTCACATAGACCTTCTGCATTTTTGCTAATACTCAGCTTTTTATTTTTTTAAAAACAAATAATATAATCAGTCTATTTCTTTCTGGTAACATTTACAGACATCTGTTCTCTATTTCCTTAATATTCTATGTAAACATCACATTAAATATTTATGGAATTCAGAATTCATGGCTGTGCTGCCAAAGGCAAGTAGATAAGAAACTAAACCTCTTAATTTCTAACATAAACCATGATGAAATTGTTAAAATTAAAAAGAAAAGAAGAAAGAAAAAAAGCTCTGTTCTCAAACTATAAAAATTAAGAGAGCAGGTAGATATTTTTCCACCTACAAAAATTGAAATATTTATAGGATTTTATTTTTAATATGCATACACAGTTCATTTCACAGAGCAGTATTCAAATTTATGTCTGCATCCTTCATGGATATTTCATTAATAAAGCTAGGTATGTGAATAGCAGTATGGGCATCATCAATGTACAAGAAAAAATATCGAATTGTAGAGGTCATGAAATTAACAGGCTACTTACTATTCAACTGTATGTAGCAAGCTAATGCAAGTGATCTGCAACTTGCAACCCTGGAACCTCACAGATCTCTTTAACCATCTCATGGAACAAAGTACCTGTTTGCAGAAGCCCAGATGTTATTACAGAGTCGTTACATTCAGGACACAGGACCAGAGTAAAGGTGATGTTTCTTATCAGTAACATTAAGCCAAGGAATGGGTCACTTGAAGCTGGTAGATCACTGGGGAAATGAAGGACCACATTTGTGGTGCACTAGGACACAGTATTGGCTGAGCATCCTGAGCACCTGAATGAAGCTGTCTCAGATCCCTGGGCTATCAGGAAGAGATCTGTTTTCATTAGGCACAGATTTCTCTGTAGAAGTTCTGGTAACTGTAATTCAGTTTTTCTACCTGTACCAAAATCTGTATACAATTTGTCTAAGTGCATATCTATGTTAATGTGTGCAGTGGGCCTTCTGCCTGACTTTTCCTACACTGATGGAAGATGTGTCATGTCATAGATTATGAAGTTTAATAAATGGATTGCTTATCTAACCCTGTACAAATGTATAGATAGAATGTCCCAAGTAATAATTAAGCTATAAAGCTGAATGGAAGATACTGGATATTGCCATGCACTCATATCCTTAGGGAGCTGTGTAATACAAGACAAAATGTCTAGTATTTCAAAGTGCAAACTAAAAATGATAAACGTTCCCCACAGAGATGCCTTACTGCTATTACAAAGAGACTTTATGATAGGAAGTTCTTTTGTACAAGGAGAAGATGAATTTGGCACTTTAGCATGTTAAACAGCAGTTTCATCAGAGCTGTATGGTTCACAAAAGATTAATCTATCCCCTTGGAATATTCATGAATCAATAAGAATGTTCCCTAAGTCCAAGCAATATTAAAACTGTCAACTAAAGGGGTTGCTCTACATTCTGATGAACCAGAAATTACTCCTCAGAAAAAACATTTTTTTGCAGGGAAGGGAGGTGTGGGGTCTCCATGTTTCATTCATACTATGCTGTATCATATATTCTATGTTATGTTATTATTCAATGATGCAACTCTACTGAAATAAAGTCAGGTATATTATTTGCTTCTACTGAAAGGAAAAAGAGAATAAAAATCAGGTGCCAGCTTCCAGAGGAGATCACTGCTAATGATAATTGTATGTACTTTATTCAATTATAGTGGTATACTGAAAAAAGCTAGGGATTATAAACTCTGTCTCTCTGATGTAAATTTAGGCTGAGTAGTTTTGTAAATTACTTATTCTTTCATTCCCTGGTTTTGTTCTCTAGAAGTCCAGTTTCCTAAAAATTGGCTTTATGCCTGCACAACTGAAAGTAATGTATCATTAGCATGTTAACACAATGAAAACTAATTAGAAATACAGCAAATACGTGCTAATCCAGATAGCAGAATCTCATTAACAGGGAAAGATACTTCTGTTGTTTCCTGTCCCGGGTTCATTTCAGTTGACAATTTTTAATAAGTGTACTTCACTCAGCTTTCCTTTAAGAAATTTATTCTAGTCTGGGTGGAAACACAGTGATTTATTCCACCTCTCCCCGACCAGATGAGGAATGAAAACAGGAGCAATGCATCAAAAGGTCTCCTCATTCTCAGGGTAAGTCATGATTGCTTCACAATGTGATGAAAATTTCTACTGAACTTTATTGTTACAACAACCTTTCTCTAGTTTAGTGTAACAAACAGTGGTGTTTGTCTGTAAAAGGAACAATTTGTGAGGTCAGAAAAGATCATTATACTAAGGGAAGGGGATCTTAACTTCAGAGCCACTTAGTGTCGAACATCCACTGGGGCTGTATTGTTCCTTTCATGTTGGTACTATGTGCAGGAGTACAAAGGGCCAAAGCTATGCTAGTGTTCCAACAATTTAATTGTACCAGAGGTACTGTACTAGAAATTTTAAGTGTTTGGCAGGGACCAAGGTAACTCAATAGCATGAACTGCTGAGAACCATGGGAAAAGGCAGGATGCAGTCAAGGGGAAAGGAGGCTTGCCTTTATTGGTACACCTTTGCCATCTGCAAAACAGTGCAGAATACATGGGAAAAGAGCTAGCAGATTATGGTAGGTGAGTTTTTTGGGTAGTCATTTAGTTTCCATCTGGATTTCAAAGTACTCTGCAACAGCAACGTAAAGTTCCGGGGAAGGGATTCCAGATAAATGAGTGCTAATTGGAGTGGCCTTGTAGTAGATATTCTACACAGTTAACCATGGGATTGCCAAGGGACAATGTGAAAGGCAGCTGTTCTCTGATACCATCTGCAAAATTTCCCATCCTACCCTATCCATGTGCTGTTATTACAGAATAGTTACAGATTTACAGAGAATAAAACAGTGAAAAACACTGAGATGGAAGTCTATCCTTTCTGAATCCTTCTTGAAGTGGTTACCCCCTGCTCATGTAAGTGGAGGGGACAATCTGGATATAAGTGTCTTGATTTGCTATTACTGAACTGCTAAAAGGGAAAGGCAAGCTGAGCAGGAGGTGGAGCTGTTCTGGAGGCTTTCATCTGGTTTCCAGGGAAACCCATTTTTCAGTTATTTGCACGTTCAGCACATCTGGTTCATTTGGACTCTGGCTTTTTGAAAGTGATGAATGTGTCATGGGAAAAATGAATGGAAAAATAATTTAAGGGATTAATGGGATGGAAGGAACATAGAATTCTTTTTAAAATGCAGCTATGTTTTCTCTCTCCTCTTTCTCTGTCCTCTTCTTTTTTAAATACAAACTTTTGGATAATATTTGTTCTGCATTTTGTAATATCTCAGGACATTTAAGGACGTAAAGCCCCTTAAATGAAACATAATATATTTTAAAAGTGTGTATATCTGTATATTAGTATTACTAACACAACTCATGATCCTTAAGTCAAGTGGCTAATGCAAGAGGAAATACAAGCTGAAGAGAGAGGGAAAATTGAACAATATAAGCATATACTTGTTTATACGTTGACAGAAAGCACCCTATTATTCTCAGAATAGAAACCATTTTATTTTGGGGAGAACAGCTACACTAAGAGATTGCTAGTTTATATCTAGATTGGTAATCTAGATATAAACATAAGAAATACAAGATCATTATCTAGTCAAATGGTCTCATATAAGGACTACGCAGTTAAGCGAGGCTTGTATTACATAAATTTTGAAGTATCTAGTCTTTTTATTGTAAATACTAGTTGACTTCACTTGACCCAATTCCCATTACAGTCAATGGGATTTTTCTATTCTACTACAACCGGTTTTGGCTCAGGTGCTTAATGACCTTGTTTCACAGCATAAAATTGAATGCTTTATACAATTCTGTTGCTCTGTGTGCAGAGCACTGCACAAGTGGTACAAAAGGGACAGAATTTGAGACTGTTATTTTCCTGTTATGGAAAATGATAAAATAGTTTATGACAAAGGAGGGCTGCTAAAGCATACTGTTATTTGATAAAAAGAAAACCTTCATAAAAAGCCTGGGTGTATATAGACACCACAGAGGTTTTAGTAATGCGTATATTTATAGCCTTTTTTGAGGATGCTGAGCCCTCAAATGCATGTTTAGCACTTGTTTTTGAAAATCCTGACCTTCATGCAGGTGACTATTTCTGAAGTCTGTTTCCATAGCATAATATAGACAACACATATCTGAAGTATGCATGTAGGGTGCCATCATGTCTAGGAATATCCTGCTCTTTTACAAATCTGAAATCTTTGACACTGATTCCATTTATGTTTTCCCTTCCCTTCCCTTCCCTTCCCTTCCCTTCCCTTCCCTTCCCTTCCCTTCCCTTCCCTTCCCTTCTACAGTTGGAAAACAATCATCCTTCAAGCAACAATCATATAAAATGAAGGATCTTAAAATGTTACAAAAACACACACATATCATGAATATAGTATTTTCATTACAGTCAGAGATATTTAGCACCACATAGGGCCACAGCAACCAGTTGATTGAAGTGATGCAATAAAGTAAAAATAAAGTCTGTGCCATTTTTAAGCTTATGTACTTCTAAATTATCCTTTTTGTTTCCTTCCAATTTTTTATTTGAATTTATGTTATAATCACGTTATTTGTCATTCCTTGTCATACTGTCTTTTCTCAATTTGTAGTTTTCTGATTTTGTTTAGTTGTTTTTCATGACCTATGGGGCCTTGAGGAGCATATGTCAGAAATGCTGTAGAAAGTGCTTGAAAGGGATTATTCTATACTGTTCTATTCAAAATTCTGAGTTATTTGCAAATGAATAAAAAAATCTTGTAAGAATAACAATTATTCAGGATATGAAACCATGTCTTAGTATGTCAAAATAAAGATGTTAATTTGGTACCCCTTCCCCAAATTAGCACAATATTCAGCAGTATGAAAGATTTGTTATTCCTTATGCTTCACCATTTTTCAACTGAGTAGTATAACTATCAATCAATGCATATTGTTCTTTTAATTATAATATAGTAATTACTCAAGAGTCTAAGTACTTCACAGGTCTCACCCAAACAACAGTCTGTCTTTATATTGCCCTAAATGAGAGTTACTTTGGACTCTTCCAATACACTCATTTTATTTACAGCTTGTACAGCTCAGTTGGGTTTTTTTGGTTTTTTGTTTGTGTTTTTTTAGTTCAGCAGGACCTAATCTTCTGAAATAATAACGTGGTAGTATATTTATGCTACTAACCCACAAACAGCACAATGCTGTTAAAATAATGATTAAGGTGATAGCAAAAAGTTGTTAAATATAAAGAAAAAGTCAGCACTACTTGATGAAAACTGTGCAAAAGAGGTACTCAAGAATGATGATATAATAGGAGAGAAGTTCAGGGAGTTCTTTCTAACAGTCTTTACTTTTGAAAACTTTGGAAAGATTTCTGTATTTGTCCCACTCTTTGAGGGGCAAATTATGGATGAATTTGACCAGATAGAATTGTTGGATTTTGGGATCAGATGTCATTCACTTAAGAAATAAGTATAAACTCAAATTGTAATTGCCAAGTTCCTGCCCAAGGTGTGGAACATACATGCAGAAAAGGCCACATTGTCAGAGGACGCTAGATTGTCGATATCACTTTCGTCTGCTAGATGAGCTCTAAAGAGCACTCTGGGAAACAGGGACAAATATCTCTTACTTCAGCCATTCAAAAGGTCTACAGTAAATGAAGAGGTCACTGAGTGCATGGGTGAATGCAGTCTGTTGCAAGAGTCAGCACAGGCTCTACTAAGGGAAAGGCTGACATACTGACTTGCTGAAGCTCTGGAAAGTTCTTAACCAACATGTGGATAAAGGCCACCCAGTGATTATAACACACTTGGATTTTTAAAAACTTGAATTTTAAAACCCTTAACTTTTTGTCACCAGCAAAATGTTTTTAGAGAAATTTAATTGTTACAAGGTGGAGGAATTCTTGCTTTTATAGACTGGTCACTGCTCATTATAGAGAAAAGTCCCATGCGGCATTCCCCAAGTGTTTGTAGTGGGAATAGTTTTCATCAATGTCTTTCAGTGATCTGTAAGTTTTTGAAAGTCATTAGAACTGAAGTCTCTTGGGTAGCCAAATGCTGTATTGCTGGTGAGAAAATCCTCAAGGAACTCATAACATTGAGCAAGAAAGCAAAAGGGTGATTAGACTTAAGTGCAGATACATGTAAAATTTCTAGGGAAAAAAAAATAACCAAAACTATACTTACAGGATGCAGAATTTGAAATGTCATTTACAACTCAATAGGGCTATCTTGGAATTATCATTGACAGTTCTCTGAAATCAATAATCTACTGCATAGTAACATTCACAAAAGCCAAGAAAATACTCATCACATCTTGCTGTAGCAAGAAAAGGGTAGAGGTTGTCATTTTGATGTTATATAAAACTTGGTATGCTCTTGTTGTGAATACTTTATGCAGCTGTCTTCTCTGCATTTTCATGAAGGTAAAGTTGAGTTCAAAAAGGCTCAGAGCGATAAAACAAGAGAGGGAATAAAGCTTAATATGGAGAGACTAAAAAGGCTACAGGACTTCCATTGAAGAGGTGAAAGCAGAGACTAGGTATGATTGAGCCAAGAGGGTGAAGTGGAAAGTAAAGAATGCACTGTTACCTACTAAACTCTAGAATTAGGGGGAAGATGAGGGGGTCATCAATTTGAAAGAGGAAGGGATCGATTTTAAATGGATGACTTACTTTTTTATAAAACCAGTAATGAACTTCAGGAGTATGTTGACACAGAAGGTAATTGAGGTAAATAGCACCAGTATGTTTGCAAATGGATGAGACAAATCTAAGGCAATATGGTAAATGTATACTAAGGAGAATAGGCAAGGACATATCATCTAACATCCCTAATCCTGTGAGCATAAATGGTGTATATGACAAACGCAACCCATGACAAGATGCATCCCAGGATCCTGAGAGAATTAGCATACGAAGTTGCCAAACTGCTTTCCATCGTATTTGATGATCGTGGCAGTCAGGTGAAATCTCCAGTGACTGGAAAAAGGGAAACATCACATCCATTTTTAAATAGGTTAATAAGGAGAACCCTGGGAACTACTAACCAGTCAGCCTCATCTCTGTGCCCAGTAAGATAATGGAGCAGATCCTATTGGAAGACAAGCTGAAACATATGGAAGGCAGGGAGGTGACTTGAGGCAGCCAACATGGCTTCACAAAGGGCAAATCATGCCTGACTAATCCGGTGGCCTTCTACAATGGAGTAACTGCATCAATGGACAAGGCAAGAGCAACTGATGTCATTTACCCAGACATCTGTAATGTCTTTGACACTGTCCCACACACCATCCTCGCTACTACATTGGAGAGATATGGGTTTGAAAGATGGACTGTTAAATAGGTAAGAAACTGGTTTGAATGACAAAGCCAAAGAGTTGTAGTCAACACTTCAGTGTCCAAGAGGACACCAGAAATAGGTCCTGTCCCTTAAGGGCCATATAGTGTCCTTAAGGACCAGTGTTATTTAATATCTTTGTAAACGACACAGACAGTGGGATTGAGTGCAGTCTCAGCAACGTTGTGGATCACACCAAGGTAATGCTACAGTTGATTTACTAGAGGGAAGGGCTATCATCCAGAGAGACCTTGACCAGCTTGATAAGTGAGAACTTCATGAAGTTCAATAGGACAAGTGTAAAGTGCTGCACCTGGTACAGTGTGCATGCAGAGGAGGGCTGCAAAAATGATGAGAGGGCTGATCCTGTGAAGAAAGGCTCTGAGAGCTGGGGTTGTTCAGCCTGGAGAAGAGAGATCTTTGGGGAGATCTTATTGTGGCCTTTCAATACTTAAAGGAGACTTCTAAGAAATATGGAAAACATACTTTTTAACAGGGCCTGTAGTGACAAGAGAAGGCTCAACAGTTTTAAACCAAAAAGAGGTAGGTTTAAATTGGTCATAAGGAAGAAGTTTTTTACAATGAGAGTGGTAAGACACTGGAACACATTGCCCAGAGAAGTTGTGGATGCCCCATCCCTGGAAGTGTTCAAGGCCATATTGAATGGGGCTTTGAGCAAACTATCTAGTGAAAGGTATCTCTGCCCATGGCAGAGGGGATAGACCAGGTGATCTTCAGATCTTCCAACCCAAACCATTCTATAATTCTGTGATTCTATGATTCTAAGAATAGACGGAAGCATCTTCTATTACCATTACCAGAGAAAAAGTATTGTGCTGAACAGAGTATAGTTCTGTCTGAGTAGGCCATGTCTGATGTTCTTATGTAAACTAAGAAGTAATAACAGACTGAGGTAAAAAGCATGTCCAATAACAGACTATTATGTGGTTTGGTAGACAAATCACAGCATAACAAAGAGAAAAAAAGTGTGGAGAACTGGTACAAGAGGCAGAGAACAGATTTATTTCTAACATGAAATCAGATCTGTTTCTAACTGATAACTTCATTCTTTGTTATTTTTGGCAAATAAAAAAATGAAGGAAATCTGAAGTATTTTAGCACACAGTATAAATTATTTAATTTTATATAATAGTCATTAAAATTTTCTCTAACACTTCTGTTCTCTCAATCTACATCAACAAATTCTGGCAACTGTTAATTTTCTTTATTTCCTTGCACCAAGGGTAGACTTAATATAAAAGCCCTGTTCATTTTGTAGATATTTAGTAATTTCCTGTGGTAAACTTATGAATACTTTTGATATGCGTAACAACTTTTTTTGAAGTGCTCTTCTGCAGTAGCAAAGTTAGACTTTCTTTCATGCCAATTGAGAATACTTTCACAAAACTTCTCTAGGAAAAATGTTGTCTTAAAAAAAAAGCAAGAAAACTGGTCTAAGGTAAAATAGAATTAGTCTATCAATTTGTATTATGAAAGCTATGAAATAAAAATAAAATAACATTCATAATAAATTTCTAATAAGCTTTAGCTTCACTCATCTTTTAGAATTGTTATATCTATATACTGGTATACATGTGATACTGAATAAAACATTAGGCTTAAAAGAGACATTGACAGAATGCAACTTGATACCAAAATAACCTCAAAAGAATGTGCAAAATTCTAGAATTTTCAATAAGTTGAAGATAAATTTGCAATGCAAGCACAAAACATAGTGCTTCTGATTGGGCCTATGCTTGCAAATGTTGGATGTTTTAAAAATTCTGTTTATAAAGAAGTCACTTTGAATTTCAGTTTCCAAATAATAACAAATTTGAGCACATTCCCCAACACTACAGCTAGGCACAGTATCTTCAACGTAAAAAGAGGCATTTTAGGAATAAAAAATTGAAGGTAAAGCCCACAGTTCCATATATATATTAGTGGTAGCTAAAGACAACTTTGTTGACAGCAAAACGCTGAACAGCATTTGTGCATGTGCCACTAAAATATGGGGCCGTGAAGTAAACAACTAATTTAATCCATAGTGGCTTACACTATCTTCTAGTATTTAACTATAATTTTGATGTAAAGTTTTTAAGCATATATCAATATATGCGACTGTAATATTGATACAGGATCAGGTTACAGTTTGGAGATCTGGGTAAAGTACTGAACAATTATCAGTGAAGTGGAAAAATATATGCTCGCCATGTAATGATATTTTTATGTACATTTATTCTAAAAGAAAAAGAGCTAACTGTAACTGAGAATTTCACAAAAAAATAATCTGCCTTTCAAGTACCAATATTTTGTTTGTTAAATACAACAAAAGCACCAGTGATTCATGACTTGTTTTTTTAAAATAGGAACTAAAAAAAAAACTATTACCTGCACTGTACATTTTTTTTTTTCTTTAAAAAGTTTAGTTTAGAAATGCTTATCTAGGACAGAAAGAAAAAAAGAAAGAAAAAAGTAGGTTTGAAGATTTTTGACTGATTCCAGCTACCTCGACACTTCCTTGTTTTCCACTGCCATTTTTTTTTTAGAGTAGCATATTGTCTGAACATGAAACACTAAGTCATCACATTTTCTATAATTCTAACGAAATGAATATCAAAGAACTTCTTTTACATATAAAACCATTTATAAAAACCTCTGCAATAAGAGAAAGGGACATCTACTATTCCATTACTGCAGATCTTTGTAACTTTTTCATAATGTGCAAGTTTTTTCTTGCAAATGAAAGGTTCAGGGTAATCAGGAGAGCAGAAGATTTTGAAGTAGCATTTGGCATCTATCTGCAATGTAAGAACACTTCCTCTAACACAGCAAGTTTCACAGTCCTCTGTGTTTCAGGGACTTGTACTTTTCTCATTTAATCTCAGCCAAAGCACTCTAATACAAACTGCAGTCTCTTGATGTTACTACAATATTAAGTTTAAATACATTTCAAGAGTAGTAGACAATCATAAACCATATAGATAGTAGTTCTCACTTCTCCCCTCCCTCATCAAGAGAGGAGTACAGAAGCTATATTTATAATGCTCTGAATCTTGATGCTCATGCTTCTGCCTGCCCTGGTAGAGATCACTATCGTATAGCTGAGTTTTGTATAGCAAATACTTTTGCCAAGTATTTGACCATAGTGTTTTCCCAATTGGTGCCTATCATGGAGAACCTCACAGTTAAAATATTTTTTAATTCCTTATTTCATAGGAACATAGGAAGTTCCATTCAAATATTAGGAAAACTTCTTTACGGTGAGGGTGACAGAGCCCTGGAACAGGCTGCCCAGGGAGGTCATGGAGTCCCCTTCTCTGGAGATCATCAACCGCCTTGATACAGTCCTAAGTAACATGCTGTAGGCAATCCTGCTTTGGCAGGGGAGTTGGACTAGATGATCTCTAGAGGTCCATTCTAACTCTGACAATTCCGTGATTCCATAATTATTTTCTTCATTAGTGTATGTATTAGTTCATTAGTGTATGTACAGTAAAACTCATTTAAACCCTTTAATCTCAAGGGTTTGTGCTCCCTTATATAACTTCTCTGCAGACAATGGCAAAAACCTTCCAAGCTACTGTTTCCACACAGCTTTTCTATACTTTAAGTAAACACATGTAGGCCACTTCACAGAGAAGAAAGTGAAACTTAGGGTAGGATAGCATTTGGGAATCTTTCCTCGGTAGGCTGATTAAACCTCACAAACGACAGAAGTGAAGGTCAGAGGAAAGTTTTGCTTATGGTTGGTTACAGTTTTGTTTGAGAAGCCCCAGTTAAGGTCATTAGACCTTTAGCTTTTGTACTACCTAAAGCTTCGTCTAGAAGCAAATAGTCTAAAAAGTCCCATAACACCCCAAAACAAAGCACCAACCTCTCTCTTTGTTCAAATATGTGACAAAAACCAACCTAAATTCTTCCATTTCATGATTTCAAGTTCCTGTACAGAAAATTTCAAAGACAAGTTCAGATAGTTTCAAAGAAATCTTCAGGTTGATTTTAGAATATTTTTTCTGATATACAGCACTTCTAACTCTTTCTTAGATGACTGTTAATCATGCAAATATTAGAGAGCACTGACAGAAGCATGTCTTCTCTCATACTGCCATTGAATGGCTGCTATGCTGTAGCTGTGCTATAAAGATCGGAATTTGTGCCAGTAGATCACAACAATACAACAAGCAAATAAATACAGTCACAATCAAAATGTAGATAATGGCTCTGCCACACGAACAAACCTAACTGACAGCAGCAAACATGAACACGTTTCTCTAAATTTGAGTCACTGGAACATTCATCTTTGCTTTTAAGTTTTCAAGATAAAGATAAAATTATTTTTAATTGTGTGTGGTTCACAATTGACACCAATTATTGTTGATTTACTTTATGTCTTCTCAAGCACACCTCTAGTGTGAATCATCTATTAGCAATACTTGCTATTAAAAACTGATCTAATGTCTCCATCGATTTCCCATATATGCATAAGCCTGCTTAGAATCAATTATGTTGTCAGAAGCACGGAATTGGCAAACTGTGTAGATAGGCAAAAGAGCCATCCACAGACAAGTACAGAGAGAATAATATGCAGGTGTGCAGGAGAAAGATATTTTTCAACTAACAGAAATTTGAAAGGAAAAACAATAAGCTCCCCATAACATTTTCATTGCCACATATCACAGTACTTGTGATATGTTGTCAAGAAATCTTTGATATTAAAGCTCATGACTAGATGTTAACAGTCAATTACTATGTTGGATTTTGATGATAGAAAATATGGCCTACTTCTTTAAAGATATATCTATTATGTTCCATGCATCGTAAATTAAGTCATTTTCCTATGCAAATCAGCTGAAAATTTTGGATGTAACAGAAGTGTTGATGTACATATTAGGAGCAAATTTTATCTCTATTTTTCTGGGAAACATCATGTGGTGATATAGAGCATCTCGTCAGATTTTGTGCTGGCAGTTACCATAAAACATGGAATATAAGCACCCAACCTGGCTGTTTTTCTGTAAGAAGCGCTCTTTTTTTTTTTTTTTTTTTTTTATTTACTGGGGAGTCTTGAAAGCTCACTGAAACCAAATCTGACAACAAGCAAGGAGTCACTCTCAAGTCATAAAGTCATAGTGCTCTTCTTTTCTTCAAGGACTGAATATTTATTGATATATTTGAGAAAGTCAGCCTACTATTCTTTTAATAATGTTAGAAAAAAGATGAGAGCAGCAATGAGATGGAGTAATAACAAAGAAAGAAGGGATAAAATAAAATAATTGTGTTTTTTTTTTTAAAGTCTATAGAAGTGTAAGACTTCTAGCTATACAAAATACCCATAAACATTACAATTCATGACAGCTGCAAGAACAAGAATCTACAATGGCAGTAGTCAGTACTATACGACAATGAACCATGTAATTTACATCTTAGTGAAATTAAACATAGTATAATGGCTTAGCTTCCAGGCAACAATACTATTAAATTTGCTGTAGCAGATTATGACATCATCTGAAACCCCAGTATACACTTTCAAGCCAGCTATTATGCTTGTAATATGTAGTTCTTTTCTGGTTAGTTTTTCATTTAATTCATTGCAAGGATTAGATTTTTCAATGGCTGCAAGTGACATCCGGCAAAATGGCTCTAGTATATCTGTGAGTGAGCCAAAGTAATGTCACTTAGGGAACAGTTGTGATGTGAAAGCACACAGAAGTCAGTAAATGAGTTTTTAAAGTAAATAGCACTCAACCAATACTTGTTATACTGGCAATAAGCCTTTTCCTAACTTTACTTAGACAAGGTATCTTTTATTTCACGTGTCACATTTTGCCACCACATGCTTCTGAAATTTCTATGTTTTTAAATTCCTACTGGTATAAAATTGCTTATTAATTCCTACTGGAAGGAACTAAGAGATTAAGACGGAAGATAAATAAGGAGGTTTTGTGCACCAAAAATCTGTTGAGAACCCTAGATTAAAGTGAGAGCGTGAGTTTTCCCTCTTGAAAGCAGTAGCACGGTTTCATTTATGAGGCTTTTCTGTAATCAGGACACCAACAGTGACTGCCTCAGCTGCTCATTGGTCTGGATTCTGCTTCTCTGATGATCTGCCCACAGTAATTCCACACCTTAAGTAATATCAAGATTGGTGTGGCATACTGCTGTAAATGATATAGTCTTGCAGTGACAAGAATAATGATTTACATTATGTCCCTGTAAACATTTATATAAGTCACGGAGTCATGGAATCATGGAATCATGGAATTGTCAGAGTTGGAAGGGACATCTAGAGATCATCTAGTCCAACTCCTCTGCCAAAGCAGGATTGCCCAGAGCACATCACTCAGGATTGCATCCAGGTGGGTCTTGAAGATCTCCAGAGAAGGGGACTCC
>JAOTQQ010000019.1:31749423-31819313 GCA_026546715.1 Gallinago undulata
GGAAACCACTGAAAAGAGTCCAGCTCCAACATCCTTCAACCCACCCTTTAGATACTTATAAACATAGATAAGGTCTC
Organism: Gallinago undulata; assembly: GCA_026546715.1. NCBI lineage: Eukaryota > Metazoa > Chordata > Aves > Charadriiformes > Scolopacidae > Gallinago > Gallinago undulata. The sequence goes on from JAOTQQ010000019.1 coordinate 31,749,501, forward strand.
TCCTCAGCCTTCACTTTTCCAGGCTAAGAAAAATGTTTAACAGTACTCATCCAAGGAGTCACTGAATCTACATATGCAGTAATGTTGAACAGAAAATTGAGACAGATTCTCTTTTTATCTTAAAGGCAGTATGCTGAAATGTCTAAAATCAGCAGCATCTAGCCCACTGAATTTGGCAGCCCCATGCCCTGATTTTCTTGCCATAAACTATAAAAATTGCATTCCAAAGAAAATTTATGTGAAGTACAACAATATTTTGAAGTTTTATAGCTCTCTACCTCTACAAAAAAATATATGTCATATGTTTATGTAAATGTACATATATATAACTTTTAATGTTTATGCAAACCACATAAAATTGATAAAAAATTCATTCTGTGTTTATGTTAAAAAGTTTAAATTAAACATTGAACTGATTTATTCTTTAATCATTTATAAAAACTACTCACTGCTGGAATACACCAGAACATGGTAAATTGTGCTGGACTCTAAAAGTAGCAGAGTTTTATGCATATTCTAATAGAGCAGAATAACATAAAGGGAGTATGTTGAGACCTCTAATCCACTCCTTACAGAAGTAACAAAGAAAATAGTTTAATAAATATCTATCAGAAAAAGCAATTAAGGTGTTTATTGAGTTCTTTACATTTTTGGGGGGAGACAGGAAACTGAATAAGGCAAATGTTGCTATCTTTGAAATATTACATTATGGAAAATTTAATTTGAACAGTTGTCCTCCATGTATCAAAGTCAAAAATTAAAACATTATTTTCTGTTCTATATCCCCAATTTTATGTGATAAAAGGAGATAATGGTGCTTTAAAGAACAGCAAGTTGCAAGTATATGATGTGACTCAGCAGAAACAAAACAGCGGTTACAAGTGAAACTTCCCTGTTATAAACTAAAGGCTATACTGCATTTAATCATTTTTGCCTGCTGATTTCAGCAACACACATGCCAGCTGCCACAATGCTTTTCTGAGACGATTGTTTTTCATGTGGAGTCTATCAGTGTTACTGGATAAAAAAACTCTGGAAAAATTTATTCACTGACAACTACATTAAAGAAGATTGTGTTTCTTAATTTCTAGTGAAATTTAAGCATTTTAGCAAGTTTGTTCTTTAAAGGTTCACAAATCACTAATAATTGTCTAGGTTTAAAGGGTATGTCTTTTGTCATAACCGTCACTAAATTATTGAAAATCTCAGGTTGATACTCCACACCTATTAGACATATGATTTTTGTTTATATGTCATGCAAATCAAAGAAGGGCATACAGTTCTATTACCATTCAGAAGAGGTGGAGACTTTCTTTTCTCCTTTATTGAATGCAAAAGTCATTTGCCAGTCACTCTTTACAGATGTCGGTGTTGTAACTAAATAGATGTTAATCCAGAGACTAGACATAGATCGGCATTTTGAGAACAAAGATTTTAATTTTGCATTCACTTTAATAATGTCTATAACATCTCTTTTGTCTCCTGAGTATTACCCTGAATCACTGCTTGCTCCAACTGTCTAACTTGATTATTTGAAATCCAAAGTTTTTTTCTATATAGCAGTTCTTCGTTTGATTTAGATATAATGACTGAGATAAAAACAAACTTTCTAGACTTGGCTTCAAGATAGGCTACCAGCTTTCCATGAAATTTCTGAGTGGCTGAGCTGTTCCTTAGTAACAGATTAGTATTGATTTTGATGCCAGGAGTCTACAAACCTGGTCTTTATTGCCACTGAACAAGTTTAACAAAAGCTACTTCCTTGTCCTTCCATGTTCTTGGTCAATGCAAGTGCATTAGTTGGTTAATTAGGTAACTAAAAGTAGATATATTTTTTGTCCTCAGTGTTCACCTGCCAGAAAAGTATTTCATTGAAATGTGCTCTCTCTTTCCACACTGATTCAAAGGTATTAGTCACTATGTCAATAGTTTGCCTTTTGCACACATAGTACTGTGAAAGTAAAGAAACATTCAAATTCAGCCATAGATTGATGGCTGTTTGTAATCAAACTCACTAATATGCTTGTGTGCTCTTGTTAGTTTCCTGTGACATAAGCAAAATATTTTTCTAAGTAACAGTAGTAATTGAGATGTAAACTGATATTTTCACATTCTTGCATCTCTGAAATTATATGTTGTTAGTCAATTGGTCTCTAATGAAAGCAATAAGGAAAAGTAAGTTCTTGTCTGCAGTTATCTTTTTTTGATATTTCATAACAATACTTTTGCATGTTGAACTCACTAGGGTGGTGGAATTAGAATTCTTTCACCAGAAGATGTGCTCTAAGAATGCAACCAATGCAAGAACAGACTCGAGGTGCTCTGAAGTCAGTCCCCCTTCAGTGCCTACAGTCTTTAGTACTGGATGTCTCCCTTTGCCAAACAAGTCATATCGGTCTGCACCACTATGTTAAAAGACATAACCTAAATTGGCCTACTAGATTCGGAAAGGTTCTCTGATCACTCCATTGAACTGTCTATTCCAGTTGCTCTGTCTATTCCAGTTCCACTATGCTCTTAGTGGTTCAAGCAATGCAAAGGGGCTGTATGTGCATATTTCCTACAGCTCCTAAGAGTAGCAAGGTATCTTACAGCTTTTACAGCTGCCACCATTATCTAAGTAACTGCAGCAGATGAATCTACTCTTGTTCTATGACGTCTTTTACCAGCTAAGTACAGTTTCTGCACAGACAGAAATGTTAGTACACATAAACAGTGCATGACTCAGAAGCGGTGAATCTGTTGCAATCACAACAGGAAAACTTGCCATGAGATTTTTTCTCTCTCACCTAAATAAAAAACAAAGACAAACAGAAGCAGCAAAGATATACCCAGGGATGAATCAAGAATTCACCACTGTTCCATCTTGTCATTGGTTCTTCCATGTTTCTGTGATAGTACCAAAGTCCTAGATCCTAAAACGTGTAATAACAAATAAATAAATAAATAAGCTCAAACACAGTCCCACCCCCAATAATAATAGAAAAAGCTAAATCTCTCCAAGAAGGAAAAAAAAATAGCTACATTAACTTAGCATACTGTAAGACGGTGATGCCTTTGTAGCCTATTGCAAAACCACAAAACTAGTAATTTAAAAATATGTTTAGTAGAAGAGACACAAACATATCTATGAGAGACTCATGGACAGATGATTCTTGTTGTCCACAAAGTCACTTTCAATCAGGCTTATAAGAGAGGCGTTACAGAAACCCCAAAGCAGACAAATATAAACAGTGAAGCGAGTGACCATAAGCAAAACCCGGAATATGCAATCCTTTTACTCTAGACTTCTTCTTCTTCTGCCTCCCTCACTGCAAGCAATACAGCACACCACTGAGTCATTTTGCTCATTCACTGATATTTTCCCTCTTATTCTATTTACTCTTTGATAGCCATTGGTATTGAAACTGCTATTTGCAAAAGTGAGTGAGTTGATTAATAGGTATTTTATACATCTGATATATCCTCATAAAAGACTAGTAAACTTATTTCAATTATCATACCACCAACGAGGATGCAATCTGTTCACAATGGCTGTTTACGAATGGCTGCTTTGCATAATGGCTGTTTTCTTAGCATGTGAAATGAAATATAATATTATTAAACAGACATACGCAGAATGGTGTATCAACTTATCCATCTTTGTGATTTTTATGACCTTATTTTTTTATAATGTTTATTTTATTTTATGGGACCAAACATTAAAGTATCACTTATTTGAAAGGATCTAATTTCTTTTATTTTTGTTTCAATATCCTTGAATATTAACATCGACAAATTCATGTGCAATCAGTGCAGAAAACCTGTGGTAGGTATTCTATTAACTCTATTTAGGCAAACATGTTACATTGAGGGTAATAATTAACCAAGGAGGGTGGTTTTTTTAGGCAAGGTATGAAAGTTTTCAGCCACAAGGCTAAGATTGACTTGTTTGGCTGTTCTGTTTTAACACACTATCTGTAAAATATCTTAAAATCTCAAAACTGCTGTGAAAACTCAGTGTAGGTATGAAGGCAGGAAGTGCATGTGTAAGACTGTATAGGTGAAGGTGAAGACACGAATATTGCAAAGATTTTACATGTAAAAATAAGTAAGGGTATGTTAAATGAATACCTTAAACAGTGTAGAAAACACCGCATTACAAATTCAGCCTCTCAAAATTCATTAAAGTACAACTATTTGGTTTTGGACATAGAAACAATTTTCCAACCTACCCATGAGACTATATTCATATTTCAGTATGTAATACTTTAAATGCTAAACATGTCAAAACACTTTAATTAAGCCACTTATACGTTTTTCTGTTTGAGATGTTCAGATATTTTACTCTATCATATACGGCTTGAATTTTGATCCAAGCTTCCTTTGGGGGAAAATGAGAGAAAAGCATACTTCTTCAAATCATAAATGGGTACTTAAAATATAAAGCTTTATAAAATTTTTAAGAGCTTAAAAATTAAAGTTTTTAATAGGTGGTATCTCAGAAGGAAGACATATAGAGTTTCCAACAGATAGCATATAGATGCTCCTGCTGAATTAAAATGTCTTGCTGCCTGCCAATACAGATGCTAGTACTGCTAAGCAAACAACTTAAGAATCCTTTATCTCTTTCCCTCATATCAAGAAGACATAGGTTGAGTTGTTCAGTGTCTATTACCATGTATTTTCACCAGCTTGATATGTAAACCATCCCTACTAGAACTGGTATCTCCTTAGATCAATTGGCAACTTTGACCTGCATTGTGAAGCAGCTATAGCTCTTTATGATAAATAAGTCTGTGGTTCTGCAGCTGTTCAGTTACCATCTCCTTCCCCCTCACATAGTTGTTCTCACATTATTTGCCTCTTATCAGGCTTCAGCATCTCAGCAGCAGCTTAATAGACAGAAGTAGCTGAGGATTTTTTTTAAGGGACTATGATTCTTGTTACCTAAGATTAAGGTAACAAGGTTACCTGTATTAAAGTAGGTAAACTTTTTTACAAAAGCACTTGAAATCACTAGCCCTACAATTAGGCCACTCTAAACATACCACATTACTCTGAATTTTTGCCTGCCAAAACCTTGGATTTAGTTCCAGTCCTGCAAACATCTACTTGTATTTGTAATGTGGCAGTTTTATGAAGCCCCACTGACTTCACTAATTCTTATCTGAACTCCAACAACTTCAGCTACAAAGGCTACTTAAAATTATGTATTCTTGTGTATTGGATAGGGCTGGATACTTTTGACTGTAGTTTTTCATATGAAATTAGTGAGATTTTTAGTCTGTATTGCATAGCCAAAGATGCTGGAAGGGCAAAGAAAGGAGGTAAATAAGACCATTTAAAAAAAAGGAATGAATTGAATTCATTAATCTTATTGGGTGAAACAATTTAATGAAGAAAAAATACTAATTAAATTATTAAAATCTAGATTGCACGTAGTAATTCAAAAGACAGTTGCTATGCAACCAAAAGGATTTTTGTGATGGAGTGCAAAAATATATTTGTTAAGTATGCTGGTATTTTGCTTTGACCTTTTTCAGTCACACACCTGCCCAGAATGTCTGTAAATGTTTTTTTGAGAATAATAACATTAATGATACCTGCAGGATTAAGAAAAAAAAAATAGTTATTTGAATCAGTTAATGACTTTTATTATGTTTAAAAGCCTAAGGGTAAGGAATTCAAGAGATAGAAATAAATACATTTATATAATTGCATATATAATTCACTTGATGATGTTTTATCAGCTCTAATGGATTAATTTCTATCCCAAACACAGGTTCTGATCCTATAAGACATCAGAACATTAATTTTCATAATGTAGTGTATAACCTAACCCTGCCATACCCTGAGGGTCTTAAATAACAAATAAATAAATAAATCTCTTACTTATATCTGAACCTAAGCAGCTGTTGTTCATAATAACTGGGAGAGTTTTGCTTATCTTGGAATACCTGAAGGGAATTTTTGCTTTTCCTACAAGAAAAGCACCTAGACTAAGATGTAGGGTTTTTTCTACTGGAATTTCCACTGTTACATGTGAAGATCTCTGATGTGGTCATCTGATCCTGATATAAGGTAGAGAGGACACTAATAACAGTGTCACCAATAAACACTGACACACAAAGAATTTTCTTAGGACACATGTATATTTCTATGAAGAGGCATAAATTGTGTCTGAGATATTTGCATAGTGCTCCCACATAGTCCCCACAATCAGAGAATATCAAAATCTCTGAAACTCTTTGGACTGTGCTTGCAAATGGAAGGCAGATCTGGTTTGTTGGACCTGAAGATCTCTGCCCAGTGGTAAAGTATTTTATTTCTTGAGATTGATTACAGGCTATGTGACCAACCTAAACTCCATTTAAAAAAAAAAAAAAATCCCCTTAGTCCTGAATTTAAATTACAAAACATTGAACACTTTCATCAGTAGAGTTTCTTTTCCACAGAATCTTTGAAACATAGTTGATTATTTTACATGAACATTTCATGGAACACACTAGTAAAAAGAAGAATCCACAATAGTTGTATATATTGTAGAAAGGAGATTTTGCTCTGACTGTAATTCTCCACAGTAAACTACCATAGTAAATGGCTTCTGGATACAAATCATAAGAAGAATCACATTATCAAGATTTAATGCTTATGGCTTTGAGTAAACTAGTTGAATTACCCAGTAGTAAAACGAGTTTCCTACCTCAATTTTGCAAATTCCAACTCCTGTTAGAAAAGAGAGAAAGAAAAGGATTTTCAGAGAAGGAAGCAAAGAGAAAGACATTTGACTTTGCTTAGCAAATACTTCACATAAAAAAAGTTAACAACTTTGTTAAGAAGAAAAATTACATCAACTAAACAGTTCCCCTTTTATAAACAGAAAGTAAATAAATATTATTTTTTTAATATTTTTTTTATTATGTAGACTCTAGCAGTAAAAAGCCTTGCAATTTATTAAAATATTTTTGGATAAGACTTTACTACATAAAGTGAGGAATTCCCATAGGAAGGAAAGAGAGTTGGAGAACCTATGATACAATTTACAGATGATCAAAGAAAGTAAAACAACAACAAAAAAAACCACCATGAAAATTACATTTCAAACATACACCTGAGAAGTCAGTTGCCTGAAATTTTATCCCAGTTTTTAAAATAACTAAATGATAAAACTCAAACTATTTTTTTCTTTTGGTCAATATGTAGCTCTCTTAAGTTTCCATCACAGTCTTTTTGTCAGTCATCCTGATCTCCAGTTCTGAGTTGGTATGAGTTCTGGTATTATTTTGTATCCTGTTGTTGCTATTACAGGCAATGTATTTTAGACACTTTCCAATCATTGTTGGAAGTCTGGAAAAGTAGGGAGCACAGATCAGGAAAGGGAAATTAGAAAAGATAATTTTTAATGAAATATGCATTTTGGTGAAATGTATTTATGACAAATCCCAAACAATTTCAAGAGATTTCCAAAAGGTTTTAAATTTGGTTAGGCCTTGTAAATTTTTTTTTTTTTCCATAAGAAGCTTATTCTCTCATCTTTATGTACTTCCTTGGAAGAGGAATAGAAAAACTTGTAAGGCAAGAGCAAGTTCTGGACAGAACAAAAAAAATGTGCATGGAAAGTAAGATTTAAACTCTTATCTTTTTATAGTCTTAGACACTACCAATACCAGAAAATCCATATCCAATTGCATCTTTAAAACCTTCAAAATTAGTTTGTTCACAAAACTACATTCCTTTGGGACTTTATAGTTTTCTAAAGATTAAGAGGAAACTTAACTCTTTTTATAATGTTTGTTTTCAGATGACAAAACTTCATGAACTGAAACACTTAATTTCTTAATTTGACACATTTTAGGAGGGATTTAGAATATACAGAAAAATAGATGGCTGCATCTGTTAGTAAATGACCAGATAAAATTTCCACAGCAGAAAAAACGTGTCATCTGGTCTACAGTTATTTTTAATGTTGTCATCAATCAACAAATTATACTCAACAACTTCTTCAAGTCTGTGTTTTGGACTGCAATCTGCAACAGATAATCACAGTTTTATTTTCTGTAAAACAGTGCCTTGCAGAAATAGTCTTCAGAAGGGTCAAACTTCTGCAGAAAGACACTTCATATTTATATTTAAATAAACCAGATTAATATTGTCTTCTTTCCTATTGACAACCTCCACAGGAGACCAATAAAAAACCAAATTCTTCCTTTGTATCCTCGTGCTGACTGAATCTAACCAGAGATGCAATGATGTCAGAAAAATTCTCAAAAGCTCAAGGAAAGAAGTGAGTTTGTGGAATTAGAATTTCATATTTGTGATAAAAACTGAACTAATCTTGTAATATTTAAAACTTGATTGTGCCACTTTAATTCAAATTGTTGTTTAGACTCAATATCATGCTTTCCCCCAAGAATAGCTCTCCAGAGCATTTTAATGAGTCTTTAGGATTTTTATGCACTTAACTTTCTAGACATGTATCTCATACTTTATAAAACACTCCTTCATAGAGCTTGAGAAGGTAGGCTTGACTTTTGAATAGCAGGGCAAATAAGTGATGTAACATCCTGAAGAGGACTTCACTAATTTCAGAATAACTTTCTTTATTGTGGTCCTCCAGTTCTATTTGAAATTCTAATTACAGACTTCATATTTTTTTATTTTTATGGCTGGTAAGAATTTTTTGTTTCTTTGGACTTTCAAATGTGTCAGTTTATGGGCTTTTCTTCATCTTTATTTCCAAAACCCATGGGAGTCATTATTACCAAATTAATTTCATGGAACATAGCAGGCACATGATGCAGAATATCATTCAGTGAGGCATCTGGGTCATAACACTACAGAGTTAGAAACAATTTAGGAGAAATTATCACCAAAGAAGGAGAGAGATCACCATTTTTTAATAGCATTCTGTTTTCTGACCCCACTAATCCCTGTGTAACAGAATAATGACTGGATTCCAAAACCATTCCTAAATAAGGACAATAAAACCCTAAAAAATCTGCAAAATTTAAGTCAATACTACACCCCCTGGTAAGGTGACCTATAAGAAAGACGTTACTGATAGAGAGCTCTTGGCAATGACACTTAACAGGTGTCCTACTTGATAGTACAAGAAAACAGGATCATAATCTGAGTATCATTACAGAACAAGAATTATAGTCACTGAAATAAGTAGAAAGTCAAGTACCACATCCAAAAATTTCTCCTGTTATGTAAACATATCAAACTACCATGAATAAGAGAAAGTCTTCCCAACAAGCCAGTAACCTATCCTCCCTCCCTTCTCTCTACAGAATATATATAAATATTGATTTAGCTTGATACAGACCAGGCCTTACACCTCTTTCTTTTTTGTGTAGAACATGCTTGCTTGCATCAGTCAGAAAACCATGGATGGAAAACCACAGAACCATAGAATCACAGAATCATAGAATTGTCTAGGTTGGAAGGGACCTTCAAGATCATGTAGTCCAAGCATCAACCTAACCCTGACAAAAATCACTAAACCATATTCCTAAGGACTACGTCAACCCATCTTTTGAACACCTCTAGGTGCCTTAACCACTTCCCTGGGCAGCCTATTCCAATGCCCAATGACCCTTTCCATGAAGAAATGTTTCCTAATACACAATCTAATTTCAAATGAGTGTTTTTTTCTTTGAATTTCTATTACACATACTGGCTTTCTCTTCTGTAATATTGTGCCATCCTAGCTGCTCAATGAACTTTTGTTCTGGTTCATTGAGTTAGTAAAATAACTTCAAAAGAAAACTTGCTTTTCCAAGCCTTTCCAGGCAGAATTTTAATAATGTACTTGCTCTCATTGGAATATTGACTATCAGACCTTCATTACCTGCAAGATTAGATTAAGATTCTGGAAATGATTTTTTTTTTTTTTTTTTTAAAGGTTGAAATCATATGGGGTTTTAAGTTTCCTAGATAATGAGGTCTTGGATGATCTCATATTGCATGCTGCCTGTCTTCAGTTCAATACTTGGATTGCAAAACTAGCAATCTTCTCTGATTAATGGAGTGTGGAGCTATGAAACCATGAAAATCCTGTGATTAACTAAGGGGCTATAAAAATCTTTGGCCTACTAGTTCGGACCATCCTCTTATACTCATATTTGTCTCCAGGTCTATAGTCTCAGTTTGCTTCCCTGACTTAATACCTTCATAGTATATTTGTTCTTGTGACCCTGAATTATTACAGTTCCAGTCAATCTTCAGTAAATGTATGTCTTCAGCCATATTCATTTTACACAAAACATGAATTCACGGGGATAATCACTTCATCATTATTTCTCTTCATGTAATGACAATTGGGTTCTACAAGTAACTGCGGTCACCTTTTGTTCCAATTTCTTCTTAGCTGGTGCTATATCTTTTTCATTATTTTTCTTAAACAGACCTTTTAACTACCAGAGAAGCTATGCAGAAAAACAGACAAGGGAAAAAAGCATAAAGGTATACTTCCAGTAGAAAATGATAATGATTATCTATTGATAAGCCATTTAAACTTGAATTTTTCTAGATATTTATGTTCCTTTACTAAATTTAGTAAAACTATTAATTTTCTCTGATTTTTAGTTATACAGTTGCATTTTTTAATGTGGAAAATGGTATTACAATTTAACAGGTTGTGTTTCTAAAAGCAGTATTTTAAATCAAGAAAATCTTGTAAGAAAGAAAAGGTTTGGGACTGAAAATTAAGCCAGTTCACTTAGCAGAAAAGAGGAAGGAACTTTCAGGAATTAAAATGCTAAAGCGAAATCAGGAATCAGGAAGATGGTTGGAATTCTTATGAAAAGGAGCTTGTGCTCTCAGCAGACCCGGTTTGCCTTCTTGGTGTTTGCAGCCAAGTTCACTGCTACAAAATCCTAACTGATGCCTTCTGTTTTGTCCACCCTATGACAAAGTGGAAGAGAACAGAAAAGCAAAAAAACTATGATAAATATTCATTCACCATATCTTACTTAATTCACATTTTTACCTCTCTGCAGTGGATAACTGTGGCCACCTATATATCAAAAAGATGCTAAGGTATATATATATAAAAAAAAGTTTATATCTTTTATTAGAAAAAAGTTATTAAGATAGTCAGAAAAGCTCACAGACTGCCTAAGAAGGAGATATTACCCATCTTGTTTGATCTAGAAGAAGAGAAGCTACAAGGAAACAGCACAGCTCCATATTAATTCATCAGGAGGGTAAACACTAGGGACACTAGGGAGACAGAGAAATCAAATTTTTTCTCTGATCATTGACTTATATGATAACATGGATATAAAGTAGCCAGTAATAAATTTCTTCTATAAAGTGTGACCCTCTGAGCATGGAGTATCTAGAACTGCCAGATCAGATTTCTGGAATTTACAATCTTAACATGGACCTAAACTACCCATTTACTTTTCTATGGGAACATATAAATAACTAATTATGAATTGCATTTAAATGAAAATTAATATAATTTAAATTAGATACATTAAAAAAATAAAATTAAAATAAACATTAGAAGCCCTTTACTGATTATGCTATTCAATGTCTTTGACACCAAATGAACCTATAATAAAGGCATTTTTTTTTAAAAAACAAGAATCTTTCCAGACACTTGGATGTTGTCTGCATCAAATCCTTGCAAAAAGCAGTATGAAGTTTCATTTTAAGAAAATTTTATTGTTTTAAAAGTTAAAATTGCTTGTCATAACTCCAGATGTATTTAATATGGCGGGTTTTTTTTATAATACAGAATTATAACTGAATTACACATAATACAATAAAGAAGATACGAGGTTGTCAGTTACATTTTTAAAAATCAGTCACCCAAAATCAGGCCAACACAAATTTATGAAGAGGAGCCTCAACAAAGGCCTTAAAAAAATCTTGCACTAGAAAGACAAAGAAAAGAGAGAGAGGAAAAGATTACAGATTGTTACTCCTTGTAGAAAAAGTAAAATTATGCTGATGCTCTATGATAAAATCTAAGACTCTCAAAAAACCCTCAATCCTGCTAAACAGCTGGAGCTAGTATTCTAACAATCAGGCTTCCTGCTTTTATGTTCTATTTACATTTACCTAGGATTTGAATAAATAATGGAAGATGGTAAAGTTAGCCTGAAGTAGTTGTTACTGAAAACTATTGCCCCCCTTATTAAAAATTTTCTCTGCACTCACCCTATGTTACTGCAATGTAATATGTTATTATAATTTCAGAACGTAGTTGCATATGCCTTTGCAATAGTAAGCAGAACTTACCTTCAATGATGATTTATTTCTCACAAAACAAGCGTGTAGTGCACATATGGCCAGGTATTGGACAGAGCTGAAACAACAGCTGATGCACTGGAATATCTCAAAGAATGGAAAGGTAAAATATCAAAAATAGAAAAACGGCCTTGCTGTCATAGTGTGACAGTAAGCTGAAAACATATTTGCACATCTGAAAAGACATCTGAAATGTGCATCATCAGAGAAATAAAACATTATGATTTTATCTTACTTCTCTTTTTTAAAGTATAATGTTGTTAGTATCCATTGATACTTATAGCCAAGTATATTTAATAAAAATGTAAGTAAGAAAAATGTTGTGATGTTTGTGAAACCAATTATCACTTATTGTGTGTTTATGATGGAAATAAAATCAAAATAGAAAGGTGTTGCCTAATAAGCAGGCTTGCTTAAAAGGATGAAATTGCAATTTAGAATAGCCATTGCATTCCACAGAAAGACACAGAAACCTAGTATCTAAATAAATTTTGGAATCTTCCTTATGCATTGCAGTAAGTTCTGAGACCTATACCCATTTATAAGTTCATAACTACAAACATAAATATTAAACAGAAAATAACAGAAGACATATTCACTTTTTAGCTGTATGGATTGTAAGACTGACTCTTACACAGGAAGGCATACAAAAAAAAAAAGGCAATGAATTAATTCCAAAGACAGCTTAAAATATATATGTATCATACACACATCTTGGAAAAAGTAGAAAGGCCACATTCTCTTTGCTCAGTCCTTGTTAACATATATTTTGTCATTCAACACTTGTTTGCTGTGTATAAATTCTGGATGAAATTATGGACAGAAGCTTCTCACAGCTGAAATTTTAAGTGAAGGTTTTGCTGAAAAATCTGGATTATTCCCCATCTTCTATGGGTGACTGAAGTATGAATGGATAATTTTGCATATCTTTATGAGGTTTTATTTTTTATTCTTAGGAGATATCAAAAGGCTCGCATGGAAAGTTTTTTGAGCTACCTGAGAAGACAGTACCACAGGGTACTCAGACAAACAAGTGGCTGTATATCAGATGAACAACTCAGAACTAAATTCTTTGCTGGATGTTGTAGAGATTGATGTCTTCTTATGCACAAGTCTCCTAAAAGCAACAGGATTTCTTCAGTCTGTTCAGAGGAATGGCAGACAAAGCTAGTTTCTGCCATTCTGCCATAGGAATAAGAAGGACTCCTAGACTTAAGGTTTGCCACGTTTCATTGCTTTCAGTAGCATGATGTGGTCCTTTGATGCCTGGTAGTAATATCTAGAATCTTCACTGAAATATTAATTTTTACTTTAAACATTAAAGTAAAAAAATATTAAATTTAAAAATAAGCAGGAAGAAAGTCTACCAAATATGGACATGGGACAGCCAAGTTGCCTTCTGGAACAGAAGCTCAATTGCATTAACTTTCTCTGGCAAGATACTAAAGAGAATGACTTTTAGTTTGTTCACAGAAAGAGGAGCCGCTTTATACCTTACTTGTGAAACGGCACTACCTTTGGTATTTTGGCTTCTTTCCCTAAAAAGGTAAGTCTAACAAATTCCAAGCAGTACAAACTTTTATTTACATGAAAGTGAGGAAAATAATAATTTAATTAGAAGTCTAATTGTATATTTTATAATTATTAAGTATAAATGAATTTGAATGAAACTATATTATGGTATAGAAGAAGTTGAATTCATTATCACTTTACTTAACTTGAACCCAAAAGTTTTGTAGTTTATGAAGCAGGTAATGCTATGGTCAGAGGAACCCACAACAATTTATTGTTGCTTGGACAATTACCCTATTACGTGATGACCCCTCCCCACACAGGAAGGAGAATCTGGAAAAAAAAAAGAACCCCAAGGGTTGAAATATAAACAGATTAAATAGAATGAGAAAACATCATTAACATTAATAATACTAAAGAACCAATATCGATCCCTATACCGATATGAAATAGACAGAATTATACTCAGCCAATTATATCAGTATGAAGCCATGCACTCCCAGCAGTGGACAGCAGATGTTGGACACTGTGAACGCTATGGTTTTGGGAGCAAGGGAAGGTCCCAGGTGTCTGGCACCAGGGCAAGAAGTTCGATAGATCACAGCCATCAACAAAGAGAGAGAAATTTTTAGCAAACTTTTTAATTTATACTGAATGTGGTGTTCATGATATGAAATAATCCTGTTGGCCAGGTTGGGTCAAGTGCCGGGGACTCACTCTTCCTCATCCCTGCACCTGGTATCTCAAAAACATTGAGACTTTGAATCTCACATAACATAGCTGACTACAAAATAAATATTTTCACAAATTCGGACAATGGGAGTTTTCTAAATATGTAGTTTTCCTGAGGGTTAAAAATTAGGCCTGGGTCACTCAAACCAAGGCAAGTAATTAACATTAACTAGGGAGTGAGCAGAAGAGTAATTTTGCTCTATTTAGTATATTGACGTAATGTTTTATAAAAACCATTTCTGGTGTAATTTGTGCACTACCAGGTTTTTATGAACATTTTATATTCCTGTATTACATAAACATAGATAAAAAGTAAAGTGAGTATAATGTTAATGTTTAACAAAGACACAATAAACAGAATATAAAATGTAGTGATAACTGCAAAACCACCACTTGATTTTAAGCAATGGATAAAAATTAAGTATGCTATGTCAGATGTCTACTTATCTCTTTCTTCCTTGCTAAGCAATGCATATTTTTAAAAATACCCTTCATCTTAATGCATCCAAAAGTTTCATAGCAAACTATAGGCCACTTTTTTTTTTTTTTGAGCATAAATGAATGCTTATTCTGGCTAATTATTTATTGGCCCTTTATATGAGAAGTATCACTAAAACATATGTACAATATTTTTCAAAAGAGTTACAAAGCGGCATAGAACATTTTTTCTTTTCCTCTAAGAGTGTTACTCAGTTCCTCAAGTCCTGGTCAACAAAAGAGACTATAAGCTTACCTGTGTTTTCAGGGAGACTCAGATTTATTAAACTGAGTCATGATCCACTTACATATCTCAGTTGGGAAAGGACAACCCTCCAAAATTCAAACATGTCATTTCAGGATGTTTATCAGTTCTACATCCTCTCCTTTTTTGGTTAAAGTGTGACTTATAATGCTTAGGCACATATTGATAACGCAGAGAGGGCATAACAAAGTAATGTCAGAACCTATCAGTGAGCCAAAACACATCTCAATGTTTATTTTGGCTCCCCTCATTGTTATTCATAATTTTAAACTTGCAGAATTTTTTTCTGAGGTAAAGTAAAATTGGGAGAGCAAGGAGTTTATTCTGTCAGAAAGGTTTCCATTTAAGCTATTTAGGCATATATTTTTTTATGCTTAAGCCAGTTGTGCATATAGTTGAAAAACAGACTCAAAGCTCCTTTCATGACACAATGGATGGCATGCTTCCTCCTTTTGAGCTGGTGTGTATTTTATCCATAGTACTCAAAGTGACTGTCATCCTGAGAAGTACTGCTAACGACAACACGATGACTGTGCTACTATTAGATGCTGACATTGGTATCTGAAAGTAATAAATATTTAATTTTCTTCATGCTTGTACAAGAAATTACTTCATTTTAAGAAAAAGAAACACTTCTTCCATGATAGCTGTTAATGTGAAAACTTAATCTTAATCAGTGTCTTAACTAATTTATATGGAGGTAAACTTCATGTGAGAAATATAAAGATTTCTGTCATAGAAAAACTTTCACTTTCTCTTATGATTTTCAGGATTTAAGGAGTAAACCTTTCTCTGGCTGAATCCCTTGTGCTATAAAAATTCAGACTACAAATGTCACAGGTACATTTTCTTCAGAAGAATAAATCTTGATTCTGATTTACATATCAAGATATTATTTAACTATAAAATTCTTGAAAAATGTGAATGTTTACTTCAAAGGTGTGTAATCTATTCACTTTACCATTTTGAAACATCTGGTTTATTAATATTTTTAAAGACTATTACATATTTTTGTTTGAGATCTTAAAAAAATTAACCATTCTTTAGAACTACAGGACAGAATATTAATGAAGATCAACTTTGGCAGTGTTCTGTTTATTATATAGTAATATGCTGTCATAATCCAGTAAGATAGTTTAAGTATTCCTGATAAAGAACAACTTGTCAAGGTGTCACTAAAATAATAATGTAGCATAATTTTTTAGCAAATAGAGCATAAAAGGTCCTCTTTAAAAACTTGATTTGTAGTGATAAGTTTGCAGTTTTGTACAATAAAAGAAAACTTTTTAATCTCCTTCAACTATTTTAGAGATAGCAATACCATTTCACTGAGGACTGAGGCCTAGGTATTGGAGTGTGATATTTCTTTCTTATAATCTTGTAAAAGAAATGTAAAGAACACATCTTTGAAAAAATAGTAAGAATTAAAATGCTGCCTAGTTTCTTCCTGTATTTGTATAATATTTGAACTCAATACCCCCTACTCCAAAAGAGACAGAATTAACCAAAAGAGGAGAGGAAATACAGAATTGTAGTCAAAGAACATAGGAATTTGGGTGGGAATGAAATAAAATTTATTAAGAAAGAAATAAATGGAGAAATGGAAACTTGTATTTCAGAAGGCATTTCTAAGTAGTATATAGTGCTCTGCTTTCACCCTGCAGATACAGACACGTTTTTTAAATATGTGCCTATAGACTGATGATATGTATCTAGGACAGGAATAATATAAAAAAAAATATCAAGTTTTGTATATTTTGATTAAAAATCAGCTCCAAATGGATCACAGAAATGGATAACTGGAGAAAACATAGTTACAATCTACATGCTGGAAGATTTGTCTGTCTTTGTAAATCCAGACTTTTAAAGTTCTTAAAGTCTAATTTGAAAGTGAAGAAAAAGCATGTAGAAATATTTTCCAATCTTTAACTCACGTATGTTCATATTACATAATATCACACATGAATAATAAAAATATTACCCAATGAAAAAGTTTTTAACAAGGCACTTGTTCCAATGTCCATCAAAATAAATGGGAAGTTTTCTTTAGTGAATTCAATGTCCATTTGATTAGATATATACATTCACAAATTACTTGCATTTTATGATTTTTCCCATGTTCCTGCATCCCTCACTTCTGATACTGTAAAGCTTACTTTTAATTGCAACTGGAAAGAATAAATCAGCTCATAAACTGAAGTGATAGCATAAACTCTAGAAATCACAGCCAAAGCATTCTTCTAGACATTCCACGTGCAAACAAGAAACTGTAAAAACTGTCACTTAAGGTGTCCCATGTTTGACAGTATTACAATAATCAGATCAGAAAATATGACTCTCTAAAAGTTTTCAATTAACTTCAAAAGAACTTGGATAGTATCCTAAGGAGGTAAAAAAGCCCCCTTTTTTTCTTATTTTTTATTTGCTACTCATTTCCTCACATGACACAAGGGTGGACACATTCTTATTTTTGATTGTTCGTAGCAAGTAGGGTGAAGATTTCAGTGGAAATATATTTTACGTAAGCCTAGATGAATTTTAGATAATTAAAAGCATGTTAATTGGCTACAGATATTTTATAGTTTCTTGAAGTCCATGAAATAGTACTAGACCATTGACATTTTGATATAAACAAAAAATAAAAAAAAAGTGGTAGAGTGAAAAAATTAAGATACCATTTAAAAAATTGGGATTATTTTAAAAAATATAAGGTAAATCAGAATATTGCAGACAGATCCTTTTGCCCTTCAAGGAGACTTCAGCTCATGTCATTCAAGATTGCTGTCTGTTGTACAACGAACTTAAAGAGTTAAGTTTTACCTCCATTGAAGTAAATGTGAATTTTGCCACTGAGTTTCCTGAAGTTATGTTTTCACTACAAGTCTATGTAGTATGTTAATACTTTAGATTGAGAGTTACAATATTAAGAAAGTGTTTTATACCATTAATAATATCTTAGTGACATGATGTGTCTCTGAGATCACTGAGGTACTTCTTGTAATGTTGAAAACTTGCTGATCAGAAAATGGTGAAGTCTGGGTATGTTTCTGATTATAATTTTCTTCCTCCTTCTCCATCCCCCTCCCTCTCCTTTTTTTGTAATGTTTAAGTGAAAAGATATTTTGAGCATTTAAATAAACTGACTAGTTGATGAATTTCAGAAAGGATACTGTTCTTTTGCATACTAATTAAAAAAATAGTTTTATACACTTTTTTTTTTGGGGGGGGGGGGGGGAACTTTTCTGCTAATATTGTTTAGCCCTCTTTCTGATCATTATCCTTTCAGCAAGGTTCAGTTCAACACTTGAACCTCTGAGGAGGATTTTGCATCAGAATTGGTCATGCGATATTTTAAAAGTTAAAAAGTAAGCTTTTTTATCTTTTCTTTCATTTCCTTTTATTTTATTTTCTTCAGAAAACCTTACAAGATGATTCCACACATCTTAACTGAAGGTACAAGATAAAGGAACAATCATATGGCACAACTGCAGCTTTGGAAGAACTGCTAAATAACCAACTTTTTCTTTTCTTTTCTTTTTTTTTTTTTTCTTTTCTTTTCTTTTCTTTGGCTAGTGATTCTGCCTGTGTATAAATAAGGATAGAAAAGAGACCTTGAGATATACAATGCTTTTTATCCAAAACAGTGAAAGTTTACAAAGTATTGCAGATTGACAACAGACACATAAAAATGTTTTTCTGTTCTCAAGGGGTATTAGAATAATGCCTGCACATGTAAACTATTGTACTGAGTGATATGCAAACATTAAGACTGAAAAGGCTGGTTCTGTCCCAGAGGCACGACAATAATATAAGACAAAAGCCAATGAAGGCAGCCAAATGAAAGGCTCACAAGAATCAGACTGAAAATAATGATAAACTCTGTCTTACAACGATAGGACGGTAACTTGCGTCTGCTTCTTTTTGGACAGAGTGGCAACAGAAAGTTTTCTATCACTGTACTAGGTTTCATATTAGTAATATTGTATTTTACATTCTGCTAATTATTATTACTTTCACATTGCAAACGATACTTAATGGGAACAATTTATTCCCCATTGAAATATGGGCAATATTGTGACACATGGAGACAATCAGAAGATAGTACATATTGGCATTAACACAAAATCTACGACCAGGAATTAAAGACAATCTTGCCTTATCAAATACAGAAAGGTGTTTTATCTAGGCTGTAGTTATTCCAGCTAGAATTTGGCCAGATTATTGAAGTTAATTCTTTTGTTCTTTAAAATGTCTAGCAAAATTGATACAGTGTATTAACTGTCACAAAGGATACTTGACCAGAAAAAAAACAAAGCAGAAAAACTCTTACAGCAGGGTTGGGACATGTCCTGGTGGCCCTGGACCTCATGGTTCAGAATCAACTGACATGCTTTGGTTCAGAGTCAGACGACATGCTTATTCATAAATATCCTTCACAGCAGCAATAACAAAAGTTCCTTCACCTTCTCCTAAGCAAACTACCTTGCACTCACAATCACAGAGTCACCTAGGTTGGAAGGGACCTTTTAAGACCATCTAGTCCAACCAATGAAGGAAAAAAAAACAAACCACAAACCACACACACAAAAAAACCCCACAAACAAACAAAAAACCAAACACAAAACCCACACACCCCACCACACCCAAACCCAATCCACTACTAATCCATATCCCCGAGCACTATGTCAACTCATCTCTTGAATACCTCCAGGGATGGTGCCTCAACCACCTCCCTGGGCAACCCATTCCAATGCCCTTTCAGTAAAGAAATGTTTCCTAACATCTAACCTGAACCTTCCCTGGCACAACTTTAAGCCATTACCCCTTATCCTATCATCTGTGACCTGGGAGAAGAGACTGACCTCCGCCTCACTACACCCTCCTTTCAGGTAGTTGTAGAGAACAATAAGGTCTCCACACAGTCTCCTCTTCCCCAGACTGAACAACCCCAGCTCCCTCAGCCTCTCCTCATAGGGCTTGTGCTCCAGACCCCTCACCAGCTTCGTTGCCCTTCTCAATGTCTTTCTTGTGGTAGGGGGCCCAAAACTGGACACAGTACTCGAGGTGGGGTCTCACCAATGCTGAGTACAGGGGGACGATCACCTCTCGGGTCCTACTCTCCACACTGTTCTTGATACAGACCAGGATGCTGTTGGCCTTCTTGGCCACCTGGGCACACTACTGGCTCATGTTCAGCTGACAGTTGACCTACACCCTCAGGCAACCCACTTTTTCTGCCAGGCAGCTCTCCAGCCATTCTTCTCCAAGCCTGTAGCACTGCCTGGGGTTGTTGTGACCCAAGTGCAGGACCCGGCACTTGGCCTTATTGAACCTCATTCCATTGGTCTCCGTTGGATCTAGTTGAACTGGTAGTTTATTTCTTTCACGTAACACAATACATTTTCTTCACTCCTTCTGCTTCCCTTTGTTTCTTCCCCCCCCCCCCTCCCCCCCCTTTCTTTTTTAAATAAGAATTAGATTTCAGTATGCAGGACAGGGAATCTGAAAATAGCCAGACCCCATTTTTCTTCATATTAATTTTTTAGATGCACCCCATAAGTAAGTTGTTTATAACATTTGATGACATTTATTCAAATTAATTATGGTGTGCTTTTTGGAATGAATAATTCAAGTTTGTTAAATTAATGTAATCCTCAAATGACATTGCTTATACACAAAGGGATTATCATATTATATTACACATTAACAATCCCCAAGTTTAGGGGTCTATTAGCACTGAATTGTAAGCAAGATTTTTCCTAATATTTTTTTCCTAATAAAAGGTAAGCTCTTTTTCCATTTTTATCTGGTAAAGATTGAAGCTGGTCATTTTATCTACCTGTGCATAAAGCATCTCCCTACATCGTGACAGAGGAGTCACCACAGAGCATACTTATTTCTCTAATTTGTAAACTTAGACACTTTAATGATGAACATGTCAATGCAATTGCAGGCATTTTTAAATTTTGTGTCTGTAATAAAGTGTTTCAAAGACAAATGAAATTCCAACCTCTGTTGAAGGTACCAAGAACTGTTGTAATTGTATCGTCTAATCTGTAAAGACCACAATGGAGTTAAATTTGTATTTGATTTCTAAAAGCCAATCTTCTAAAAGCACTCTTCAGTAAAACTGATTTCCAGAAGCACTACTTTGGTTTTTAACACAATGTAATCTTAGATATTTTTATTTCTCCTAATCTATAATGGCAAATTTCATTAATGGGGAATTTTGATTTAGTCTCATATTGGTTTTGTCCTTATTGGTGTATCATGTCCCCTCTACCTCCTGTTAACTCACTTTCCGGTTGAAGATTCTTTAAAAGAGTGAATTAACAAATCCCTAAGGGCAGAGACTGCTTCTAAGTTCCTTGTTTCTGGTGCTATATAGATAGGGAGAACAAAAACTCAATATTTATTTTTTTTTTAAGCTAGGATGTCATGTGATCTGTTTATTCTAGACTACGTATAGATGTCCAAACTTACTCTGTGCTTTATATGAAGTGTATTCCTGGCTTCCCCATTGTTCAGTTTGTGGAACATGATGAAATACCATTTATCTCCCATGCTGAACACCATTTTCTTAACTTACAGTACAGGAGCACACTGTTCTCATTTGTACATAGTTAAATGCCTTTTTACAGATCACCAGAACTCATAGATTAGGAAGTTTATTATCTATAAATTTGGATGTCTCATTTTACACTTAGCTTTTGGCTTGAAATTTGTGCTTAAGTTTTCATTGTTTAAGGAAACAGCACTCCAAATTAAATAAATAAATAAATAAATAAAAATTAAAAAACCC
This sequence comes from Gallinago undulata, assembly GCA_026546715.1. NCBI lineage: Eukaryota > Metazoa > Chordata > Aves > Charadriiformes > Scolopacidae > Gallinago > Gallinago undulata. Next base: position 31,771,535 of record JAOTQQ010000019.1, read on the forward strand.
TTCCTTTACAATGTACAAGACTTCTTTTGCAATTTACAAAGTGAAATAGAGCTCTCTGAAGGCCTCCAAGGTAAATCTTGTTAAGTTTTGGAGTGGTGAAAGAGGAAGAAGAAGAAGCGGAAGAAGAAGAAGAGGAAGAAGAAGAAGCAGCAGCTTCCATTAGGTCCTCACAAAAAATATAAAGGAAGAGTAGTATATAACTTCAACATTCTACTCATATCACAGAATCACAGTATGGCAGGAGTTGGAAGGGACATCTGGAGATCATCTAGTCCAACCCCCCTGCCAAAGCAGGTTCACCTAGAGTAGGTTGCACAGGATGGCATCCGAGCAGGTTTTGAATGTCTCTAGAGATGGAGACTCCCACACTTCTCTGTCAAGCCTGTTCCAGTGGTCTGCCACTCTCAAAGTAAATAAGTTCCCCCTCATGTTTGAATGGAACTTCCTGTGTTCAAGTTTGTGCCCATTACCTCCTGTCTTGTTACTGACAACCACTAAAAAAGATTGGCCCCATCCTCCTCTCACCCTTTAAGTATTTATAAACATTGATAAGATGCCCTCAGTCTTCTCTTGTTCAGACTAAAAAAGACCCAAGTCCCTCAGCTTTTCCTCATAAGAAAGATCTTTTAGTCACCTAATTATCTTTGTAGCCTTTTGCTTCACCCTCTACAGCAGTTCCCTGTCATTCTTGAATTGGGGAGCCCAGAGCTGGACACAGTATTCCAGATGCGGCCTCACCAGGACAGAGTAGAGGGGGAAGATAACGTCCCTCAACCTGCTTGCCACACATGTTCTTGATGCACCTCTTCTTGATGCCATTGGCCTTCTTGGCCACCAGGGCACAATGCTGCCTCATGGTCATCTTGTTGTCCACCAGAACTCCCAGATCTTTTTCCACAGAGCTGCTCTCCAGAACATCAGCCCCCAGCCTGTACTGGTGCATGGCATTATTCCTCCCTAAGTGTCGGACCCTACAATTCACCTTGTTGAACTTCACTAGGTTTCTCTCCACTCAACTCACTTGTGGAGTTGGGCGGAGAGTTTCTTGTTCAGGTATGACTGTATGGCAGCACAGCCTTCTGGTGTGTCAGCCACCCCTCCCAGGTTTGTGTCATCAGCAAACTTACTGAGGGTACACGTTGTCCCCTCATCCAGGTTACTGATAAATGTGTTGAACAGGATTGAACCCAGTACTGACCCCTGGGGAACACCACTTGTTACAGACCTCCAGCTCGACTCTGTGACACTTGTCATAACCCTCTAGCTCTCTCTTTCAGCCAGTTATCAATCCACCCCACTGTCCATTCATCTGACCCACACTTCCTAAGCTCACCTATGAGGATGTTGTGGGAGACACTGTAAAAAGCTTTGTGGAAGCTTATTTTAATTTAGGTTATTAAAATAATCTAAATATGGTAATGTTCATCATAATTATGGTATTATTTCCAACAAAATAAGAACAGGACTGTACAATTCCTGCACATTTAAGACTATTAAATAGCAAGATACTATTATATTTTTGGCACTGAATTTCCATTCTGGATTTAGCGTGTTTGGATTTTGTAGGAGTAAATTCAACCTTGCATTTTCTATAAATAGTGACAGAAAGGCAAAAAGCTAATGTAAAGGAAATACAGAGAAAACAATCAGAGCCTGAGAGTCTTTAATTAATGTAAGACGGTCCTGTTTTCCTTTTATTTTAGCCATCTTGCAATGACATCATGCTTATTTGAAAAAAGGCATCTTACTATAAAATGTGCCAAATTTTGCAAGGACAATGCATTGTATGATGAATATCTCCACTATATGATATGCATGATCAATTTTCTAGCTTATCTACTAATACACTCAATATGTGTGTATGGGAGAATGGTAGAGAGAAGTTTGGTGGTTTGGGGTTTGGGTTTTTTTTCCCACTTGTTTGGTTTTTTTCATGAGTCAGATCTCTGGATTTTCTCTATTTGATATTAATGACAGTAAAATGCAAAAATATGCTTATATTTGCAATTATGTCTTGCCAAAGAATCCTCAGTTGCCAACCATGTGCATGTCCCAAGTTAAACAAAAAAAGTTGAAATCTCTACAGCACAAAAATGAAGATGACAATTTGGTACAAAACTGTTACTGTGTGTTTCAAAATGGGGTGTAAAAGTCACTTAATCAAAATTTCATTTTAAGAGCAGAAAAAACCCTAATTTAACTTTAAAGTTTTCATAATCCACCTGGGATAAGACAAAGATGATCCTCAATACTACTGAATGCTCTTTCAAAGGATAAGTGAGCTGGGCCATGGCAGCAGACCACTGCTGTAGTGGTCACAGCAGTGACTGGAGAAGGACAGAAGTACAGAATGTTTCAAGTGCTAAGAAATACTACCTTATCATGGATTTCATTTTTTTTTATTAGTAAACAAAATTAATGAAAAAGTAGAAGATCAGAATATTTGATTTACACTTATAAAATTCTCCTCTTCGGGAATTCAGAAGCACCCAAAGGAAGTCAAACTTCAAAACTATATTAATGCCTATCTGCAGTTCTCTAATCCTTAGGCTCACTATTGACTGGTATAAGAGTTACCAGAGGACTAAATTTCTTTATGTCATGAGGAACTTCATTCCCTCTAATAAATATTTGGCTAACAACACTGTGGCAGTAGAGTTCGTTCTGGACTGCCTCTGACACATGAGCAGATGGCAGAGTTCACTTTCATGGTTTCATGTGTGAGACACAAAAGAGATGGCTGTCCATTTCAGGAACTGCATTCAAAAGAGAATCTGCTTATGCTTCCTCCAGTCCTTCACAGGACTGTAAATGTAAAAATTTTTTACAGCCAAATCTAATGGAGGATTTAGTGAGTGACATCTCTAAATTGTTTAGGGTAGTCTTAAGTCCACATACTGCTTCTAGTGGAGTCTGTTATCATCCTACAGACAGATGTGAAAAGACTTTCTTTACATGGTATCCTCAAATGGCAGACTCACTTTTTGAAAGTGAGAATGACACAGCGTAGATTAAGTACTGAATTTCCTATAGGAAATGCCTGCAAAATTCATAGACAAAAGCTGCACTCTGAAAACATAGAAGAAATGCACTTACTGAGGCCTTTCTCATCACTAGAGTGATCATTTTATGAGGTCACTTCCTTTCCTCTGAAATGTGGAATAATCACATTGACAATCCCCTCCCCAACCTTACAAGAGGTAGAGTATTATTCATATTGTGTTTATCAAAGAAATGCAAAATTGTTGTCAAAATCTGACATCAGGCAAGAACCATCCCTTAAAGAAAATTCAGAGAAAAGAATTACAGAGAATTATTGCAATAGAAAGGTGGTGGACACTCTTAATAACAGTTCATTTTAGCTAAAAATAAAATTATGTTGAACTCCAATGTATAAAATACATTCAGACTACACGGTTCTTATTTGCTGTACAGAACAAGGTAATAAAGATAGAGGAAAAGACAAGAAGACATAATTTTGAATTTTCTAACTGAGGAATTCTTGTCTTTGACTTTCAAATGTGATGAGCTTTGATAGACTCTGTTCAGTTCATCCCACCTGCAGTTTCTTGGATTCACGCCTTGATTTATGTCAACTGACTCACTGACTTTTTATCAAGGTGTTCAAATATACAGTGCTTTCATTATCCACCAAAGTTTTCTGTCTGATTATATGAGAGAGAAGAGCCCACTGAGCTGTCATTACTTTTGAGCTCCTGTACTTCTGTGGATGAGGGCTAGGGTGGCGACTTATTTATCACTATTTTAATAGATACTTAACCTGTGAGTCAATACAAATGTTTCACTCAGCAGTGGCAGAAGCAAATGATCCAATTTTCTGAACACAATGGACTAATACAGGTGTTCTAGTTTCTCCTGATTTCCCGAGCTAGTTATTATAATTTTCCACTGCTTGATATTTACTAATCTTACCAGTTAAGAAATCTCTGGTATCTCGAGTTTAAGTTAATACCGATGAAAAAAAACCCCTAAGAGCCTAGCATCACTCCATTGTTCCTTAAGTACTACCCAGATGAATTTATCACAAAGTGAAATAAAATAAAATAATATAGCTTGACTGTACATATAAATTTCCAAGTTTTTTATTTTTTAGCAAAAAGATGTTAAACTTACTCGAGCATTTTTCACATTTCAAATGCCTTCTATTCAAACCACTCAAGATGATTTTAAGAATTTTATAGGTTAAGCCATACAAGTTAAGTAAAAATTAAAAAGTATGTTGTACCCTTTTTTAATAAGGAAGCAACTGTTCTGAAAGAACAACGTGAGGTCTCATGGATCAGGGTAAGGCTCACTTGTATGTTGTTCCCCAGGTACTTCTGCTTGCTGTCTTGGAGGCAGGAAGGACCTTTGCTTGTTTCCAGTTCTCTGTCATGTCCTGCAGTTCATCTCCCCTTGCTGGTTTCTTGATTATCTGTGTCAAGAAACTGTCAGTAATGGACTTCAGACACCCCCTGAATTACTTGTGCCTTGCTGTATTGTGCCTCCAGTATACATTGGGGTGGTTCAGTTCTCACAAGATGGTAGAGAGGGGCCTGTGAGTGTGAGGCTTCTTCCAATTTTCTGAAGAAGGCCTCATCTGCTTTTACTTCCTCATCAAAACAGTTTGTCACAGACACCTATAACAATGTCTGCATACTAATTTGACTGTCCCATCCCCCAATCAAAGACAGAGCTCCATAAATCCTGATCTTCTCCTACAGAAAGGGCAGCACTCCCATCTTACCTTCAGAGTCTGTCCTTCCTAAAAAGCCTGCATCTATCCATGGCAACACTCCAGCTGTTGATTATGAAGTCCTTAAAGTTTACATCAGCCCTCTGCTTGCCTCTATTTCCTCACTGGGTTGTTGGCCATTTTCTCCCTCCCTTCTTGTTTGTAGCTTGATGCTGTCTTCTTGAGGTTACCCAGCCTGATTACAAAGACTCTGTTCCCCGCTTGGTCATTTGGATCCCTTCTCTTCCAAGCAATCATCAAAGAGATCACATGGTCATAAAAATCAGAACTCTGGTGTCAACACTAAATATGCAACCAGCTTTTGATATTCAAGATCCGTCCACTCCTCCCCAAGCTGTTCCCATTCACCAGCAAGACCAAGGAGAAAATACCAGGCACCAAGGTTTTCATTGTCATTTCCCAGAGATGTGTGATCACTCCTTATGAATTCCTAATCTCCTGGCCATATTGCTAGTTTCCACATGGGGAAGAAAGATGTAATAATAGTCTGTCCAACTGACAAGCTGGACAAACCTTGTCAGCTTATTCATAATGTCCTGGATCAAAACCCCCAGAATGCAGAAAATATCCCCTTCTAGCAGGCTGAGTCAGCAGAGCAACCTCTGACACTGAAACAGGGAGTCTTCTACCATCATTTTTTGCCCTATCCTGTTACAGTGCTACCATAGGTCTGAGGTACACACAGCTCAAAGGTTTTGTTGGGCAGAAGTTCCTGTCCTTGCCCATCCTGGGTGTCTTGAACCTAGTCTGTGGGCTATAGGAGCAGGAACAGTTGTCCTGGTGCCAGAGTTTGCAAGCTCCCAGACACTACCAACCTGGTCACCTCCATTTCCCAGCATGACAAACACAGGTGTTGCCTGATCCTCCTTGGTGCAGCTGGACATTCAGGCTATTGTAGTGCAGTGGATCCTTTTTATTATTACTGATGTGCTGTCCATTGACCTCCTCCCCTTTACTGATTACTCCATTACTCGTGTTGCAGACCCTCTACCAGTGCACACCCCCTGCAAGTGCTGCAAGTATTGTCTGTGGCCCTTACAAAAGGTCCCAGAGGTCACTGGGACATCTGCAGAACTACAAACTCCTATGGGAGTTCATGCTGGGTAAAGGCTTCTGGTTTGCCTGGGTGCATGTCCACCATTGCTGAACCTATAAACTCAGTCCCTAGAATAATTTCTGCCTCCATTTCCGCACAAAACGCTGCCTCTGAGTGCCATCTCTGTTAGCTGAAGTAGATATTGATTAAAGACTCTCCCCAGCTCTCAAAATCTAGCCTTGTTAAACTCTGTTGTTGTGAAAGATACTTGCATTCAGGGACAAATCATTTGTGCCAGGAACTAGAGGTCTTTAATTTTTTCCTTAATTAAAAGAAGGATAGTATTACAGAATATTGTTGTATTTATCTCCGTATTAAAGTATTATGTTAGAAAATGCATTTTATTTGGCCTTATGGAAACTTTGAAAATGTGTAGTGACAGAAACCACAAAATTAAATTAATGATAAATTACTGCAAATTAATGTTTTGATTCCAGAAAAACACAAGCATTAGAGGAATTAATAAACAGTCTCTTTGAATCTTTGGACTTGTGACAGAAGAAAGGAGAAACGAAGACTGGCTAGAGAATGTTGTTTTGATGAAAATCAGAAGAGAGAAATGAAGTCTTAGAGTAGTCTCTGCAATGATTCATGTAGTCAAGACAACAAAAGTCTTACAATGAATGCAGACACTGTTCCTTCCCACAGGGGTCTGTTGCCGACATGAAACTTTAGCCAATCAACAGATTAGTAAGATTTTCTGAAGGTAAATATATAAAACTAGGAATTGAATTAAGTGCTGAAAGAGCTATAAATCCATAGAGAGGAAAATATTCAAATGGTAATTTTGAAAAATATGTTCTCAGAAGGACAGAAACTTTGAAGGAAGAAGCTGAAATATTCATTATTAATGAATATAAACATATTTACCACAAACAACAGATTCTCAGGCAGTTATGTATATGTTGTCAGGTACATTAATCAACAGTTGCTGTCTAGTCCTCTGTACTCAACAGGAATCAGCCATCATTAAGATACCCTTGCTGTTGTCACATATTCTGTTTTCCTATAAAGATCTATGACTATTTGAAGAAATTCAGTCACAGGCAAAAAACCCCTGCAACTTACATGAATCCAAAGTGAGTCAAGAAATTTTCACAATTTGGCTGGTAACATTTTGCCTATCCACCTTCAGAAGAAGGACCATAGATTTTGTCGAGTACTTGAAGAATTACTCAAGTCTTAGAAAAATATTTATTTGCAATGAATAGAAGAGCTGAGATGCAAACATCTTAATATGTAAATAGCAGGAATGCATACTAAATCAGCCTGTAGTAGCCTTACTTTATACTGACACTTCTTTAGAATACACTCAATTTTTTAGTTATATAGAACAAATATGAAAGCCACAAACCTCCAAAGACAGAGGCGTGTTTATCAGAAGTAAGTTGACTCTACCATTTCTGGTTTGCACTTCCATTACTAAAAGAGAGAAGGGAGTTCACATTCTGAACAGAATGGAAGGCATGATAGATTAAACAATTGGTTCTTTCGGTTTGCAGAACAATTAACTGTAAATCAAAATGTGACCAGATTGTGTTAGAAGAACAGATGATGCAACTGTCTTTTCATTTCTGGGGTCTTAGATTTAGTATCCTAAATCATAAGTATAGATGAGTTATTTAGTCAGATTGTAGCATTCATCTGTTTTGCCCAAAGTTCATCTGGAGCTATTTAAACCTTAGTGTTGAGATGAGGTATGAGAGTCTGACATTAATAGTCACATGTAATTATTTATGTGACTCTAGCTAACCCTTGAAATCCTGGTCTTAATTTGGAAATTAGTCAGTCTTCCAATAGTTTTGACACTTTAGTCATGGATATATAACTTCTAAATTTTGGGCATGGTTGTATTATCAGATTAAAGATACTACGCATCTAGTCTACAAAATCTCCAACCTTCTTTGAAGGTGTGGTTAAAGATGAATAGGATACGTTTGATACCAGTACACTGAGTTTTGTTTAAAGCCTAAACTATTGCCATAATATAGCCATTTTGAGTTTCTATTGCATATTGTTTACCTTAATTTGCTTTAGACTTGCTCCATATTACGTAGGAGAAAACTGAATATTTTTTAGTAAGACAACAGTTAGAATTGTATCAGTACTGCCAAATAACACATTTTCAACCTCTTTTAAGCCAGTATTTGTTGAATTAAGTTGTGATACTGAGTGTTTATACATATTTCTACTAAAGCTTTATTGGCATATTTATGATTTAGGATATCTGGGACTTGTTTTCACTGATTTTACTTTTAAAAACTCCTATTAAGGCTTCCCTATTAAGAAATGATTGTACCAACTGAGATAAAATGTGAAGACACTGTCTTGAAAATATTCTATGGCATTTGCAGATTCTGTTCTTTTCTGGGATTTTCAACTGAAAAACAGAGTTTGTAGTCTAGCCCAGAGCCTGTAAACCACATTAACATTCAGGGAAAATATCTTCTTTTCCAAATCTAGAAAACAGCACTTTTGAACTGATTACTTAATTGCTTCATACACCCACAAATGAAGATATTACTCTTCAGTACAGCTGGTCACAAATGCAATGCAAACCATTCCTTCCCATCGAGCTCCAAGATAAGAGCTATGTTTCCACTCAGCATATCAATGATATAAAATTTTGTCCTGTGTGTACAATAAACAAACTACAAGAAGTAAGACATTTATACATACAACATTTTCTGTGAATATGTTTTTTTTTAAATTCAATGGAAAAAACTTCTCACAAACTTCAGTATTAGGAACATTTGCCTTTATCAAATTTAAACTTGAATTCTATAAGAAATAAACTTAAAAAATAGATCTCTTCTATAGTAAAGTAACACTGTTTAAATGAGTGGTTGGAGTCATAAGGAATGAACCTTATACAGGGGCAAAATGTTACTAAGCAAACTGATTCAAAGAAGCAAAACATTCCTGCTTTGCAAAGAAACAAAAACATTTTCTGGCTCCAACAGAGTCCCTTCTGAGAAAGCAATGCTCTTACCTCTTATCTGGCAAAACAGAATACTAGTTATCACATTTCCTTTGGGAAGTTGTTGATTTCCATGTATGCCACCTGGTTTTAATTGTTGTGTAAATATAGCAGAGATAAGCTTCTCTGAAATTCAGAATTTTTTCTCACCCCCTGAAGACTCTGGATAAATACAAAAGCAACAAATGCAGGCAAAATGCTGCATCAAGCAGATAAGAAAATAAGAGCTGAAAACTAAGGTTAGTTAACCTAACAGGAAAGAAATGTATGGAAGTTTGGTTAAGGATTTGTTGTTATCAAGCAGAGCGAAGACTGCTAATTATATATACCTCAGTAAATTGGCTGTTATTATTCCTTTGAAAGCACCTTACTGTATATTAAATATAGAGAGTACAAATGAAAAAGATGAAATAATAAATAAATCATTTAAAGAAAGTGTTCCATGCAGAGTAGAATTGTTTACTCAGTCTGTCACAACTCTCCCGTTGGCTATAAAGGGAAGAGCTACTTTCCTAGAGACTGCCTCGCATGCCCTCACTTATGCAATCTCCAGTCTTATTCTCCTAGTAATTGTTTGAAGAAGTATCATGCATGCAGCCATCTGGAAAATGGGACAATATTTCATGTATTCCTTTTTTTCTTTAATATTAATTAAAAATCCTAAGTAATTGCCGTCAAATTGACTTGTATATAGAATAAAAAATAATTAGTTCCTACACCAAAGCTGGTAAGAACTTAGGCAACATTTGCTTTTGAGCTGGATTTTGGTACCTGAGTATATTATTTTAAAGAGAGAAATGGGTTAGAACTCACAAGAGTCTGGTGGTTACAGATTAAGACTGAAATCTGGGATGCATCTTACTTGACTAGAGGAGAGGGTGGGAAAACCTCCAAAAGAAAAAAAAAACACCATCCAAAACCAAAAAGCTAAAACCTAAACTAAAACAAAAAACATCTGAATTAAGAAACAATGTAAAAATTAAGAGAGTTCAAAAGACAACTGCCTTGCGCTAAAGTAAATAAAACAAAAGGGTTCACTTTTAGCTGCTAACTTCAGTGTGACTCATGAATTTTGAATGGCAAGTTATTCCTTTGAATACTGCAATTGGGCAAATTTTAACACCTATAAAAAAAATCTCCTTTTAAATCATGAGACTGTAATAATTTTTGTTCTGGATCCAATGCTTCATTATATGTGAATCTAGGGTTCTCAGTAGTTAAAAAAGAATGAAAAACCCCTTCACTTCAAAACAAAGAAACAACAAAAAGCAGACATTGTACCATAATTAAGTAATTTATTCTAAATGACAACAGTAGTATTTGAGATAGAGAATTGACACCTACTTGCCAAATGTTTATTGTTTCTTAGGATTTGCAACTCATAATTTTCACAAATTATTAATTAAAAAATCAGCAATTTTTCCTTGCAGAAAAGTCAAGAGAGACCAAAGATGGTCTGGGATTACTATTCAAAGGCAATAGCCAAAATTATATTCTAGAGTTTTTACTCATGTCCAGATTCATGAAAGGTTACTGATAGTTAGGCATTGAATGCCTTTTTATGTTGCACTAAAACTGGGAATTCTCATTCAACCAGATGATTTGCTGGTTCTTTCCTAACTTCATAGTAAATGGATTATTCTTGTAAAGAATTTAAGTATGTGACATTAATTTAGTTTTACAATTACAAAACCCATGTAAAATTATTAAAAATTTCCTAGAGAAATTCTGATGCAAGTATTAAAGTACTTCATTATTGTAACTACCACTACTTCTTTTTACAGATGTATATTGTTTTCAACAATAAGATGCATCAGGCAAGGGAATGCCGCAAATTTTACTATGTCAGACAATTCCTTGCTGAATAGCAAACACTACACCTGCAGCTAACCATGGGAAAAGATGAATTTCTGAAGTATGCCTTCAGGGCAATAGACAACTTATCTCTGACACCTCCTCATAGAGATCCAAATTATGGAACGTATCTCTTACAAGCAGAATATTTATGATCATGTTTTGGTGTGAGTCTTGCCATGTAAGAGACTTACAAATACATCTATTGTTGATAAATACTGAATTATTTTGGGCAATAATGTGTTTTGTTTTTAAGGAGACTATTGGTTAAAACAGTATTTCCTCTTGCAGAAAAAACAAATCGTTGACTGGCCAACTCATGTGACCTGGATTATTTGTTATAGAAGTGATAGAAGCTTTCACTAATAAAGGAACTCTGCACTGTACTTCTTTGTACTAAGGAAGTGCAGGTGCTATTTGTTTATTTTCTGAAAAGAAGAGAAAGAGAAGGAGAGGAAGCAGAAATGAAGAGAAGATGGAATGGAGGCAGGTAGTAATTCAGGAAAGGAAGAAGGAAGGAAGATTAGTGATTAAAAAAAATATTGTAATGCTCATACATAAAGGAGATGAATTAAACTGAGGCAGCTTTGACTTTGTATTCACATTAACTAATCAATGACAGAAGAATATCTACTTTCAATAAAAAAACTGGAAATATAAAGGTATCCCAGAATAATCTGTTAGATTTTCAAATTGACCAGGCATCATTCTCTCTGTTTCTTTTTCTCCATCTTCTGCTCCTACCCCATTTATTTTTGATGAGAAAACTGACATCTTTCTCAGTTCTCAGCTTTTGTCCCTAAACTACCTTCACTCTCATCCAGGCTGTTGCTCTCTTCTCCTCTCTACCCAAATAAAGATCATAGCTCTTTTCCTATTTCATACATGTACTACATATCGTTTAGTTGAACATCTCAGGTCATGGAATCACAGTGTCCTGCTAGTATGGTCAACTGCACTATACAAAATTTCTCATAAAAATATCACTGTCTGTTTTACAGTCCATTAGATTTATTTTTACTGAATGCTGTTCTTAAATCACTGACAATTGGAAACTTTCAATGTTTTCCTGCTTATACATTCTCTATGGAAGACTCATGTCTATGTATTTGTGCACTAGAAACCTTTGCTTTTCCTCTAAACCCACTGTTTCTACACAAATCATTGAGCTTTTTTTTTTTTTTCCCCTCAAAGTTAAAGGAGTTAAAATCCTTCCATCAATATACAATTTTTCCTACACCTTTAAATTAATGTCTCAACAGCTTTTTCTCTCAGACTACAAATCTACCCAGAGATCTAGCTGATCTTCTGACCAACACCAACAGAAATGCAACACTTCCCCATTCATTCCATTGTAATTTTTATTTGCCCGTTCTTTAGCTGCAACAATCTTGATGTGATGTTTAATTAATAAGGATGTCTTTTTCTCTTCTATTGTTTCTGGGACTCTAAAAAGGAATTTCCTTCACTTTTCTTGCCAACAGCTTGTCCAGAATGTTATTGTTAGGCTGCCTTTTTTTTAATGAGATCATGAGTCCACTCTATATGTGACCTAGAACACCAAATGACATCAATCAAGATTTCTGTGCAATTCATGTCAGATTAACTGTTTAACCATGACATAACAAACCCTGTTATGTCATGGCAACCTCTAGCATGTAGATGTAAGGGCTTCTCAAGAGAGTATCTAAATTATTACTGTTTTCTTAAAAAAACAAACAAACATATTTTTCTCAAGCTTCGCTGTTAAAAATCTCTGTACCTCTATCCTGTCTCAACTGCTAGCCACCAGGAACAAAAACATCCCCAAAAAGAAAGCACATGTATACAGCCTGAGGAAGACACACACAATGGAAAAAAAAAATCTAAAGGTTAAAGTCTATGAAACCGCTGAGTAGAAACTACAATAATACAAGTATAACAGGCATCAGGATACTGTAGTATTACACAGAACTAATCACTCACGTATAGCAATAGACCTCACAGTTTCCTAAAATACGTTCTCTTCAAGGTGCAAAGATTAATTTCAAGTTTGGTACTTAAGTCTGTCTTACTTAAATCAGAATGTGCTGTTTTTACAGTTTTTTAGTGTAATTTAAAAGTGAACAAACAAGTGCATGACTTCACATTTTGATGACTTTACGCTTGTTAAGCCAGTGAGAAGGACATTATTCTAGATTTGTCTAGAGGTGGAAGCTTGATGAGAAATGGAAGCATGGATGCCACCGTGGAAGTACAGAGAACACTTTGCTTCTGTGGTGTTTGGGGACCCCATCACCGTCTTGGTAGTGGTATTGCTCGTAAGACGCTTTTACCTGGGACAATTTGGAGGAAGTTTTCAGTATCAACAGGGTCTTGTGCTGTTAGCTCTTTCTGATCATCCACATGGGCACAAGTGATACTCTTGGGTTGACTTTTAGGATGGCAATAGTGACTATAGAGCTTTGAGGGTGACATAATGGCATATAACACACAGGCACAGGTGGTATCTCCTTGATTTTTCCAATCAAGGTGATCTACCTCAAGTGCGTTTATGCAAATGTGAGACAAGAGGAATCAGAAACATGTGCACAGCTATACATCTGATTTCCCTTAGATTTTAGAGCTGTGGAAAAGACAGCTCTCATGACTAGACTGTGGTGATGGATGGAAGAGGGTTTTCTAGGAGAGATAGGCAGCAAAGGTGAAGAGGACATGTGGTGCACTAGCCTAGGGAGAGAACTAAATGTTGACAACATGGATAGGTGGTGTATCTATTGAGCACTTGTGGGCAAGGATCAGAGGACAGGTGACCGTGATGGACAGTGTAATGAGTGTCTGCTACAGGACACCAGATCAAGAAGAGGACACAGATGAAACCTCTTCAGACAGCTGAAGACGTGTAAAATTGCAGGCCTTTGTATTATAGGAGACTCGCTACTGTAATGTCTGTGAGAAGGGTACTGTGGCAGGCAGAAATAATATACATGATTCTGAGCTAATTAGATGTCATTCTTCTAGACCTGTTGTACATGATCCTGTTGGTCCAAGAGCCCCTGTTAAGCTCAACCCTGTGCCTTCAGTTCCTGCCTGAGCTAATACTGTAGGTATACCACTGCCAGTTCTTTCTCCAACTCTGTCTCCTGGACAGGCCTTGAATCCATGCTTTACAAGTGTTGTTTCCAGCCCCGAATCTGTCTCTTGCTTCTTCCTGGACTCGCTGGATGGATCCTGGATCTCAGTCATCCTTTGACTGAGGCTTTCAAGGGACTTATTGCCATCACCATCCTGCTCAGCTGATTCTGTCGGGATCGATGTGGGGTTGTGGATCAAATCCCTGTTTGACTTGGGGCCACCTCCAACTTCTGGTTCATCTTTTGCTGAGGGCAGCTCTACTTTTACAGTGAAGTGATTGCTGATGGCTCTGATCCTTCCTGAACAAAGTGGATGTGGCTAAAAAGATCAAGAGATTCTAGTGTTTAATATCCTGAGCACGCTAGAACAGCTGGCATACACACAAAAAGAGTTTACTCAGCCTTGGGAAGAAAAGACTTTTGGGGGAGATCTATCCACAAAGATCTGTTGTGAAGTTGTAGAGAAGACAGAGTCAGTCTCCAAGATGCACAGAGAGTGAGCTAATGAGCACAAGTTGCAACATGGAATGTTTTGGTAAGAAGTTAGGAAAAACTTTTAAACATCAGAGTAGCTGAATACTGAAAAAAGTTGCACAGAGAGGTTGTAGAGTCTCCGTTCTTGGAGATACTCTAACAACGGAGCCTGAGCTGGGCCTGACAAGGCCTGATACACCCAGACCAGCATTTAGTGGGGGGATGATAAATTGATCTCCAGCAATCCTACCCAAAATACATCATTCTATGATTCTTTGATAACATACATTGAAATTAAACAGTAATTTCTGAATTTCATTATGCCAGAAAATTATTTATTATCAAAATCTCATCAAATAAACCTTTCTGAAGCTTAATTCTGCCTCATCATTTGAGACTTTTAACTAGGAACTGTAAAGTTTAGTCTAGTTTTAATGTTCTTGATCACAATATTACTTTCCATACATTGAAAACCTCAGGTATATATTGTAAAATAAGATAACCTTATACTGTATTTATATTAAAGATGATTTAGACCAAGATAAGCATTGTCCAATGAAATTGAAGTAATTTTATTACAAAGTAAGATTATATTGCTATTAAGGTTAAAAGAGAGACATTCAGGTCCTTAACATCTTGTTTATTTAGTGTTCAGAAACAGTTTTAGGACATAACAAACAATGGTTTTAGGATGTGTCATGGTGCTAACATGAAAGTTACTACAAATACTACACTTATTTGTACATAAGGAAAAGTGAGTCTTCTTTAAATAGATCATGCTGTAAGCTATTGCATGAATCTTGCCTTTCTAACCCAGTCCTTACAAGAACTGATAGTTACATTACAACTAGCTGCAATAACTATAAACAGGTAAGTAAGTGGGTAAAGTAAAAACAAAAAGAAATTGTGAGACTCATGTTCCATGGACAAGACAGTGCTGAAGAAAAAATCTAACTTTGAATTAGTTTCCATATGGATTTTTGTGGCCTAAGAATTGTGTAGATGAGTGGTTAATATTGGGAATGTATATTTACATGACAGTGTCAAACAGTTCAAGATTCATCTATCATTAATAGAAACCCCAAGTCTAATCTTTTTGTGTTGTACCATGCATAATTCCATTTAGACAGGATGATTCTGTCAGCCTACTATATATGTATCTTATACCAAACTTATTAGTGCAATTACATATTTCTCAGTCTAGGATCTTGCAGTTTGCAGCACAGTTCCCCAGGTCTGGAGTTAATGGAACTTACATGCCTTAATTTTTTATTCTATGTGAACAATATAAGAAAGAAGAAATGTTTGGAATTACGTAGTTTTGGTAGGATACATATTTGGCCTCTTGGCATAGAATGGAAAATATCTTTCTCAACAATGGAGGATGTTGAGGAACTTCATGGTAACACACATCTAATTTGTATCTGATTGAATTGCTTCTGTAAATCCATTTCATTGATAAGGGTTAACCAAACACGTTTTCATTTAAAAAGTAAAAAATCAGAAATACAGCGATTCAAGAATAAAATAACATAATTTGACCCAAAACTTAGTAAGTGTTATAAGACTTATAGAGCATGTTACAGCTTTATTTGCAGTTTCACAACCCAGTGTTTCTAGATATTTAACCAAATGATGAAATCTAAACACCATACGTAGTGACTTGAATAATCATTCATATTCCTCATCCTGGGAATATCAAAAACATTTGAGGCTTTAGATGTTCTTCTCTCATGAGAACCAAAGTCCTGGTTCACTTCTTCTAAACGACAAAATCTCCTAACCTATTTCCCAGTTATAATTGCTTGTACGCACAAGGATCCACAACTTGGAAGACACTGTTTCACTTCAGGATCTTTTATCTCACAGAAATGACCTTTGTATGTCTCTCAGACAGATGTTAGCCCTTAGTTACAACTAAGTTATGAACATTTATATATTTAATTCTTCAATTACAACTTTGTTCTGATGATGCTAAGAAGATGCTTACTTTTAAGAATTCTATTTTTCCTGGGACAGATTTGTTTTCACCAAAAAGGTCTCCATAATTTTTACTGATGAACATAAGAAAATGTATTCTATGGCATAACTTCAGACTCTTGTAATTCAACTTACCAAGGAAGATCATTGATAGTCACCTCTTGAGCCCCTGAAGTGTCCAAATTCAAAAGGAATACAGAAATAGAAACTTTATCAGTTCCCAGGCAGAGATACTTTGCTTGGTGGCTATTCTACAAATAGTCCCTCTGTTTACCTTCCTTGTTGGCCTGACTGGATCTACACCTTTCTGCAGAGGGCTTACTTTCATATTTATAGACAACAATCGAGAAGTTAGGAAATGAGTTACTAATTACCCAATATGGTGAATAGTGAGGTAACTTATCATTGCTCTGAGGTTCTCTTTTCAAGACAGCCCTTAACTTTGCCTCTACTTTCTCCTCACTTATGAAGCAGTTTCAGAGAATAACATAAAAATATTCTTTGCATTCAATAAGGTAACAAAGCAGTCATTTTCTTTAAAACTAACTAGATCCATTTTACCTTCTAGTCTACAAGGATTTCTTCCTTACATTGCCTTATTAGTTTGTGTTCAGCTTCAAATAGAGGGTGAAAAAGGCCTCAAGAATAAAAACTGATAGAATGAATTAATTTTCCATTGAAGGAAAGAAAAAAAAGAAAGATTAATTATTTATATGTTTAAAATTTCAAGATTGATTACAAAAAAAAAAGAGTAAATAAAAGTCAGACACAAGACCTGTAAATTAAGATTATAGCAGAATAGAAAGATCAATTAAATTTTTTTTAATAACATTAATAATTATTATGTCTCCAGGAGACTATTAAATGCTCATAAAGGTGTAGAAAATCTAAAACATCTGGAACATAATATTCTGCTGCATGTGTTCCATTAGTCTTCCATAATTTATTCTGCATGTAAAAATGAGATCCCACACAGCATGTGTGGCGTGCCAGCAGGGTCATGTTGTACAATCAGTGAGAATCAGGTTTACAGACTTCATGCTCCAGTAAAAAATCCGTAGTCTATGAGAAACTGTCAGCAGATTACTCACAAAGGATATTAACATCAATGACTTAACTTCCCTGGGTATAAATCTAATAATGAATTACAGTTCTAGTAGCAAAACATATATGCTATTGGATCTCAACTATGCAAATGTAAGAAGAAGAAATAGACACATTTCACACACACACAACACATATAAATAAGTTAAGAGAACTCTCTTTAGATAGCGGACAGCATGCTATTTTTTTGTTTTTATTCATAAAAGATTCTATTACACAAAACGTGGATTTTAGTGTATCTTAAATTCTGGGCAGATATAAACACTGATTTTGGACTAGCTTTTTGTGTTAATTGAAAAATGAAGAAGGAAATATTACTAAAAATATTATAAGGTCTATATAATTTTGAAAGAAACATGTCTAAATTGATTTGACTGTGTAAATTGTTTACCACGAGGGGGTAACTGCTAGAAATCCTTAGCAATATAAAGTCTCAGTGTGAAAGCAGATAAATTGTACTGCAGGACTGAGAAATAAGTCCTATCTAAGCCTTAAAATGCTGTTAAGGAGTACTTTTGCCACAGGAAAGGCAGAGAAAGAGATACTACCCAATGGATTAAATTGAAACTGATAAGGCCTGCTGCGCTCTTGGGAGAAGAAAACCAAACTAAACTAATAACTAACACTTAACCTAGTAAAAGCTACAAAATAAAGAAGTTAGCTATTACAATGAGGACAAAGAAACATAGTGAAGAAATGAGAAATCTGTAAAGGGAGGGTGGGGGCGTGGAGGGTGGGGGGGAGGGGGAGAGGGAAATGCAACACAGAAGAAAAAAATTATGTTCAACATTTTACCAAAAAGATTTCAGATGAGAGAGGTCGTAGAGTCCCCTTCTTTTGAAATTTTCAAGACCCGCCTGGATGCAGTTCTGAGAAACATGCTGTAACATGCTCTAGGCAATCCTGCTTCAGCAGGGGAGTTGGACTAGATGATCTCTATGGTCCCTTCCAACTCTAAAAATTCAGTGAAATTCAGTGAGTGTGAGAAGGAGTAGGGTTGAGGTAAAACCTAACTAAGACCATGGACAGGCAGATACTAGTTGACTTCAGTGACATGTGAATCATTCTATTACAGTGACACCTTGACTAGGAATGCAAATATATTTGTTTTAGAGAGCACTTAGCTATATAGCTGTTACATAACCTTATACCAGTTTGTTATAATTTTTGAATTTTTGATACTTATGCAATTAATTCTTCAAGAAAATAATTTTTTCAGAATTACATGCTCCAGATATTCCTAAACAAGGCATAAAGCTAGAAATTCAGTCACTAAGAATCTAGAATTAGTAATTGTTCTTTTTTTACATAGTGTTGAGTTACTAAATGAATCATCCAATTATTCTCAGACCCTGCTATAAAGCTGCTAAAAGATATGGAAACCTTTGTAATGTTACCTGTTTAATAAGTTGGGTAAGAAATATGTTGTGTAAATATGATGACCAAGGCATCAAATCTCATTATCAGTACATAATCACATAAAATTTGCTGAAAAGGAAATGTCATGTGTAGCCAGATATTTGAGGGGTTTAATAATTCTTTTTTCAAGACTGGAACACATTTATCTGATAATGTTGCCTTTTAAAGTTAAAAGGATGTTATTGAGGTATCAACCTTCCTCCAGGAAGCTTAGTTTTATGAAAAATTGCCAAAATATGAAAAAGGGAAGAACTGACAGTGTTTAATGAACTCATCATAGGACTTGCAGCCAGGTTTTTTAATCTCAGCTCCTCAACTAGGTCTTTTTGTATTGATGACTGGGCCAGCATAACCTGATTAATTCTATATTAAAATCTGATAATCCAGTTCCTAGATTAGGATGTATAACAGTTTGTCAGTCTAAAAAAAAAAAAAAAAAAGTACAATCATATTATTGCCTGAGTACTTCCTGAGATACTTCTGTAATTCACATCATACTTTATTTTAGGTCTTTTTATTTAACGATATGCGTAGTTTTTCAAGATAATTACAATGACAGATAAATGTATTCAAATTGTGAAAATGTCAGCAAAAAATCCAATAAATCAAAAAAGAAAAAAGATAATAAATCACCAGACAGAAAGAAGAGAAAGAAAAAGAAAAAAGCCCAACCAAACAGGAAAAGATGAAGTAGGAAAGTCTGTATATACATGGCACTCAAGCACACAAAAATATTATTTTCTATAACATTCTTTTCACATTTTGCCTTTCTTTAATCTTTCTATTTCTCCAAAAGCCAGCATGCAATTAACTTTCTAGTGACAGTTTTTCCAGGACATTGACAGATGTCATTATTTTAGTCTATTAGGATTCTTATTTCAGTCTCAGTTTACTTTTGTATATTCTTCACAATTTCCCTTAATTTCAGTGGTGGAAATGTTGTTTAACTGAAATAGGCTAGCTTTATATCAGAATTTTCCTCTGAATAAGCTAAAGCCTGATAAATATGTTGTTGATGAAAAGACAGGAAAAAGGAAGTGTGGAATGCAGGAGTAGAGCACAGAAATTCAATAGCGACAATGTCTTTTCATGAAGTGATGTTCTTCTTCCCCTTCAAACATTTAAATTAGGAAAACAATGGTGCCAAAAGGGGCAATAGATGTTATATTTGGCATTTATTTATTGATAAGTCCTATCAGATCAGGAAGGAAGTAGCTTTCTCTTTCTTGAATTGGACTTTGGAAGTCCAATGAATTTTCATTCTTTGTCTATCACTCATTAAAAATAAAACCGAAAAATTTTAAAAGCAAACAAACAATTTCCTTAATGAAAGTACTGTAAAAAAAAAGTTAGAGGTTTTCTAAATATTCTGTGTGTGCTCTTGTGGGATCATTTGAACTAGAAGTTTAAGAAGCTTCACGATAAAAAGAGTACCCAGCAACACATACTATATAGAGAAATAAAGGGTAAGTCTACACTGTAAATTTGAGATCACAATCCAAAATTTGGGAAATTTTTAATCAGAACATATAATCCTAAAGTCTCCCTGACTGTGAGAGGAGAATGCAAAAGACCTTTTTGTGTGTATATTCTTCTTGGATTATCCTAAAACAAATGCAGGACAAGAAAAAATTATTTCCACTGTGGAACCACTTTAGCTTAGAGGATGAAAAGTAGCACTGTACAACACCACCCTACTGTGCAACGGAAAAGAGAGATGAGCTAGTTAGAAAAGTAGACTTGCATATATTATCAACTATTGAATTATTTTATGGAATTTAAATTTCCACAGAAAACAAGTAGAATCAAAATATGCTGCTAGTATCTACAATTTACTTCAAGAAAGACACTAAGTGCAATAATGAATGGGGACATGAAAACCTGAATTTTCAAAATAGTCAGAAACTGGATAATGAAATTTCCAGAAGAGTTCCAATAGTATATAACTCTTTGTGCTCCATGCTGAGCCTGTAGTTCCGTACTGACTCAGAGGGAAAACAGTGCCTGTTAAACTACTAATAAAATTCTCTGTGGCACTTTATGATCCTTGGAGGTCACTGAATCAAGTAATCAGTCTGAAGCTGTTTAGCTTCTTAGATTTAACAAGATCAGAACCGAAGGTAAGCTGACTGCAGGCCATTAGAGAAGCTAATATAACACACACTGGTGACTTGAGGTTAATTTTATACCTGTCATGAGATTTCACCAAAAATATTCTAAGCATTACTGCAAATTGCTCTACAACAGCTGATTGTCTTAAAGAAAGGAAATACAATTTTGAGAGGCTGTAGTGTCACCATTGTATATTTACAGATGAGATATGAAAGAGAAAGTAATACCACTTCTTTCTTCCTGCATTGCTGGTCAAACCTCCACTGAAAATCAAAATCGGTAAGTATAAAAACTGTAATCATAAAATATAAATACAATTTTTGATTAATAATATATTTTAAACTTTTTAAACTAAAAGGGGGTATATTTAGATTAGATATTAGGAAGAAATTCTTTACTGTCAGGTTGGTGAAGCACAGGAAGAGGTTGCACAGAGAACTTGTGGATGCCCCATCCCTAGAAGTGTTCAAGGCCAGGCCGGATGGGACTTTGAGCAGCCTGCTCTAGTGGGGATTGTCCCTGCCTATTGAAGAGTGGTTGGAACTAGGTTATCTCTAAGTTCTCTTCCAACCCAAACCATACTATGATTTTATATGAGACACCCAAATAGCAAAGTTATGTCGACTATGCAGCACATCATCCTAGCTTTGTTAATTAAATAAATATTCTCTGGGGTCACTAATTTATTGATGGAAAGACTTCAGAAATGCACAGGATCAAAATGTAATGTTCTTTTTTTTCATAACAAAGATATAATTTATCCACATTTTAAGAAAAAATGTTGACAACTGATGAGATATTTAATGAATGATGGTGGCAGTGGACTTAAAATTATGAACACAAAAATATTTGATTTTACTTATCTTTAAAATTTACAATGCAGTTATGCATTTGAAGTTGTTTGATCTTGTATATAATTATTTAACTTTGAATTAAATTAATTAGAAGATCTATCTAGCAACATGTTCTTTTTATGGCACTTCAAGGATTGTATGACATTATATTTTGTTTGCCCAGTTAGTAGAAAAATTACTTCTTCCTTAAGGTCTGGAAAATTTTCCCCTTCATAGAAGCTCAAAAGTATTTCACGTAACTATACAGGATTACGACATTTTTTTTTTCTGATGTTCCCTGATACATTTTCTATCTTGTGTCAAGGTTCTTAAAAATTATTATTATTACCATATCTAAAAGTAAGAGGTTGCAAAAATTTTTTTAGATGCTCAAAATGCAGATGGACATACTAATCTCTCTGAAGACCTTGCTTTCCAAACACAGAGAAAAGGACAATTGAAAACCATGTACAAGCCTTGAATAGAAGAAAAGGGATTATCTAGCAGAGCTAGATGCCTCCATTACTTCCAAACCTTTGCTTTATACAATGTTTCTGTAGAGAAGAAAGATGGTTGACTTCACAGGCAATATGCTCATTGCGGAAATTAATGAAGCAATGACAAAGCTAGACTAGACAAGTAGGAGTTTACAAAGAACTATGGAAGAAGATGAAAGATGTTGAAAAATAAATTTAAAAAGAAATAGTAAAGACATTAAAAGAGAAACAATGAGAAAAGCATAGCAAATCTCTTTTTTTCTTGCATTCAGGAGACATTAAAGGAAAGAACACAGTCAAATGTTAATAGAGGTATAGACTACAGAAAGACTAGAGAAAAAGAACAAGAGTTAACTGGTGAATAGACTAAAGATAGAGTTAATAAAATGAAAAGATGAAAGAGAAAAAAAGGTAATTGTAAGAAAGACAATAACGGAAACTTGAGAAAATTAATGTGGAGTAATACATTGTCAGGAAGAATTCAGAATGGCAAGACTGAAAGGATGAAATTAGAGTATGGAATTGGCAGAAAAATGTGGATAAAAAATGAAGGAATTTTTAACCAAAACGGTAGGACAGAAGTTTATAATTTAAGGGCAGAGTAGAAAACATGTCTGTTTTTATAGTATATTATTGTATCCTCATTATATTAAACTTAAAACAAGTGATTATTGCCAGGCAGATGGCCCAGTATTGGACATGACCATGTGGAGGACTTAACATGATGACTCACTGACCCAGAACTTGCCCACTTTGTTTTTGTAGATGATGGTAATTGAATTTGTTGAATCATTTCACTGATTTAGCAAGTTTCTGGTTTGGGGGATTTTTTACTCCAATATCCTGTCAGAGAAATGTTCCAGCAAAAGACATTATTGAAATCACACAGCAAAATAAATAAGCATACATACGCAATGGACATTAGCAACTGTAGACTGTGTCATTCTGTGGCTTAGTGTATAAGAGGCTCTGTAGTAAGCTGCAAAACATGAAGTTGTCCCTTGAAGTATTTTGTTAGTTGCATATTTCACTGTTTACATATGTTTTTATCTCAAAAATGATACTAGTCATCCATCATTCAAAGATCACTCCATTGCAGTTATTTGTCTCAATAACCACTCTGATGCAAAACCCAGTCATCAGCTAACTTCCTTTTTAAGATATTTGTCCTAAATGTATCTTCTAATGTACAGATACCAAGCTACAGTAGTCTATTAATATAGATAACATCAGAATCCTATGAAATTACACTACATTTTTTAACTAGGTAATTATGGTTTGGGCTTTCTGATTAAACATATCCTGTACTAAAAAAAGTTTCAAGCATGTAAGTTAGTTTTGATTTTAAGAACATCTACAGAAATTAATTTTTCCCTGTTACTGATCTTCATATCTATCAGCTGTCAGGTGTACTCAGATCTTGTAAATTTAATATTCAGAAAAAGAATCAGACTGACAGCAGCAGTACATGCATTAGAAACAATGCTTTAAAGTTCCTTAGCTCCACACCTTAATATCTAAAGAAATTTTTAATCAGGTAAAAGCTGAAGTAGATTAAGTAGGGATTAATAAATTCAGAAACAAGATCTTATTTTTAATGAGGTATCCAAAAATAGATCCAAAGCATATTAGAAATTCTACTCCTTTACTAAGAATAAGCTGGTCAAAATGAACTTCAAACAACTTCAAAACCCTGATGTATGGTAAAGAACAATGTGACTGGTAAGTCTGGTTTCTGAAATGAACGTGCAACACATAAGATTTAGAGACAACTGCTAGTTGTCTTATCTAAGTAAAGGTTATGTTAATAATCTTTGAGGACTATTAAAACCAGAAATATTCAGACAGGCTTATTTAATGTTTAAGTGCTGCATTCATGTCAGTCACCCAACAGACTCCACAAAATACTCACATTATAAAGGTCTTCTCAGATTTTTTAATGGAGTGCTTTCATGTAAGAAATCATCACCTTTTACGTAGAACCATTGGTGCCTGCTTCCCAGTATTTATTCTTGAAGTGAAGTCATGGTTACGATCTATACAAACAGTAAATAAATAAAAAATATACATAGCAAAACCAGAAGAATCCAAAGTTTTGCTAGTGTTCACTATGTTTTTTTTCCTGCTATAACTAACATACAGTTTTTAAAATCTATAAAAAATTTGGAATACTATTGTAATGTTTCTAGGTTTACAATTTAAATGAATGATACTGTGTAAACTAAAACCTGGTTTGTCTTTTTTCTTAGTATATAGAAAAAACAGATAAATTTATTAAAAAAAATCTGTATGACTTTCTTTTTTTCTTCTTTGACAAGATGATGAATGTAAGTTGCATAATAGAACATGTTTAATGGGATGGAACTAAGAGCAAGCTGAATATCAGGAGAGTCGGCTGTGTAAAATTCCATTATCAAACAATATTATTTTTATATTTTTTTTTGAGGAATAACAAATAGTTGTGGAGCCACACGTATAATTAAGAAAGTATTTATGTGAACCATAACTCCAGTCACACAATGTATACTAGGAAGCATCTCAACCCTGACATCGAAGCAGAAGTATCCATGGTTGTAGCATTTTTACACATGATGTATCACTTATATTTTTATTCCTAAATGAAATACAGAAAAGTGAGCCTTTCACTGCAACGTTTGTCATGATGAAAATGGAAATCACATAGAAAGTAGAAATTAAAGTTTCAACTCCGGTAAATATTTAACTGCCATTTAGAGCAACTACAACAGAAGAAACAGAAAAAGCCATAGCAGAATAATGTATAGTGTGTGAAGTACTTGCCAGGAATGCTAGAAACTAAGGCCACCATGGTTTGAAAGAAACAAAACAGGGTGCAAATGTACTTAAGCTAGTGAGACAGTGACAACTCTGAAACAAACCTTTCCAATTTTTAAATGTTCAGGCTGTACTCCATTTTATTTTCTCCGATTTTGACTAAAATGTCCCCTTTAAGATTGTATGACTGTTCCAACTTTCCTTATGAAATTACAAGTAATTTTTTGTAAGGAAAATCATGCTTTTCTTCCCTATTAGGAATCTTCCATGCCTTGGCAAATCATGACAGCAAGAACTACTATTGAAAGGAAAACTCTACCTTGAAAATGTGAGGGAAGGCTAGGAGAGTGGTGTAAACACTTAGGAGAGGCGAGGAAAAGAGGAAAAAAGAAATTACCAGAGAGCTGGGAGAAGGTACAAATGTTTAAACAGTTCCAGTCAAAGGCCCAGATTCATCCCATCTAACTGTGGGTGCTTAAGATTGCGAACATAAGCTACACAAGGGAAATCTAGATCAGAATTAAGAGGAAAACTCAGAGTTTCCAAACTGGCACTCCTGTAGACCTTGTAATGCATAGCAGATTACTGAAAAGACATGAAAATATGCAGGTGAAACAATTAATTAGGTTCTTCAGTGTTCGCTGAGATTTTGAGAAACTGCAGTGATGCAGCTAGGCAACAATGCTCCAAATTTTGATCTTGAAGATAATTTTGTTGACACATATTTTATTGTTATACAAAAAAATTCCTTTCCTAAGTGGAAAAATTGATGAACTGCATCGTAGATAATCAGTTAAACACTGTATTTTTTTCTCCTCAAACTCCAGGGATACAAATATATTTTTATCATCTTCTTTCAATCCTGAAAAAAATTAACTTGTCAGTTAGAAGGATAACATTAGGATAGTCTTAAAAGCTTGTGCACACACTGAGACTTCTCATTGTAAGGAAATAAGCATTATAGCGTAAGTCTTTCACATTATTTTTAAGCTGTGAGGAAGGTTAATTTGCACAAGAGAAATTTTCAGTGTTAAAAATCACGAGTACACTGCATGTGAAGAGAGCAGAATTTAATTTTATGTAACAGCTTTTACAATTAAAATGTTCAACATAATAAAAAAGTGAGCTGCTATCTACCAACTGTATAGAAAGAACCATTACAGATTTGACCTAGAATCTTAAACTAGCATGGTTTGTATTTTTTTTTTCCCCATCAAAGAGAGTATTATAAATGGCTTCACACACAATTAACAAAACATTGCTATATTTATTCTCTTGAGTCTGATAATGTGATAGAAAATTTGAATTGGTGGGCTGGTAGTACAGAAGAAAATGTCAATCCTTAGTGTATTTTGATTGAAATGGTGTCCTGGAGAGCTGGGCAAGGAAGAACCTCATGAGGTTCAACAGGGAAAAGTGCAGGGTCCTGCACCTGGGGAAGAAGAATGCTAAGCAGCAATACAGGTTAGGCGTGGATGTGCTGGAGACAAGTTCCGAAGAGAAAGATCTGGGGGTCCTGGTAGACAGCAAAATGACAATGATCAAGCAGTGTGCTCTTGTGGCCAGGAAGGCCAACATAATCCTGGGCTGCATAGGGAAGAGTGTGGCCAGTAGGTCGAGGGAAGTCATTCTCCCCCTCTACCTTGAACTGGTGAGGCCACAACTGGAATACTGCATCCAGTTCTGGGCTCCCCAGTTCAAGAGGAACAAGGAGCTATTGGAAAGAGTCCAGTGAAGGGCAACAAAGATGATTCAAGGATTGGAGTATCTCCATTATGAAGAAAGGCTGAGAGAGCTGGGACTTTTAGTCTGGAGAAGAGAAGGCTTACTCCCTAGAAGTATCTAAAGGGTGGGCTGAAGGAGGAGGGAGCCAAACTCTTTTCAGTGGTTGCCAGTGAGAGGACGAGGGGCAACAGGCACAAATTGGAACATAGGAGGTTCCACTCAAATATGAGAAAAAACTACTTCAGGTGAGGGTGACAGAGTCATGGAACAGGCTGCCCAGGGAGGCTGTGGAGTCCCCTTCTTTGGAGATTTTCAAGACCCGCCTGGATGCAGTCCTGAGTAACATGCTCTAGCTCTAGGCAATCCCTGCAGGGGAATCGGACTAGATGATCTCTACAGTGCCTTCCAACTTTAAAAAAATTCAGTGAAATTCCTATAACCAGCAATAAACTGGTGTGCTTACCAGATATGATTACTATTTTTTAACATTTCTACCAAAAATGTGCAATTCATTTTGAATTTCTGTGAGAAAGACATACTGTTTGCCTACAAGGGTCAGAGAAATAACATACATTTTAATTCAGCTGTTCTGTTAACTAAAAATAATAAAATTTCTTCAGGATTTGAGCTTGAATATCCCTTTCTCTTTGGTTCTGGAATGACAGCATTTGGTCATAGTCAAATATCATTTCCTGACAGACAGTGATTTTAACAGAATATCCCTTACTTTCCTCCATATTGCAGGACAAAAGGAAACAGGAATGGGATAGAAAGCAAAGTTACTATAAATTATGAACTCGCAAGAAATACATTAAAGCTATTGCTCTAAGGGTCCTAGTGCTGACTGTAAACCTTCCTGCACATTGTCTGTGGTCCTATCTCCAGCACAGACTCTTGTTAGAACTCAGTGGCTTTACCTAGTTTAGGACAGCTTTCCTGAGTATTTGCAGTGTATTACATCACCTGCTGAGTGGAGGGGAATGACCATGCATTTGCATTGACCTAACCCTGATCATTCACGAAGTTCAAACTCGAGTGGCATTTCCTCCATCAAGGGTATACAGTGTTGAATAATAAACTGCACAAATCTTGATGCGTTTTAAGTTTCCCTTAATCTGAGGTATCATTCCTGGAAGCAGATAATCAGCCTAAGTGAAGATGATATGGTGTTGGGACTCCATGGTATGTGTTATGGTACAATGGCTCCTCAGAGCAATTTCACCATTGCTCAAGTAGCACTTTAAAGACAACGGTGATTCTCAGGATGTGAGCAGAAATAATGATATATTTTGTATACTTTGTGTAATTCTTTCAGTGAAAGAAATCCCAAGAATGCAAGGGGGCATCCGTGGACGCAGAAGAAGATGAAATTCCTATCAGAGAAAAAAAAATCATAATGAAGTCAACTATATAATAAAGTCAATAACTGTCTGACTTAGTATGATAAACTTAGGACTTCAGAAGAAATGTTATACTAAAGCAATCACTTACTAATTAATAGAAGAGAATTGTATGAGTCATAGGCAGTATATTACCATAATAATTACAAAAATGCACTGATCTCATTAAACCTACCTGTAACATGATTATCATCTCACATGAATTAGTGATGTTTGTTTCTCTAACAGTAGAGGAAACTTCATATGAAAACACTAATTATAACCAGTGTAATGGAAAAGGCATGGATATTATTACTATTTCACTGGTTTTAACAAAGAATTTTCATTTATTTTAACAAAAAACATAGGAAACCAGCTTTGATTAGTATCTGCAAAAAGTATCATCTTAATCACATCTACTTGGATCTCACTAAATATTATCTTTTTTATCATTGCATTTTTTTCATTTACTTTGAAAAGCAACCAATTTACGAAATTTTTATTCAGTTTCCTAAAGCTGAACTTGTTTCTCCAGGGAGCATTTTCATTGACTGTGCTCCTCATGGCACCATTCACACCAGACACGCCAGTAGTGCTGGTGTCAAAACAACAACATGAAAAATACAGGAAGGAAACTCATTTATTAATCACTGCTGCTAGGAACCAGGGAGGCAGATGTAAACATGTCTAGTTAGCTTCTATTTTCAACTCTGTTTCCTGGTTATTTGTCATTTAGGACAACTCAGAGAGAAAGATTAAATTTAGCATTACTTGCAACAAAGTGGAAGTCTGTATCCATAGTACTGGGAAATGTCCTTCTACTGTAAATGCAAGATCAAATATGTATAGGAAAATCTACATTTACCCTAGAATATTTAAATACTTTTTGTGCTACTAGCTACTTAGTCTCAAAACTCATAGCTATGACTTCTCAGCAAAATGATTACGTTAAGAATGTAATAAAAGAAAACATGGGCTCCTTAATACTGTCTACTTCTGTAAAAATAATAATAATAAAAACGCTGTCCAGTATCTGATTTTGTTAATATTTTCTTAATATTGCCAAAAATTGGTCAGGTTTTTCTCTTTGGTTACAAAAAAGTCTCAGTCAGACATGGGCAGCTAAAATAATCTACATCAGAACCAAAACAGTTGCTTTCCTTATCCCACATTAACTAACAATGAGGATGAGACTGAAAAATTCTGTTTTCCAATGCAGTGCAGAAGAGCACTGTGAAAGTTTATATGCATAAGAATATATTACATTATAGTCTGTAATAATTTAATATGTACAGATACAGAATACTTCATTTTCATGTTCGTCTTCAACAGATAAATTAACAGTTTCTTACTGTACTAATTTTTGTACATAACTCATCTCCATTCTCTGCTTTGAATTTAAAAAACTTTAAATCAGCTAAAATTTTATAATAGTGATTTTGAGACTTAGAGGAAAAAAATACGCCTTGATTTGTGCTTCACTTGTTACTTATATTTGATTCAAGTATAGATCTTCAACAGCAAAAAAAGCACAGTGATTTTACCACAAAGCTCTATGGACAGCGTTTATACCTTTATATATAAACTGTGCAAACACACTGAAAATTATTAAGTCATTTGAACTAACATGGTATCACTAATGCAAACAAATTTTACTTCTTAGAATTTTATTCCTACCAAAAAACATCTAATATTATAGAAAATATTTGATTTTTTTCAACTAGTGAGAGAATAGCTCTTCTTTAAAATCTGAAAATTAAAATATAATCTGAAATATTGGATAATCCCAAAGTGTGCCTCAGGTTTTTAGATTGTAAAATAATGTGGGGACAGAAACGGAAAAGTTGACAAAATCAGAAGTCATAAGGAAAAATATTTGTAACTGGGTCTGAGACTAAATGCAAATCACAGTTCTTATGTTTGTACTGAAGAACCAATGAAATACAAACTAATTTTACAAATGAGTTAGAAATCTTTTCTTGTAGCTTATTGGCTCTCTAGACTAATGATTCTATAGCCATCTTGTTAATGAATGTTGCTTCAACTGCTTAGTTACAACATCTATGCTTTTGGTACCTTATTAGAAGTATCCACCTTTGTAGGATTTTAGTATTAAATAAAGAAAGAAAGGTGACTTCCCCCTCGTGAAATTTCTTTTTAGTTAATATTTGCATCTCTACAAGCTTTTTTTTTTTTTTTCATTAAGATAAAACTATTTACAAGATGTGAAGCAGAATTTTAAAAATGCCATCATAATATTTGACCTTCTTAGTGATGTGCTCAAAACGCACATTATTACACTGACATTCACAAAAGAACTAACTGGTTTCTGGGCAGAAAAGGTGTGTGTTGTTTTTCTTTCTATATCTAATCAGCGTTCCAGCAAATGAGTTGTTGACATTTGACAGTCTGTGTAGCGTGCAAAATGAGAACATATTGACAAGGACTTCTGCATGAAATCGCATTCAGGTTTCTGATTAAACCAGCACCTTTTGAGTTTGGACTATTGATCATTAATGTCATTATGCTTTTGTTCCTTAACTGCATTCTGGTACCAGGAGACTTATGGCAAAAAATTGCATCAACCCAGAAAAACCCACAATCAAACTTGACTGTGTCCAGATTCATGGTTCCACCTCTGTTAACCTGCATGATTTGTGGGCTGGATATGCAATGTATATCAGAATGTTAAAAACCAAATCTCCCTCAGCTTTGGTTATGCCTGTTCTCAGGAAATTATGAGTTCGTTTTTAATTAACCCTACTAGAAGCAGCTATGATTTTAAATGTTGAATTATGCTGTCTAGTTTCTAAATCAACAGATGTTGACCTTATAGTGGCAAAATTTCCCTCAGTGATATATAAGCTAATCAGCATTACACCTTTTACTTGCATGAAAAGAGAACTATCTGATTAGAGAACATACTTTTGAAAATTAAGGTTGAAGGTTAAGATTTCATTTAGGATGCATTAGCTTAAATATGCCTTTGGGCTATTCCTATTAGATAGGGTTTTCATGAATTCTCTTAAAAAGAAAGGACACTCCTGAAACTAAGAAGAAATTGATTCAATAGTATGCATGAATTCATATTCAATTTTTGCAAAAGTGGTCCTCAATGATTTGAAGATTCAGACTACATATGTCTTTGAATGTCAGTATTTACAGAACTAAAAGACGTGTATTTCAGGCTTGATCTTGTACAAGGCATACAGGACTAATGTTTTTGTATCTTTGCTCTGATTAACACCTCATACCCTGCACCTGTATTTCCCAGTGTCTGTGACGACATGCCTTCCTCTGATAATCACTGCCACTAGAATCACTCTTTCTAAAAAGGAGTAAAAGGAGCACCAGAGATTGTTATAGCGACCACTTTTTTTTTTCTTCTTTTTGCTTTTTGCTTTTTGCTTTTTGCTTTGTGTGAGGAGGAATACTGCTGCAAGGAAAGACTGACAATCCTTATACCCAAAACCAGCCAGAAGTCTTCTTTGATTAACTCCAAAATCTTCATGATGCCAAGGAGAAACATATATTTGCAAACCTACCATGTGAAATCAGGGAGAAGGAGTTAAAGAGTTAATGTGATTAGTTCAGAAAACAAGTAACTGCATTTTATAAAGGGGAAAACGGGGATATTTAGCTACTAGCTTGCATCTAGTAGA
The DNA here is from genome assembly GCA_026546715.1 of Gallinago undulata. Classification (NCBI taxonomy): domain Eukaryota; kingdom Metazoa; phylum Chordata; class Aves; order Charadriiformes; family Scolopacidae; genus Gallinago; species Gallinago undulata. The sequence goes on from JAOTQQ010000019.1 coordinate 31,803,312, forward strand.
TGGAAACAGAAATTTGATTCCATATGACAGAATCACAGAATATTCATGGATGGAAGGGAACTTTGAGATCATGGAGTCCAACCACAAAAAAAAAACCACAAAAAACCCCAACAAACAAGCAAAACCAACCAACCAACCAAAACCCCAACTAACCAAACAAAAAAAAACCCACACAGCACTCCCACCCACAAACAGACACAAACCAACAATCTCGGGCATTAGATCATGCCCTGAAGTGCCACATCTACACATTTCTTAAATACCTCCAGGGATGGTGACTCCACCACCTCCCTGGGCAGGCTGTTCCAATGCCTGACCACGCTCTCAGTAAAGTAATTCTTCCCAATATCTAATCTAAACCTCCCCTGCCACAACTTTAGACTATTTCCTCTGGCCCTGTCATTATTTCCTTGGGAGAAGAGATCAACACCCACCTCTCTACACCCTCGTTTCAGATAGTTGTAGAGGGCAATGAGGTCCTCCCTTAGCCTCCTTTTCTCCAAACTAAACATGTCCAGTTCCTTCAGCCTCTCCTCATAGGACTTGTTCTCTAGACCCCTCACCAGCTTGGTGGCTCTCCTCTGGACACACTCCAGCAGCTCAATGTCCTTCTTGTGGTGAGGGGCCCAGAACTGAATACAGTACTCCAGGTGAAGCCTCACCAGTGCTGAGTAAAGAGGCATGAGGAAACCCAGTTCTTCATTTTGAACTACTAGCCAACATTTTCTTTCTCTTGCTGTGAAATGGATTTAATGTGTAGTGAAGCCACTTTGAAGATTTTAATATTAGTTAAATATTGTGATTAAAATTTCCTTAAAATAGCAAGCAAAACCATGGCACATTTAATTAATTAAAAAAGTAAACTGTTTCCATAAGAAAGTCTATGTTAAAAGTTCCTCATAAAAAAGGAAAAAAAAGTCCACTGTATTCCTCTATTGAAAAATTTTTTCAATCTCTGCAGACAATTTACTTTCTTTAAAACACATCTTTAAAAAGTAAACTTTTTCCAGCTTTTTTAATATCAAACATTATTTTCTAATTGTATCTCAATTCTTTTTGTCTCAAAGCTTCTAGGTAAGTTGTGGTAGAAGCATAGCATAGTGGAAAAAAAAAAAAAGAATGAGAAAAAAAAAAGTATTACAAGCTTGCATTTGTTTTCTTCAACAAAAAGAAGATATTTTGAGATTTATAATACCAGTTATACCAGCAAGCAGATGTAAACTAGAGAACTATCTAGTCTAGAAACTGAGGTTAGCCTTCTTCTATTTGGTAGTAACTGCAAAGAATAAAAGAGAAGGTGGTTTTTTTCATTTTTGTAAGGTTCCTTTGTATCATTTTTGTTTTAGTCTAGCTTTCCTTTAATCTAGCTGCTATCACAGCATATGTTTCTTGAATGTCAGAATAATGATTCAATCTCTTACAAATGGGTTGTGTCTCAAGGGGTTGAGTTATTACTATGACTAAAAGAATATGACTACTTTCCTCATAAATTCATAGCAAACTCTATTTTGGAGTCATTAAACAACTATGACCAGTTTTCCACTGAACTTTAGTTTATGCTTGTGAATAACAGGAGGTCATCTTAACTGAGATTAATATACATCTGAAACAATTCATACAAGCATCTTTGCACAATTTGTAACAATATTCTCATTTGCTTGAGAATTCTGAGACAAGAAGGCTCCCAACAAGTAGTCTGAAATTTTTTCCATGTCAGAAGTGTAACGTATCTATTGAACAGTGACATTTATGAACAGAAAAGAAACATGGCTTATTTAGGTTTGTTCATTTTAAATTAATACTCTGATACTTTCACCTACATACCTAACATTGACTTCTCTAAGGACAATGTTCAAAAGGTAATTAATTTGTATATACATGGAGATTTGTATTCTTCATTGGATAGAAAGAAATGGAACTTTTGGCACTTAGTATTTAAATGATCTGCCAGCTCAGGACTTCTAAGGTGAGTAAGTAGGTCGATATGGTATAATGTACTGTTGTGCAGGGTATTTCAGGTAACTCTAAATAAATCAGCTGTGTGTATGCATGTATGTATTTAATGTTTGTACATTAATCATACTATGTTTATAAAATAGTTTGAGATTGCATAAAATTGACATTGCAAGGTTCCAGACAGGTTTTACTGACAACATTCTATAAAGTTTGCCCAGAAGTGACATGAATTTTTAATGGGACTATTACTATTATCACAACTCTGTAGGTACAATGTAGCCTAAAACTTAACGTTCAATGCATTCACTTGAGTTGCATAAATGAAAATTATAATAGAATCAGGCATGGAATTCATCTAGAACCATCTTCTGTTTTGGTTATAGAAGCATACCTGCAGAAGAGGTATGTGTTCTACTGTGATGAGAAGCTTTGGGAAAAAAACAAAAACAAAAAACAAACAAACAAAAACTAAGCCTCCAACCCAGAAAAACACCAACTATAAGCAGTAGTAGCAAACAGCTAAGCATGCACAATGAAGACAGGTCTCTTTAAGGAACATCCATAGCTGAATTTAGAAACAAAAAGCCTTTATCCATTCCATTTGATTATCTTTCAGAGGAGGAAAAAGCTATCTGCATACAGAGATGACACAGGCTCAAAGAAGTACCTGCTATGTACCTCTAAGAATATGGATGTAATCCAGAGTTCAATCAAGGTGTTTTCACACAAAAGAAAATGGATCCTATGAGGCAATTCTGTGTCAACGTTGTCAGAAAACCATCAACATGCTGAATAACTTGCTGAATTTCATATTTAAAAGCTGTATGTATTTCTGATTATATTTGTCTAAACATTCCTTATCCTTTAAACTACTTTGCCCAAGAGGAATCACACTTGGTTTCACCTAACATATTGAAATACTCTCACACAAGTTTTCAGGATTTCTACACTAGAGAAGGCTGAGATGTTCTCACAGTTCTAATGATCTTCTAGTATAAGAAAAGTAGTTACTAACATAACTAGTTGTTGTCTCTTAATCAGTAATACTCAATGATAAAAACAAAGCAAAATGCCACCCCACCAAAAACCAAAACCCACACAAGCCCTAACCAGATATAAACATGTCCGCTTCCCGATTCTGATCATCTTTGCATTTCATATCTTTTCAGTGATCAAGTAAAACCAATACCAGGGATATGAGTTCCAAAGTAGGATTTTATTATTTCATATAATTTTCACTAAAAGACACGTCATGATTTAAAAATTAATTCTAGAATGTAAATGGATAAATGATCAAATTAGTGTTACACACTGTCTTTAACATTATGATACTGGAAAGAGTCCAGTGAAGGGCAACGAAGATGATTCAAGGATTGGAGCATCTCTGTTATGAAAAAAGGCTGAGAAAATGGGACTCTTTAGTCTGGAGAAGAGAAGGCTGATGGGAGACCTTATTAATGCCTAGAAGTATCTAAAGGGTGGGCTGAAGGAGGAGGAAGCCAGACTCTTTTCAGTGTTTGCCAGTGAGAGGACGAGGGGTAATAGGCACAAGTTGGAACATAGGAGGTTCCACTCAAATATGAGAAAAAACTCTTAAAGGTGAGGGTGACAGAGCCATGGAACAGGCTGCCCAGGGAGGCTGTGGAGTCCCCTTCTTTGGAGATTTTCAAGACCCGCCTGGATGCAGTCCTGAGAAACATGCTCTAACATGCTCTAGGCAATCCTGCTTCAGCAGCGGAGTTGGACTAGGTGATGTCTATGGTCCCTTCCGACTCTAAAAATTCAGTGAAATAATACAGCGCTAAGATGAAGAAACCACTGTGTTCCATAGTTCTTCATTAAACCTAAATTTGTTTAATTTCAATAAAGTTATAGGACTGAATTTCTGACTCAAGGATTTTTAGGATTGGCAGCATATAGAAGATTCATTGAATTATTTTTCTTGATAACATTCTACAGATAAAAGTTCAGTTCTGCATTGGATTAGTTCATTATTAGTTCAAATACTATTGTATTAATATATAGTCAAGAAAATTGCGGTTAGATGAGGCACCAAAAAGCACTGCATCGCCTGCATGGACTGTCAATAGAGGATGATCCTAATACTGATCTAGACTAATGTAGTCTGCTCTTTCAGCTAACTAGATCCACTTACTAGAGAACTGAGACAGAAATGCCTTAAGTAGAAAAAATCTGTACTGTGGAGCATTTGTCAACAATGCATTCATTGACCAGTGATGTATTTTAATGAATATTCAGTTACTATTAAGCATGTGTCACTTTAGAATCTACTTGGTAAGGATAGATGTTTTCTATATTATAGGGCTTCATATGTTGGAGAAAAGGACAAATAGAGTATATGAGACAAATTTACCCTATGACAGCTACATTTTATGTGTTTTACAAGAAGAATGACAAATTTTAGTTAATATTACTGCTGTATAAATATTTCAGAATTGTAAAGTATCTTTTCACAAGTATACATATTTGAGGCAATTTCTCATATGAAAATTATATACCAAAAAAAGTTTTTAAGTGGGAAATGGAAGTTGTCTTTAACAACATAGCCCCCATTGAAAATGTAAAAGGATAAAATTATTCACAGTAAACAGTAACAATTCTGTCCAACATTACCAATCATAACAATAACAAAGCAACTCTGGAAAGAAAGAAGTCACAAGGTTGAAAAGGATGTAGACTAAAGCAAATACTATTTTAATATTAAAATCAGGACTAGATAATGTTGGTTCCCTGAACTACTCAATAGACTGCATATAATACTGTCACCAAGTCTTTCAAGGGCTTAGAAAGAATAGATATATTATCTCACGTACACTGACTGAAAAAAAGATTATTGCCTGCAATGCTAGCTAACTATTTTGCAAAGCAATATAAGAACACAGAGCTGAAGTTATAAAGAATGTTATGTTTTCATTTTTTCACAACAGTAAGAGAATACAGGATCATTTCTCATTACTTCCAATCTGAATCATATTAATATCTTGAAGAATAAATTGCATCCCACAAGAAATAAAACAGTGGGTTATTGTAAGGCATCAACTAACATTCTTGAATTAGAAGAAAACGCCCACTGACTATGCAAACTGCATAGGCTTCCCAGAGAGACAGTAGTTGACTTTCAACATTTTTGAGGAATGAAAGACTTACAGCCTTATGTGTCCCAAGGTGGATCACATTTAATCATCTAAGAATTAATCATTTGTGTCTCAATCATTCCATTGGAACTATAAGAAGAGAACAAATGTTCAGATAAGACTGAAAAAAACCCCAAACTTAGCTGTCAGACTCTACAGATAACGACTGAGATGTACAAATTTATTTGCCAGGACTTTAAAAATATTTCTGAAAGATTTCACCAAACAATGACTAATATTCATAAATGAGCATGATTCTTCAGTCAGATTCTAAGCCCTCGATTCCACCTTGTAGGTAGTCAGGCAGAAGAAGTTGAGAAACTTGTCCAAAGGTCAAAATTAATCTCTTAAATATGTAATTTCTTATGATTTTTTTTCAGATTATAATGTCTGAAAATCATAATAGCATAAATATGAAGAATGGCCTAAAGTCTTGCAAAACAAAAAACAGATTGTCACAGTTTTTTTCAAAATAGACTGGAAATCCTATGCAATTGTCACTTTTTCAAAGTTATTCATTTTTCTTGGCGGGTATATTTTTTCCTACCTGTTTCTTGTTAAATTATGCTGCATAAATTGGTATTTTTCACCTGGGGAAACTGAAAAAAAAAACAACAAACCAACCAACTCAAAAAATCTTTTATTGTTCTTATTATTTTGAATTTCCATTTTGGAAACATGACATGACTTGCTACTGTGACTTTACCATAGTAATAAATAATCATTAAACAGATCTATCGTATTTTGAAATTATTCTTAATTACTCACAGTACACTTCTTACATAGAGATTACTCTAACTACACCTTCCACAACATCTTGACAAAAGATTTCCATTGTTAATTCTTAGTGACGTTTACAAGTCTCTGTATTCAGCATAGTTTGCAGCTTTAGTTGTTTATTCTGTTAAATATTGGAGTCAAATGAGTATTAGAGAGTAATATTATTATCTGTTGAGCATTTTCAACCTGTCACATATATTCATCTTGCAGCAATGAAAGGCCAAATTCAGACCTTTTACTTTATTACCAAACAAATGAACAGTAAAAGCCAACTAACCATGTGATCAAATCAGTTGAAAGATGAGAATAAAAAGAGAAAGAACCCAGAACCTTGCATTAACATTCATGGATACTGCATTCTTATTAGTGTTCTAGATAGTAATTTGACACCAGAAATAAGACCTTCTATGCTTTGGAAAAGTACTGACATTCAATGACTTATTTGAAGGTAACAATCTCAGTTTGAGACACAGTAATATATCCTTCCAATAATGGAATTCATCAAGAATCCTTTTATGTTTGATGAATAAGGTCATTTTCAAATAAAAGCAAGTTTGAAAGGACTGGTTGGCTTCTAATGAATTTAACAAAGAAGATGAAATGCCAGATGTCTTTGGCTGCAGATGTAGCTTAGGTTACTGCTGTGTGCACAACCACTTAAGTAACATTGGTACAATGCTGCCAACAAAAAAAAGCTACTGTATAGTAATTTGCATACCTTGCCTGGAGTCAGGATAAGGTTAGAGCTAACTTTGGAAAAGGCTAGTACACTTTCAGAGGCCAATACCTTGCCATAGCTTAAACAAATGGGGAGACAGATGGCTCCTGTGAGTGGCCTTATAGAACACCATTCAACGTTATGGTGCATTATTATGATTCTCTGCTCTTCTTGCAAAGATCAGACTGTCTCTCAGAATAATAAATATCCAGCTGAGGATATATAAGCCACTTTCCTCATCTAGGAAGAATTCATAATTCTATGAAATCTAGGTAATTCTATTAATTTTTATGAACAAAACTGGAAACTAATGCACACCTTTGCATATCTTTAGTTATCTTCATTAATTTTGGGGTGGATTTTATTGTGTTTAAATCACCAATGATTCTTTTTTTTTGGTAAATCAATCTTTTCTTGGCCTCTGGAATGTTTTTATGTTAAAGGTAAATTAATTCTAGCATAATTAAAATATATGTACAACCTATTACTGAGATCTCAAATATATCAGTCAGATACATTTAGACCCACTGAAGTCCTAAAATATAGGATAAATTTGTTAGACATAACATTCTGTCACTTGAAAACTGAATGAAGCTCATATAGTTTATACATAAATCCTGAAAAAAATTGTTGTAGAAATTTCTATTTAGCATGAAAAGACACCTTTCAGATAAATTAACTGTTTTAATGTTTTCTATGTCCAAAATCATAAGATAAGACCATTGGTCTCTTTATTATTTCATAGACAACTCTAGTTTGAAGAAACAGCATATTAGACTTTATTAATTGAGTGACTGCAACATAATATGCATTTAATATCTGTATCACTCACCATTGCAGTCATAAAAATCTATGAAGATTAGGTTCCTGTTACTGTGCAGCCAAAGTACTTTCAGTAGTTACATCTTAGATTAGATGCACTTAAAGTTACATCTTTATTCTGAATGAAAACAACTATTTCAGTATTAAGTGTACTAACACCACTATTTTAGCTGCTGTATCATGGTCTCATATACTATTTAAGAACTGAAAATAAATGTATTTTAACGTACCAGTAAATCCAACAGTATTTTATAGAACACTTATATTCTTCCTTGATGTATTTTCACAACTCATTTCCCTGATGTTCATCATTCTTGGTGATACTCAAAATGACCATTTATTATGCTAAAATAACTCATGGTGTAACGTAACAGCAGAATATTTGTAATTTTGTTTAATCAAAACATAATGAAATGGCTTTGAATATTTTGGTTTCTCCTTTCGGAAGGAAAACTCCATGCATTTTAACAAAAATAGTCATTTTTATATTGGTGAATTGAACCCAAAGATTTTCATTATTTTGTAACTAAGATCACACTAAAATTGGAAATAGGAGGAAGCTTATCTTTAATATAATAATTTACATATAGGGCCAGATTGTAACAGTAGATCACGAGGTTCCAGGACAGAGAGAGTTATAATTTTCTCAGAATGTACTGAACCACAAGATTGATGTTAAATGGTCTACTTGTCAAGTGGAAGATGAAACAGCTTGAGATCTCTTCTGTCTGATACTGCCTGCCAACTGCCTCAAGGTTTGTTACAGTGAACAGGAACTGAAAAAATACAACAAACCACAGACAAAGGATCTTCCCCTGAGCATTTGTACTCCTGAGTATTACAATCAATATTGCACAAGAGTCCTGATACAGGGTGGCAATATGCCGTTAGACATTCCTCCTATTCTGAACAGAAAACTTATGGAAGCAGCAGCATGTGGACTGCAACAGCAGACACAGCTTGTGTGAAATAACACAAAGTGTGCTGCCCAGCATTAGGTTCATATGCCTGTGGTTCCTTTTAATATTATTCTCAGATATGACAAAGAGAACTCTAAGCACTTCCTTTTGAATCTTTTCCGCAATCTTACAACTGTCTACATGTTTACAATATTCCCAGAATTTTCAGAAATAATTTGCTGTAGCTTCCCCAGCAACTGACCTTTAATAATTAAAATCTCCACTGAAAGAAACCAAATGACAAAAGATATTTTACTAGAAGCTTAATTCCTACCTGCCAAATTTCAAACACACAGACCTAACAAAATATATTTTAGCCAGTCAACATCAGAGCAAAAAGTTCAAAACTTGAGAACGAAGCTATTAAAATTCTTAGATTCTAAAAAAAGTACTCCTGGAGTGCAATGGAATGCACTAAATACCATCATGATAACTGTGAGAGAAGATAAAAAGCCAACATGAGCTAGACTTGGTTCAACCAGGCAATAGATAAAGGACACAGTTAGGAATGAATAATTTGCACACTTTTTAAGTTCTGACTTACTGGATTTGTTTTCCAAGGAAGACCAAAGACAAGCTATAGAAATAAAATTCACATACTCCACAGGCAGGGCCCACAAATACGTTGGTTTGATGGGACACTAGAATTAACTTTGTCTCACTCCTATCAAAATCTTCAGTGGTCCAGAAGCAGTAATTTCTGGGATGTCTCTTTGAAATACAGAACAGATGATATTACTGAGTTTCCCTTTTCTAACTCTACTTCCTTCTCCTCAACTAATATGTTTTTCAGATGCAGCTAGCAGTTTTCAAAATCTGCTTGGCACTGAATTCAACCCTTCTCTATCAGGATTAGATATGGAATTATGGGAGTTGTCAAAATATATCAGTTGATCTAGCAAAAGATGTTACCTCTGCTGGTAAATCTTACCTCAGAATCATTAACTTGGCGGATCTTGTTGTAGCCTAGCCTGCTCTTTTCAACAACCTGAACACTCTATACACACTATAGGTGTATTCAACTAGATGCAACTTAAAGCGGAAAGATGCATTATTGGTTTCTGTGATATTTACGTATGTGCAGTTACCGAGTTGAAAGTCCTCCCTTAGAAATTGTTTAAGAAGATTATGAATATGATTCTTGATATGAAGGAAATAACACCTAAAACAAAAATGTGATATAGTATTGTTACATACTGTTCCCCACAATTCAGCAGATGAGGTTTGTAGTAGAGAAAAAAAAAAGTATTTTTTTAAGAATATGTTACACTATGTATGAAGTAAGAAAAAACTGATGAAAAGAAGATACATATATGTGATTTGAAATTATTAGTAGTCCACTCAGAATCCATTATACGTATGGCAGATAAGAAGCATCAACTGCCTTCACTCTGCAGCTTCACATCAGTTGTTACATAGAAAAATAAAAGTTCAGGAACATGTGGCATGAATCAGTTTTGGTACATAGTGTATTTTTTGCTATATTGCTCATCTTTATGCATGGGAAAAGATGGGACAAGTTTGGAAAAAGAAGCCAGGAATGTTAAACATTTTTTTGATGTGCCATTAGCAGCCAGTGAAAAAATAGAAAACTTTTAAGTTTGGAAAGAATTTTTTGGAAACACTGGATTTTACTCTAAGAAATGAAGCACAGGCTAAGTAAGGCAGGAAGACAGTGATGCCCAAAGACAAGGCACCTGCTGTGGTTCAGGAGAATTACATCCCTCCTGTATCACACTGGACCAGGGGCTGAGATTGTCTCAAAATGTAAATGTTTCATAAAAGGATAAGGTTCAAAATTTGGCGGGTGTAAAATGCCTGTACCCAATTTGACTTTCTGAAGACCTGTCAATTCTGACTAACAAATTTGAGCATCTAAGATGATAAAGGAAGGGAAGGGAAGGGAAGGGAAGGGAAGGGAAGGGAAGGGAAGGGAAGGGAAGGGAAGGGAAGGCTCTATAGCATTGTATCAACAGAAGACATAAATAGCATAATGTCTTGGGGGTGCATTCATGGAGATACTTTAAAAGCTATATGAAGTGCAAAGCAGGAGTTGGTAAACCTCAGTTGCGAAATTGAAGAACTGAGGAGGACTTATAACACTGATGTTGAAAACCTCAGTAAATGTCTATTTACTATCACAGTTGAAGGTAGTGTTGAACTTATCACTAAAAAATTTTGAAGAAAATTCTGGAGAGGAAGACATTAGACAAAGATATGGAAACAAGATCAGCAATGAGAAGACAAGATGGATTTGAGAGTCAGCTTGTAAAAGATATTAGTTGAAACTCTGAGAGGAAGCGAGATCCTCAAAGGGTGCAATGAAGGTCTTTAGGAAAACAGACGGGGAAGAATAAATAAGCAAGCTGAGGCTGAAAGAGAAACAGCTTTGCAGAAACTGAAAGAAGGGTAACTGGAAAATAACAGTAAGTATATTCAAAAAATCACAATAATTGAAGATATTAAGGAATAAAGAGATACACAGTATTGTCAATGGAAGACGGTTGAGAATAACAGAATCCAGGGGAAAAAAAATTTGGAGGGGTCAAATCAGCTTTACTCAGAAGAAGCCATAGGGGAATTCTTATTGACAGTGTCTTCTGGCAGGCAAAATTTAGAGTATGTGTTAAATTCTGGGTTAAAATTTTGTTATGGCACAAAGAAAAAAGAAAAAAAAAAGGAAGAAAAAAGAAAAAAAAAGGAAGAAAAAAGGGAAAAAAGAGGAAACACATTTCTGAATTTCATGCATTTCTTCAATAGGCTGAATTCAGAGCAGAGATAGACAAGACAGCAGGCATCCCTCTGGCCTCACTTTTTTTCTTTTCCTAAATAAACAGTGAGGGATGGAGATGAATATTATTAAAGAATTATTCTCCATGGCAATAAAAATTGTAAAATATTTCAATTACAGACTGAACTTTTAGGTTTCAACTCCCCTAATTTTTATTCAAGAACTCGGAAGTGCTCATTACCCACTAACTTTTCCAAAGCTGTGAGCTGGTTTTCCATAAGCTAAAGACAAATTGCAGATAAAAGTACTGCATACTCTGGAAAAAGTAATACATTTGAAATGAATTGTTACAAAAACATCTTAGTAAATGAACTTATTTCTTCTCAAAGAGGAAAACATTCTCCTTGAAGGAGCATACTGTACCCCAATAAATAGAATTTTTCTCTATGTTTGTGTGGCAGTGTGGGTTCTCTGAGCTGGGCTGGCCTTTGCCCCTAGCTCATTTTAGCTTGCCTTAACCAGTGTCTAGTGGTCAAGTGACTGTTGTTGAACATGTTGGAGCTGCAACTCTCTGAATGTTGTATCTGAAAAACGTCTGAGCTTCTGAGAGAGTCTTAGTGTGACCAACAATAGACCTTTACAACCACAGAGGCTGGGGAAGGTGATCATACGCCTTCCAGGCTTTAGCTGGGATAAAAAGAAGAAGGAAGCATGCTGTGACACTGAGATGCATAAAAACAGATTTGTCCTGTCAGCTTTGAAATCTCAACAACTGTCCAAAATAACATACTACCTCTGTCTTCAAGGAGTTTGAAATTTCAGCCTTAGGACCTAAGGTGAATTCAAAAGAGAGAGTATAGTGGAGAAAAGGAAATAGGTACTAGAAAGTTTTCTGGAATAACAAGTTTCATTATATTATTTATGAGGCTTCACTATATTAATATGGACTGCAAAGTGTAAGCATTACTGTAACTGGACTAATAAATACCTGATATATTTTGATTTGGCTGTCATGAGCTTAATTGGGCTAGCAATTATTTCCTAATTCTATCTATAGAATACTCTTTCTTTTTTTGGCTATTTTGATGCTTTCAACATAAGAAATTTATACATTCCTTGTGTGCACTTGCATAAATTTATGTGCACTTGGGTTCAAAAGTAAAATCTTTTTTTGATGGGTGAATAAAAGTATAAACTGGTTATTATATTTTTGGTAGAGGAATTAATCACAATGTTAATGAGACTCAACATTGCTGTATGTTAGGCAGCCACTGGTACCTTTATTATCTCTGTTGAAACAGTCATAACCAAATAATCTCAGGGGAAAGTATATTTTCAACAGTTTTTCTGCATTACTTGCACGAACATGGATTTTGTGTTTTAAAGATTTCTAAAGAAGAAGACTACAATTGTAATATATTACAGGTTATTAGAAAAAAAAATGAAAATCAGGGAGCAACTTGCAAGCTCTTTTCTACTAACTAGAATAATTATGCACCAACACATCATGGAAAAAAAAAATCTGGGGAATATTTTTGAAGAAATATTATCAGTGAGAATCCAATGGTCTAATTTGAATTTTAAGTTCTAAAATTTAGACACAGGTTATCAGAAATAACATCATATAAAAAAAAAATAACATTTTTGTCAAGAGTGAATGAAAGTCTAATAGTCTTTCAGTGGACATTATTTCATTAAAATAGGTACAATCCTTCAAGTTTCAAAGTATTTTTATCCTCTATTGCAGGACTAGTTCTACATATGGAAGTCTCAAAATACTTGCTTTTGCTTTTAAACCACTACTTTAAAATTCTGCCAGTCTCATAAGTTCCTGGCACATAGTACTACTTCAGTATTCATGACAGATCAGCTAGACAAACACAAAAAGCAAATAGTTTTCTTTTGCTTAGTTCGTCCGCACAGTGGGCACAGCATAACATCAAATAACTCAGCAATAACTGGAAAATTCTAAATTAAACAGAATAAAAATAGGGCAACATCATGCCTGCTATGCCTTAAAGCCTAGAGGAAAAACTTTGTTCAACAGTTAATTTCTTCCAAAGAGGTTTTTAGTGCCTTCCTGCAAAACAGCCTGGTCATAGAGATGTACCAGGGTTTTGTATTTTAATTTATCACTTCATCCCTCACTTCTTATAACGTGGAAAATACTTGAAAGAAAGACAAATCTTCTGATGAAAATAATTATAAATTAAATTTCATACAAATTTTGTGATTAAATAATTTTTTTTAAAGTTAAAATCTAAATAGATAGTACTTATAAGGCTCTCTAAATCTGGACAAGTGTGTCTCATTTAAAACACCTCAATTGTCCCTATACAGGGCTACATACTTCATTGTAGCAATAGTGTGATATTTTAGGGACAAAGGAAGAAAACATTCACTGTGTTGTAACAGGTTAATTGCCCTTCCAGGCTTTTGGACTTTTTTTTTTTTACTTGAACCTACATTGAACTTCAAAGAATTCAGTTATTTCCTTTGTATCAATTTAAAATAGAACCATAGGACTGGTGAGGAAAGTCCTGAACAAATGAGTTTGAGCACTTTCTATAGTTGAAATTGTTGTGTTACGATTTTCTTAACAAACTCCAATTTCTTAATTATTCTGTCTGAAGGCTACTGTTGAATGTTTTTCTTCCAGTGCTCATAAACTTGTTTCCTGGCTGAATGTGTGTTTGGCCGACACACATACATTTGTACTTGGGCAGATGTTGCCTTTTCATTCCTTGTGTGGTATTTATTTCCCAGATATATTTCTAGACTGTTGTAATTTCATTTCTGTGACTTTGTTTTGTAAGTATAAATTATTCGGATCCTTTTAATTAAGATAAATTCTCTAATCTAAAATTATTCAAGTGTTTTATTGCTAATATATTTCGTATTTCTTAAAAAGAACTGAACTTACATGTTAGATTAAGTGGATACATGTCAGTGCTTCTCTACTGAAAATAGACCCAGTAATCCTTTTAGGTGCTTTCTCTTCTTTTGTGTTCAATCATTTCTAGCTTACAAAACCTGAACAGACAACAACATTAGCTACTAGCCCTGAAACACATGATCCTGCCTTTTAAACTACTAAATTCCATATAATTTCTGTTACTGTCATCTTTATGAGAATCAGGTTCTTCTAGGCAATGTTCTGAACTTCCTGCTATTGTCTCTCAACTCTTAAACAGAAGGGTGCCATTTCTTTTGCCAGGGACACTAACAAGGATCTTAAAGAAGATCATAAACAAATCTTTAAATATGTCTGCTAGAAACTAACTTGCAGTTCAGTAATTTTTTTATTTTAAAACAATCTTTTATAATTTTCCCTGAGAAGTTCCTCATGTGCGTGATAATTCTTGGATTACTATCCATCTATTTCAATGTAGTTATTAAAAATAATTCAGTGATATAAAAATTTCAGTGTTAAGTAGTCTTAGGAGAAAGTAGAAAATTTAGTTTTGTGCTATCCAGTAGTTATCAATCTGAATATACATCTGGATTCCCTCAATAAAAACTTATCTCTACTTGAAAAAAGTTTGGAACACCAGAAATTTAAACTTAAATTTAAATAAAATTAAAAGTAAATAAAAAATAAAATAAAATAAAATAAAATAAAATAAAATAAAATAAAATAAAATAAAATAAAATAAAATAAAATAAAATAAAACAACCCAGCAATTGGGAAAAAATGCACAGACATAACAGTTTATCTGTAAACAGCTTCTGAAGTAGTCATCATTCTTGTGCATTGTACTTAATTTCTGTCAAAATGAGTTCCAGTAAAAAATATTGGAAGGAAGGGTTTTTATGAATTTGCTGAGTATGCTGAGCATACTTCTATTATTTCTATTTCTATTCTCCATCACACATCTTAACAGTGAACATATATCTAAGGAAGGAATATTTTTCAATCAAATAAATGGATATAGCTCTAGCAAAAAATGATACAATATCTGTGGAAATGGATGATACCACATACTGTGGGAATGTCCATAATATAGTCAAGGAAAATATTGTAAAAGGCAACAGAAATTTACTTTCTTTTAATTCAGACACATAAGAACTTTCTTTTAACTGCATTTACTAATTATAACTATTCCATGTGTCCATACTCATTTAGTGGCTGTAAATAATTCCCAATAAAAACCTGGAAGACTCAAGGATAAAATTGTGAAGTATCATGGTGCAGTTGTGAAGAGCTACTAGTAAAAACCACAGATATACAAATTTCCAATGTAATGTACTCAACTGCTGAACTAATATATTTACTACTAATGAAAAACAATATCTATGCTTTATTTAAAGTTTAAGTGAATGGATATCTGAATACATGCACACATTCCTGTTTTTCCTGCTCTTTCGGACATGAGATACTCATTCAAACATCTCATAAAAGTTTAAGTTAATGGATTTCTGAGTACATACATACATTCAAGTTTTTCCAGCTCTCTGGCACATGAGGTACGCATTTGAAACTGTAGTATGTATGAAGGTAACACCTGGTTTTCGCAAGTCTTTAATTGTGTGGCTGAGGGTTTGCTTTGCTTCATTGTATGGTGGTGTGGTTTTGTTTAATTAAAAAAAAAAAAGAAAAAGTAAATCACAGAATCACAGAATCACCTAGGTTGGAACGGACCTTTTAAGATCATCTAGTCCAACCAATAAAAAAAACAAACAAACAAACAAAAAAACCCACTACCACATCCACACCACACAGAACACCATCCGACACTAATACATATCCCCGAGCACTATGTCAACTTGTCTCTTGAATACCTCCAGGGATGGTGCCTCAACTACCTCCCTGGGCAGCCCATTCCAATACCTGACAACCCTTGCAGTAAAGAAATATTTCCTAATATCTAACCGGAACCT
>JAOTQQ010000019.1:31819413-31830159 GCA_026546715.1 Gallinago undulata
AGGATGATCTGCTCCATCACCTTCCCAGGCACCGAGGTCAGACTGACAGGCCTGTAGTTCCCTGGATCATCCTTCCGCCCCTTCTTGTGGATGGGTGTCACATTTGCCAGGCGCCAGTCAACTGGGACCTCCCCAGTTTGCCAGGACTGTTGGTAGATGATGGAAAGTCGCTCTGCAAGCTCCTCTGCCACCTCCCTCAGAACCCTCGGGTGAATCCCATCTGGGCCCATAGATCCCAAAAAAAGCAGACTGATCTTTCTTTCTGGACAGTGCTATAAGCACTTGATATACATATAGGATGTAATGAAGAAATTGGAAAACTTCTTCTTTTTAAAAAGGAACATTGACAAAACTTGTCTGAATAATGCTTTAAACTCAGTAATTCATATTCCAAAGCAAATTTATAAGTGGTTGATTTTGCTTCTTTTGGTACATCAGCACCAACAGTTTTCAACAGTTGTCGGTCAATATAAGAGTGCAAACAGTCCTTTAAAACCTTATGCAGCAGTCACCTGAAACTACCAAAGTTTTTAAATATGAAAGCTATTTGTTTTAAAATACAGTTGCCCACATTTTGAAGGCATTATGAAAGAGGTTCAAGAAACAAAATTTCTGAGTCATATATCTGTGTAAACTTGTGATTCCTAGCCACCCAAAAAACAAGTGGCATGAACAAACATAGAGGCAAGCATAGGGAAAACTATAAACTGAAATTACAGGTTTTGAACAGTAGTAGAGCAATGGTTTATAGTTGCCTATCAGATAAGTAGTTGAACAGTTGCATAACTTTGTGTTTCGATGATTTATAAGAAAAACATCATTTTTAAGCAAAATGTTGCAATATTTCAATAATTCCCAACAGCTGACAATTGACAGCAGTTACAAAAGAAAACAAAAGAGCTATGACATGAAAGGTATAGCTACTAATTATTTTCTTTTGCTTTTTGGTTCATGTTGACCCTTAATAAAAGCATCAGAAAACTTCTGGTTCTTACATGGTTTTCTATCACCAGTAAACAATATGAAAATCTATGAAGCAATCTTTGAGAGATCTGTAATTTTTAATGCCCATTTCCTCTTTAAAAACATTTCAGAAAGGGAAAGTTGCTTTGCTCCAAAGAAAATTTTGATCCTGCATTGTGGAAGAGGACTTGGAAAGTCATTGAATTCCTCTGCTTCTAAATCAATTGCTAATTGATTCATACTCCAAACCTTATCAATTAGACAACTTCCAACACATAGGCACAAGGGCTAATGTGGTCCAAGAGCACAGTAAATAAGATGCGAATTTTATTAATCATTTAAACAATATGAAAACTGTGCTGAGTTAGAATGCTTATACTGGCCAGACAACTGCAGACCTCAGCTTTTGTACCAACGTATGTGGACTCCACTCCATCAAGGAGACTAAAAGAGTCCTTTAGTTTAATAGTGGTTTCTCCTCTTAGTACAGTATTTAGCTATCTTTTAGGCAAACATTATTGCCATAACTTTTTAAAAACAATATGTTATTTTATTGTTTGTATAAAGGAACATGAGGCAAAATAATTGTAAGGCTCAACTCTTGTGTGAATGGGGAGACCTCTTTCCCGCTGAAAAACTGTAACTTATTAGTGAATGATATATAATCTAATCATATATGGTCTAATAACATGCAAAGATTTTTAATCAAGGAAGGGATTGCAAAATGGAAAACGCATAGACCATAACAAAGAATGAAGAGGAGATCCAAGCAGTCCTTCTGATGAATACAACTGTTGTACATTTTTAGTAGAAGAAATATCAATTTGAATGCCCTTTTCCTTTGCAGAACCACAAAATTTTTGAAAAAAGATTTTAAAAGTGTCTTGACTGAAAATTCCAAATATGAAAGAAACTTTATTTGTTTATTTCAAGAAAGAATGTAATCTTAGCTTTGCCCTTTTTTCTACCTCCAAGGAGCACGCATACAAAAATGAACTGTGGTTTTCATTAATGGCAGATGCTAGCATCATATCAACAAACACTTCCACATGGCAATTTTTTATGTAGTCTTATAGTCTAAACTAATTATATCAGCATTTTTGTGTTTTGTCGTTGTATTTTTTTTTTCCTAGAATATGGTTTCTATTAATCACAACATTACTAACAATACTGTCAACTGTAATGGACAAATCTTTAAGAACATTGAACCCTCTCCTAGCCAAATGTGTAGTATAGGTAACAGATAACATAGCTAAGGTGAGAAAACCATGCTGGTGTTCTTAAAGGAGTTCAAGATATTCACATAGTTCATGGGCATGGGATGTCCCTTGTCACCTAGGTAATTTTGTTGCCAGGAATACTGCCACAGCCCAAAGACAATATGAACCAGAAGAACTGTGATCGACTAAAAGACATAGAGAGAAACAGAAATATTTCCTAAATCTCTGATATTTACTGGCAGTTAAAACTCCAAGGATTTTGAACTATGATAAATTTAACAATATACTGTTTTAGATGCAGCTAAAAATGTTGATAACTGTGTATCAGCTGTCTATTTTATTAACACAAACCTGTCTTAGTTCACACTGCTGTATAAAAATCTGTTGCTTTTTTCCAGGCTTCCACATTCAGCTGTCCATGAGCAAGTGAGAACATGTGCATAAACATAAGAGAAAAAAAAAAGCACGTCCTGTTTCAGGGATCCCATTAAGGATTATCAATACAGGATTATCAAAACATTCAACAGAGAATGGAAATTATAAGAAGTTTCTGTAAAACTTTCAACTACATTGGTTTGGTCCTCATAACCATTTTTTGTTTCTCTCTCTTTTTTACCTCTTTCACTTTAAGATTTAATTCACTTCAGACAGGAAACATATCCAAAATTTCCTTGAATGTTTCCTTGCTTAAAATACCACAGCCATATGTTTTGAAATAAAAAGAGACAACAACAAATACAAAAGCAAAAAAACCTCAAAATCCTTAATAGATGGTGCTCTGAAGGTATATCCAAGAACTGTAAGGATAAAATGAGAACTGAGTTAATTTGATTAATGAAACCATTATGTTTCTGTCTTTTTTTATTAGAGTTGTTCCATATTTCTAGGAGAATAAGGATTGTATTTATAGGAAGAATTTTACCTTGTACTAAGGAGAAAAAAATGGGGGGATGGACAGAGGGGAAGAATAGAAACAAATCATCCTAACAGTTTTTAAAGTAGATACCATAATCCAGTGTAGTTATTTAAAAACAAAACCAACCAACCAAACAACAACAAAAAATGTATTAAAGGCGGTGTTAGACTATTTTCTGACAAAATTATCACAAACATTTCTGGATATGCGCTTTGTTCACCATGAAGACAAATTTATTCTGTGCATATTTACATGCATACACATTTTATTGATGACTCTATTTTGACAATTAAGCTAGAATTACCTGCAAAAGCAGAATGCATAGTAACTATGTAATACTAAAAATATTCAAGAGTATCCAAATATCATCTACAGGAGATCCATCACACATCACAAAAGCTGAAGAAAAATGCACATTTATGAAGAGAAACTGTTCTGAGAACATTCTGTATTTGCAGAACTATTCCTGATTGATAATTTTGTAGATGCCTACTGTTTTTTATTTAACTGAATATGAGAGTTTGGGTGGTTTTATTTTTTTTTTCAGAAATACAGAAATTCTAATTTCTCAAAACTCCAGATAAAATGCCATTTTAAAATAACAGAACAAGCATATCCTTATGAAGATTATATTTTTTGTTGAAAAGAACCAGAGTTGATGCATAAAATAATGACAGAGTTGTGGAAAGTTTCATCTACTTAGAGGACAAGAATGATGATGGCATTCCTGACAGTAACTTGACTAGCAATCAGTTCACAGGAGGGTTAGATGACTTTAGATGGTGATTTTTGACTTTAAGGTCATTTTGTCTGTCATGATGGTTGAACAAGCTGTCTTAGTCCATTGACCAATGACTTCTGAAGCCACTGATGAAAGTTTCAATTTCAAGACTGGGATCAGGAAGTTGCCCCTTTGCATACATCTGACTCTGCAAAGATACCTCTGTGATGTGCAAAAGGTCTCCCGAGAAAGCTAGAGGTATTATTCATATTTAGCAGGAGATGTTGTTAGCTATTTGAAGTGCCCAACAATGGCATCTAATACCTATTGATAATGAAATAAGATTTTTAAGGCTGTGGGAGAGAGATGGCTAAATCTATATGGGGGACTGTATTTAACACAGAATTCTTATGTTTTCAATTAAACAAACTCTCAAGCAAATGAATTTAAAATTAGCAGTCATAGTAACACAATACTTAATAAAATCAAACTTTAACAGTTGCTGGTTGTAAAATAAATATGAGATCATTAATGTCCAATGAAAAACCTTGTTTAGCTCTGTAAACAAATCTCTTGAGGAAAGAAGTAAACATCGTCCTCTCTTATAGAAGATACATGCATGGCAGGTTCAGCCTTTTAGTCTAAGCAAACATTACATTTGTTGCTTCTACAAGAAAAGTGAAATCTGATTTTCTAGAGAAAAATGACCTGTTTTTTTATGTCACTACTGAAGTGAGGCAATTCACAGGCACTTGAAAGCACTGGAGAGTGCAACAAATGGAGTGGGAACATAAGTGAACAAAAATCTGGACTGATAAACCATCTGACTTCAAAAAATGTGAAACACAATTCCTGAACCCTAGGGGAGGAATATTTCCCCAAGATAGTGTTGTTTAAAATATTTTGCCCTATAAAGGTATTGAAAATTGCTATAAACACCCAAGTGCACTAGCATTCTTTCCCATTCATTTTTAGAAGTCTGATATATACCTACAGAACAACAAACACAAATCAGCCATTTTTTTGGGAACAGATTGAAGAAATGTTCTCAGAAAGCCAACACATCCTATATTTTACCAAGTGGATGAGTTTGTGGATGAGTGTATGGTATAACCTGGAGGTGAACAGATTGAAACTATTGAAAAGAAGAGCAAAATATCAAGTCAAGAACTCTGCTAGTAAATCCCTTTCCTGTCCAGTCACATGCAATCCCTCCAACCTAATCAAAGAAAGAATAACAGTTAATTATTTAAGTAAATCCCAGTCCATGGTTTCACGCAAAAGACACTAAAAATTTCTGGACAATTTACAGAGCTCCAGAAACTGCTGTATGTCATTACTATGAGATTTCAGACTTTGGAAACAGATTGCTTTATATGGTCTTAGGCATTAGGGTAAAGGAAAATATTTTAATGAAATAAAAAGTTTTTCTTAGAAAAAATTGGTCTCTAGTTTTCAGCTATTTGTAGTCATTGTGCTGGTCATTATTTTCTGTGCTGAACATTATTCTCCCTTATCCAAATGAGCAATAAATACTGTAGTCATATTCACACTTTCCAAAGGCTGTTATCTTATACATTGGTATGGCCATAGGAACAACACTTCAGATCCTTCAAGAAAAAGTTAGTAACATTATGACATTGCATTTTGTCTTCTAGAAAGAGGAAAGGGCAAAGGAGTATCTCCATCCTTTGTTGGGGAATGCAGGAGGAAACATAATGTCAAAAGCTGAAGAAAAGATTGAGGTACTTAATATATCTTCTTTGCCTCAGTCTTTAATAATCAGACCAGTTGTTCTTGGGGTAGCCCCCAAAATGAAGACTCCATAATACAAGTGGAAATGGTTAGTAATCTGCTACACCACTTAGACGTATACAGATCTACGGGATCAGATGGGATCTACCCAAGGGTACTGAGAGAGATGACAAGTGCTCACCGAGCCACTTTCCATCATTTATCAGCAGTCCTAGCTAACTAAGGAGGTCCCAATTGTTTTGAAGTTAGCAAATGTGATGTCCATGTACAAGAAGGGCCAGAGGGAGGATCTGGGGAACTACAAGCCTGTCAATCTCACCTTAGTGCCAAGGAAGGTTCCAGGATCTTGATCCAGGATCAAGAGGATCTGGACCAGATCCTCTTGAGTGCCTGATCACTTCCTAGTAAGCATGGGTTTATGAAAGGCATAAACTAATCTGATCTCATTTTCTGAAAAAATGACCCACTTTGTGGATGGAGGAAAGGCTGTGGATGCTGTTTACCTGGACTTTAGTAAGGCCTTTGACATCATTTCACATAGCCTTCTCCTGGAGAAACTGCCTGCTCATAGCCTGGATGGGTGTACTTTTCCCTAGTTAAAAAACTGGCTTCTTGTCTGGGCCCTGAGACTTGTGGCAAATGGTGTTAAATCCATTTAGCAACCAGTCACAAGTGGTATTCTTTAGGGCTCAATACTGGGGCCAGTTCTGTTTAATATCTTTATCAGTGATCTTGTCAAGGGGATTGAGCGCACCCTCTGTAAGTCTGCAGACAACACCAAGTTTGGTGGGAATGTCAACCTGGTTGAGATTGGGAAGACTCTGCAGAAGGATCTGGCCAGATCAATGGGCTAAGGCCAATTGTATGAGGTTCAACAAGGCCAAGTGCTGGGTCCTGCACTGTGAAACGCTGTGAAACAACAACCCTGTGAAACGCTACAGGCTTGGGAAAGCTGGAAAGCTGGCAGGCAGAAAAGGACCTGCAGGTGTTGTTCAACAGCCATCTGAAGGAGATCCAGCAGGCTGAGGGGAAACCTTATCGCTCTCTACAACTACCTGAAAGGAGGTTATTGTGAGGTGGGTGCTGGTGTCTTCTCCTAAGTAACAAACCATAAAATGAGATGAAATTGGCCTCAAGTTGCACCAGGGGAGGTTTAGATTGGATATTATGAAAAATGTCTTCACTGAAAGGGTTGTCAAGCATTGGAACAGGCTACCCAGGGAAGTGGCTGAGTTACTATCCTTGGAGTTATTTAAACATGCTGAGGGACATGGTTTAGTGGTGGACTTGGCAGTATGATGTTAATGGTTGGACTTGATGATCTTAAGGATCTTTTCCAACCTAAATAGTTCTATGATTCTATGAATCTATACCTCTGGTATGTATTTTATACTGTTTTAAAGACAATGAAGATATTTCCATTTATTAGTTAATTAAAATATAATCTTAATTACAAGATGAAAAATATTTTGAAAGAATAATTCCATCTTTGGGTAGTGTGTATGGTATACATATAAAGCTTCAGAACATGCTATATGGATGCTCGTAATATGGAATAATTTCAATACAAACATATGAAGACAATATTTTAGCTTCCTTTTTACCATGGGGGGAAGAGGTTGTGTTAGTTTTTTTTTTTTAGGGTGTGCTTGCAATTGTATATTTTTTTCTATTTTCACAGTATCACAGAATTGTCAGAATTGGAAGGGACTGCTAGAGATCATCTAGAGATCTCCCTTGACCTACCGGCCACACTCTTACCTATGCAGCCCAGGATTCCATTTGCCCTGTTGGTGACAAGGGCACATTTCTGGCTCATGGATAGTTTATTATCCACCAGGACCCACAGATCCTTTTCCTCAGAACTGCTTTCCAGCAGGTCCATCCCTAACCTATATTAGTGTCTGGCATCAATTTTCACCATTCTCTAAGTCTATCAAAGTATTTGTAGAAGGAACTTTGTTCTGAACACTCTTTGGTGCTGAATTTGATGTTCATCCTATTGGTTATTTATTTCTAAGAGCTTACTTATAATTTGCCAATGCAATGGTTGCATTAGCAAGTTTTCTGTTCCCGTGTTTTTTGTTCTTTGTTGTGTTGGTGCTGACAGGTTTCTTTAAGACTTGCTTCAAACTAAGACAGTAAGGAAAAAAAAACAAAGAGCTCAGTATGTCTAGACAATTGGTATGGACAAATTAGTAATTTATGATAATATATAAGAAATATATTGTCTCCCAGCTTGATAAAGAGTGAAATGATATATTTTAGAACAGAAAACCCAAGTTCAGATTCAGAACAGATGAGAGTTCTTTTTTTTAAAGGAATAGTGATAGAACAAATACAGTACTCTGTGTGTTCTACTTTGTAAATACAGAAATATGACAAAATATATTAGTCTTTATAAAAACTAATATATACAGTAAAATCTTAATATATTATATTAATAAATATAACTTAATTTTTATATGATCTTTTTCAAAATTATAATTGTTATACATTACATGCAACTGAGAAATTCATTTCAGTGCTTCTGCATTGATTCATGTTGTTATAACATTTAAATTTTTCAAAAATTATGAAAATACAAAATAATCAAAAAATATATAAAAAAGCATCATAACATAAAACATTTGTGAAGTTGTCTATTCCAAGAGATATGAAGCACACTGAGAACAATTAGAGCAATAGTTCTGCTATCACAAAGAAAAAAAAAAAAAGAATAACAAACAGCCAGGCTAAACTGAAATATTAGATTCCCACACTTTTACAGTATCTGAACACACTTTTACAGACACACTGAATAGCGTGGTCTGTTACAGGATATTTAGAGCATTATAATTTCATTTGTTAAAATAAAAAAATCATCTCTGTTAATAAGCCTGTGGCTTATAGATTTCAAGTGAAAAATAAAATTCAATTTCACCTGTGTAGATAAAATGTTATATAAGAAAGATATTGGCGTAATGTGGTGGGTATATAAAAAGACTTAAGTTTTTCATGGATAACATTGCAAACTGCTTTCTTTTCATTAACAAATGGCAAGGTAGCATGTTGTTTATACCTATTCTACATATTTATATGGCCTCGGTAGGAAAAAGAGTAAAACATGACTGACAGCCTAATATTGTAAGATTGCTCAGATTTTGAAAATAGCAAGTGTTTTCAAAAGGCTTCACTGCCCTGAGAGCCATTCCCTGATGGCATACTTGTTGAGGAATATGCTTAATTTACAACCTGTCCAGCAGGACTGCTGTTAGGGAGGAGGAAAAAATAACACCTTCTAGAATTCCATAAAAAAAAAAAAAAAAAAAGTCTTCGGTTAAACTACAAATATAGTTGAATCTTGCCCTTCTTACTCTATTCCCACCCACCTTGCATGCATACCTGTCCTATATTTTAACAGGTTGCTGTCAAATAACTTCATGAGATTAGGTAACACAGTGGAAAAAATAACAAGGTTCAGCAATTTTCTCCACTCAAATTCAATAAAAAATAGATGTGTTGAAGAAACAGTCAGTTGCTCACATAAATGAAGAATTCTCCTAAAGCAGAAGTTAGTGGCACAAATCAATAAATTTAAATATGCACTCTGTCTATATGTCAGTAATACAATATTTGCAATTCAGAGAATATTTACCTTAGATATTGTAAAGCAAAAGTAAAGCTACAGAAAGAAGGTAAGTTGAATGAAGGTAAGGTGAAATCCCATGGGCTAGGGCCCTGGAAGACAAGGGGGCTCACGAGAGCTGGGCAATATTCAAACATTGCCTTCTCCAAGTTCAGGACCAGTGCATTCCCAAGAGCAAGAAATCAAGCAAGAGAAGCAGGAGACTTGGGTGGCTGAGCAGAGACCTTCTGAAAAAAACAAAAGTGAAAGAAGGATGTTTACACTGAGTGGAAGAAGGGACTGGCCACTTGGGAGGTCTACAGAGATGCTGTTAGACTATGTAGGAAAGAAACAAGGAAAGCCAAGGCCTCCTTGGAATTAAAATTAGCAAGAAATGTCAAAGACAACAAGAAGGACTTCTTCAATTATATTGGAGGCAAAAGGAAAACTAGAGAAAATGTGGGCCCACTGTTGAATGAGTCAGGTGGCATGGTAACAGAGGATGCAGGGAAGGCTGACTTGCTGAATGCCTTCTTTGCCTCAGTCTTTACTGCTCAGGCCAACCCCTGGGAGCCAGGGACTTTGGATGAATCAGAGATAGTCTGGACTAAGGAATATCTCCCCTTGGTGGAGGAGGACCAAGTTAGAGATCAGTTAAGAAGGCTGGACATCCACAAGTCCATGGGTTCAGATGGGATACGCCCAAGAGTGCTGAGGGAACCAGCAGAAGTCATTGCAAGGCCACTCTACATCATCTTTAAGAGGTCCTGGAGAACAGGCGAGGTGCCCGCGGACTGCAGGAAGGCCAATGTCATCCCAGTCTTCAAAAAGGGCAAGAAGGGAGACCCAGGAAATTACAGACCAGTCAGCCTCACCTCCATCCCTGGAAAGGTGATGGAACACCTCATCCTGAGTGTCATCTCAGAGCATATGGAGGAAAAGAAAGCTATCAGGAGTAGTCAACATGGATTTACCAAGGGGAAGTCATGTCAGACTAACCTGATAGCTTTCTATGATGTCATGACTGGTTGGATAGATGAGAAGAGGGCAGTGGATGTTGTCTTCCTTGACTTCAGCAAGGCTTTTGACACTGTCTCCCACAGCATCCTCATAGGCAAGCTTAGGAAGTGTGGTTTAGATGAATGGACAGTTAAGTGGATTGAAAACTGGCTAAAAGATAGGACCCAGAGGGTTGTAATTAGAGGCACAGAATCCAGCTGGAAATCTGTAACAAGTGGTGTTCCTCAGAGGTCAGTACAGTGTCCAGTCCTCTTCAATATATTAATCAATGACCTGGATGAAGGGATGGAATGTATCCTCAGCAAGCTTGCTGATGACACAAAACTAGGACAGGTGGCTGACATCCCAGAAGGCTGTATCGTCATCCAGTGAGACCTGGACAGGCTGGAAAGATGGGCCGAGAGAAACCTAATGAAAGTTAACAAGGGCAAGTGTAGGGTGCTGCACCTGGGGAGAAATAATTCCCTGCACCAGTACAGGTTGGGGGCTGACCTGCTGGAGAGCAGCTCTGAGGAGAAAGACCTGGGAGTTCTTGTGGACAACA
>JAOTQQ010000019.1:31836145-31855267 GCA_026546715.1 Gallinago undulata
CAGGTGCAGAACCTTGCACTTGCTCCCATTGAAATTCATGAAGTTTACTTGAGCCCACTTCTCCAGCCTGTCCAGGTTCCTCTGGGTGACATCCCGTCCCTCAGGTGTATCGACAACACCACACAGTTTGGTGTCATCTGCAAACTTGATGATGTTGCTCTCAATCCCTCTGTCTATGTCATTGATAAAAATGTTAAACAGTAGCGGTCCCAGCACGGACCCTTGAGGGACACCACTTGTCACTGCTCTCCATCTGGTCTTAAAGCCATTGAGTACAACCCTCTGATTATTATGAGCGTTATTTGCATTGTTAGGTGTTCTACACAAATTTTCTTACCCTAGTAAACAGCAAAGATGTCATAAACCTGGAAATAATCAACTTCAAATCCATTTCAGAAGGTGAATTTATCATGATATTTTATATCTCTTGTGATTTCATAATAAAAGAGTACAACTAAAATCACATAGACAAAATTTAATTTTCAATTTGATGGGTATTATGGCTTCACCAAGGGCAAATCAAGCCTGACAAATTCTGTGGCCTTTTACAATATTGCCACATCACTGGTAGACAAGGGCAGACCAACCGACGTCATCTACTTGGACTTATGCACAGCATGCAACACTGTCCCACGCGACATCTTAGTCTCAAAATTGGAAAGTCATGGATTTGATGGATGGACCACTAAGTGGGTAAGAAACTGTCTGGATGTCCACACTCAAAGGGTTCAGGTCAATGGCTCAATATCCAAGCCAGTGATGAGCGGTGTTCCTCAGGGACTGGTACAGGGACCAGCGCTATTTAACATCTTTGTTGGAGACATTGATAGTGGGATAGAGTGCACCCTCAGCAAGTTTGCCAACTACACCAAGCTGTGTGACATGGTCGACAAGCTGGAGGGAAGGGATATCATCCAGATGGACCTGGACAGGCTTTAGAGCTGGACCTGTGCAAGCTTCATGAAGTTCAACCAAGCTGAGTGCTGAGTCTTCCATGTGGCTCATAACAACCCCAGACACAAATACAGGTTGGGTTCAGAATGGCTGGAGAGCAGCCCCAAGAAGAAGGACTTAGGAATGCTCATGGATGAAAAGGTCAACATGAGCTGGCAACATGCACTACAAGCCCAGAAAGCCAACAGCATCCTGGGCTGCATGAAAAGAAGCATGGCCAGCAGGTCTAGGGAGGTGATTCTACCCCTCTACTCTGCTCTCATGAGACCCTACCTGGAGTACTTTGTCCAGCTTTGCAGTCCTCAACACAGGAAGGACATGGACCTGTTGGAACAGGTCCAGCGGAGGGCCATGTAGGTGATCAGAGGGCTGGAGCACCTCTCCTATGAGGACAGGTTGAGAGAGTTGGGGTTGTTCTTCCTGGATAAGAGAAGGTTCCAGGGAGACCTTATAATGGTCTTCCAGTACCTGAAGGGCACCTACAGGAGAGATGGGGAGGGACTCTTTACCAAGGAATGTAGTGATAGGATGAGGGATAATGGTTTTAAACTGAAAGAGGGAAGATTTAGATTAGCTATGAGGAGGAAGTTCTTTACTGTCAGGGTGGTGAGGCACTGCAACAGGTTTCCCAGAGTTGTTGTGGATGCCCCATCCCTGGAAATGTTCAAGGGCAGGCTGGATGGGGCTTTGAGGAACCTGCTCTAGTGGGAGGTGTCCGTGCCCATGGTAGAAGGGTTGGAACTCAATGATGTTTAAGGCCACTTCCTACTCTAACCATTCTATGATTCTATGATTCACCCTGAAATCAAAGTCAAAGTCTTGTCTTCTCAGTCTCATAAAGTGTTTTCTTGTGTATCAAAACTGTAACATGCAGATTTGATAGGAGTGACAACTATCAGGAAAACAACATTAAAACATATTTAAATATATTATTTTTTTGGCTACTTTGTCCTTTGATTTTTTTCCAGGAATACTCATCTTAATTTTTATTCATTTCATGCCATTCACAATTAAGTGGATGTATAACAATAGATTTGTTTATAAGAAAAATCTTAAACTGAATATGAAAAGCTCTGCCTAAGGACATCTTCAAGTCCAATTTATTACAGATAGTAGTTAAATATTAAGTAACTTCCTACAACAATATTTAGATCAATGCAATTTAAGAACCTAAAAACCACATATATTGGGTCAAGATCAGCAAAGACTTCAGACACCCCCTGCCACCTTGTATAGATTCTTCTCAGATATCAGAGCTAGAAGGCACATGAAAAAGGTAAGACAAATTTTCCACACGTTATCATCTCTCTGTGGGTGAGACAATATATTCTACTCTGCTCTGCTCACTAGGGGAGGACTTTTCATTGACTGTATAAAATGCTTCTCTTATTTAACCAGTTGTAATCTCGTGGGAACTACAGATGCAACTAGCTCTCACACAGCACCTAGCTCAGCCTCAAGGTGTTAAGAAAATGCAGGAATATGCAGAGATGAAGCCTCAATGTGTCTTTTGTAGATTGGAGTATAAAAAGAGTGGCGTTAATTTTCTGCTGGCAAGAAAACAGACTTGGCCTCCTTCTGGCGGCTTTGACATGTTTGTGGGAACCATGTAAATCTGACTGAGCCTGCAGTATTCCTGAGTGCTGTGAAACTAAGAATTCTCAGTCTGAACTTTCTGATTGGAATTTGTTACTAAATTACATTCATAAAAGATATGCTTTTAATTACCATAGCTTAAAAACATCCTTTGTTGTTGAATCAAACATGAATATATTGACAATTCAGAGATGCTAAATCTGCTGAACTGTCTTATTCATAAGACATTCATCTGCACTCATCTTCCAATGATTTTTTTAAACAATTCTGAAGTTTTAAGGAATATCTGATGAAAAGAGAAACTATCTGAAAATGCATTGATGAAAGATTTCAAAATGTTTTCCAAGAAGGGAGGTGATGATATAAAATGACAGCAGGGAACAGCAACACTTGCATCTCCATTTGTTTGTGCTTTCCCAAAGCTCACTTAATTTAGATACAGCATCCATGCTTATGCTGCTTTTTCTCATTCACTTGTTCATTCACTACCAACAAGGGGCAGATTCTCCAAAACTGAATATGTGGGACAAGTGCTGAAATTTCTATTGCATGCATTCACTTGGCTGGAAATGTATGCATGTGTGCAACATAAAATTTAATGATCGTGCTAAATATTTAAGTGTTAGCAAAATACACCAACACCTGCCTCCTCCCATACAGTAATTAATGGCTTGCATATTGCAATTCTTCCATTTCCTAAAGCACTTTTTTATAAATACTTTTTAATCACAAAATAAAATTGAGAAATAATCACTTGAACATCTGAAGTAGTTGTCCTTATTTTGCTGTCATTGACTTCATGTATTCCTGGTTTACTCTAATGTGACACTAGTAGCAGACCAATTATGTTTCATGGTTTTCTCTTTTCTTTTAAGAGCTACAAGTGTCTTACAATAATGTAACTTGCTTTATATTAGATGAAACATATACACAGTATAGAGCACTTCAAACAAGAATCACTAAATGCATATGTTAATGTATGGGTGTAAATTGCAATCAGTTTCTTTATTGTGAATCATGTGGCCTCCAAAACAAGTTCTTTAAAGAAAGCTTGATTAAAATATAGTGTTTTCCTGTCCTACCATCTTCATTTTCTATTCAACACAAGTAGTGTGAAAAATATGTGTTATAATACACATTACATTTGTTGTAATGTTCATTTGCCATGACAAGCATTTGATAAATGCCTGCCTAGGTCCATAGAATCGTAGAATCATAAAATATTCTGGGTTGGAAGGGACCTTTAAAGGTCAACTGTTCCAACCTCCCCTGCAACAACAGGGATATCTTCAATTAGATCAAGTTGCTCAAAGCCCTGTCCAACCTGACCTTGAATGTTTTCAGGGATGGAGCACCTATCACCTCTCTGGGCAACAATTACCCCTTGTCCTGTCACAACAGGCTCTGCTACAACGTTTGTTCTCATCTTTCTTCTAAGCTGGCTTTAAGTATTGACAGGACACAATAAGGTCTCCTCAGAGCCTTCCCTTCTCCAGGCTGAAAACTCCTGATGCTCTCAACCTCTCTTCATAGGAGAGACAGTCCAGCTCTCTGACAATTTTTGTGGCCTTCCTCTGGATGCACTCCAAAAGGTTCATATCTTTCCTGAGGAGTCCAGAGCTGGACACAGTACTCCAGGTGGGATCTCACGAGAGCAGAGGGCCAGAATCACCTCCCTTGACATGTTGGCCATGCTTCTTTTGATGCATCCCAGGATATGGTTGACTTTCTGGGCTGCAAGCATGCATTGTCAGCTCATGTGCAGTTTTTCATCCACGAGTACTCTCAAGTTCTTCTCATCATGGCTGCTCTCAGACGCTTAATCCCTCAGCCTGTATTTATACCAGAAGTTAATCCAACCCACATGCACGAGCTTGCAGTTGACCTTTTTGAACCTCATGAGATTTACATTTCACTTTTCAGTTTTTCCAGGTTCCCTTGGATGGCAGCCTATCCCTCCAGTGTGCCAACTGCATTGCTCAGCTTGGTGTTGTCCACAAAATTACAGAGTGCAATCCATCCCACTGACTATGACATTGATGAAGACATTAAACCATAGTGGTTCCAATATGGACCCCTGAGGGACACCACTCAACACCAATCTCTATCTGGACATTGAGCAACTGTCCACTACCCTCTGGATGCAACAATCCAGCCAATTCCTCATCCAAAGAATAGTCCATCCATTAAATCTATATCTCTCCAATTTAGAGAGAAGGATATTGTGGCAGACTGTGTCAAAAGCCTTACAGAAATCCAGATAGATGACAGAGGTAGCTCTTCCCTTGTCCACTGAACTAGTCACTCCATCATAGAAGATCACTAGGTTGGTCAGACAAGATTTGTGCTTAGTGAGTCCATGCTGGCTTTCTCAAATAACCTCCCTGTCCTACTCGTACCCTAACATAACTTCTAGGAGGATCTGTTCCATAATCTTCCCAGGTACAGAGGTGAGGCTGACAGGTCAATAGTTCCCAGGGCTTTATAGCTCCTTCAAAAAAGTATAGGTGCAATGTTTCCCATTTTGCACTCACCAGGGACTTCACTGGACTGTCATGACTTTTCAAATATGAGAGAGACTGGCTTGGCAATTACGTCAGCCAATTTCCTCAAGACTTTGGGATGTATCTTGTTAGGTCCCATAGATTTTTGTATGTTCAGCTTCTTCAGGTGGTCTTGAACGTGATCTTCTCTTACAGTGGGGGGAGCTATGCTTCCCCAGTCCCTATCTTGCAGTCCACCCACTTGAGATGAGTGAGGAGAGAGGTTGCCAATGAAGACTGAGGCAAAAATGTTGTTGAGTATCTCAGCCTTCTCCTCCTCCATCGCTACCAGTTTGCCAATTTTGGTCATCAGCAGGACAATGCTTTCTTTGACCTTCTTTTCCTGACTGACATAATTGTAGAAGCCCTTATTATTCTTTACATCACTTGCAAATTTCAGATCCAGCTGCACCTTGGCCTTCCTGACCCCATCCCTACACAACCAGGCAGTGTACCTGTACTCTTCCCAGGATACTTGTCCCTGTTTCTGCCACTTGTGCATTTCCTTTATGCCCTTTATTTTGACCAGCAGGTGTCAACATAGCCACACCCGTCCCTTTCTTTCCGGTCCTGATTTCTTCTGGGAATCAAGAGCTCTTGGTGCTCTATGGAAAACATCCTTAAAGGTCTGCCAGTTCTATTATACTTCCTTGTCCCTGACTGTAGTTTCCCAGGGGGCCCTATTGACTAACTCTTCAAATGACTCGAATGTTTCAAGCTGTACCACTTCTCATATGAAATTTACATCTATGCTACTGAGCTTTCATTCAAATTAAAATGAATGATAGTAGTTTAAATATACAAGGAAATGTATTTGATACAGTGACACTCCTGACCTGTCAAAGAGAAAAATGAGTTTTTCAAATCTTTACATTTGAACACTAGGCATATTTAATATATCATTTATATAGTTTTAATATGGAAAAATTATCACATGGAACAGTACAAAAGACTCTGGGAATATGCTAACCTCTTTGGAGATCATTGTGGTATGATCATTATTCATTATTGTTTTATAGAAGTTTTTTTGTGCACAGTGAGGGACGTGAAACTTAAAGGAAGGTAGTCCTAGGCATTAGTGGTATACTGCTTAGGTTTTACTAGCTTTTGCAGTGTTAGCAGATGGGATTTCTGACTGCTTTAACTCCTTCTCCATTCTTCACTCTATTAATTTCACAGTCCTTGTTTGTTGCCTGGAAAAGCATGCACTTTTATCATGTGCTCTTCGTAGAACTTCTATCAGCTTCTACTTCTGCCTCTCAATCACTTGTACTGAGCACACACATCATGCAAAGTAACTGGTGGGCAAGGGCATAGTTACTTAAGAAGATGCTTCTTGAAGTTGCTTACTGAAGGTGGAATTCAAACCCAAAAAGATCAGCCCCAGATTTTTCTGTCATGTGATTAATTTTCTAGTGATAATCTGTGTGTGAAAACTGTCCTAAAAAAAAAATAAATATTATGCTGTCACATTCTTGTGACCTATCAGAGGCAAACAAATGCTCAGATAAGTTTATTTGACAGCCTTAGAATATGAAAAAGTATTATGGAGAAATAGTTAAATGTTGGAAATGCATGACATTAATATGAGTAGGATTTAAATACAGAAATACCACTGTACAGTAAATATTTCTTTACTGAAAGGGTTGTCAAACATTGCAATGGGTTGTCCAGGGAGGTAGATCCTGGAGAGACCATCCCTGGAGGTATTCAAGAGATGAGTTGACATGGTGCTCGGTGATATGGTTTAATGTTGAGTTGGTGTTGTTTTGTGTGTGTGGTGTGGGTTATGTTGTTGTTGTTGTTGTTGTTTTTTCCTGTTGGTTGGACTAGATGATCTTAAAAGGTTCCTTCCAACCTAGGTGATTCTGTGATTCTGTGATTGCAAATGTTTAGCATGAGCAAACTATGGAAATTTTAAGAAAGAAAAACAATAGAGTAAAATTAACTAAAAAGAAAAACCACAGTGAGGGATCCCAAGTCAAGAAAATTTGCCACTTTACAATAAAAAAAAAGGCAATTGAGCCCTGTCATTTTTACCTTAGGTGTTATTTTGAGCAGCCATAAGGACATTTAAGAAGTGTATTTGACAATGCAAGGTCATATCCCTTCATTTCATGTGCAGAATATATTTTAAAAGAACTGGTTACTGTACCAAAGATAAAATCTAAGACATGTAAATATTATTTTATCCTCAAGATAAGTAAAAGAAACTGGAACAGCACTAATATGAGTATTTTGGAAGTGCATGAGTGCTTACCTTGACCTTCTACACACCTGTAGCATTGCTGGCATACAGTTCAAAATTTTGTTTACATTAATGAAGATATTTCTTTACTCCATAGCTGTTCTATTCAATAAGGAAAATGAATATTCTCTAACATATTTAGAATTCTGCTGTGTTGCTGCTGGTGGCTCCTAATTTTCCTAGAGGAACTGTTCCTGAATTCCTTAACTCATTACAGAGACAAATATCAGTCAGTGACAGGTAACTTTTCATTGTAACTTGCTTATGCCACTGATGTCTATGCTTCAGAGATATTCCATTTTGCACCTGAAATTAGTTTCTGTGTTACAGCTACAAAGTGTGATAAAAAAAGATACCGTAATTTAGATAAACCCACTAAATGGCTCAACTGAAACAAAGCTGAAATTGAAGGTATAAATGGCTGAAGTGATTAAGACTGTCAAATTCTCCTGGGTCCTGTTAGAGAATGAAATAGCTGATGGGTTATTATTTATCCCTGAATGTGAGTTTTGGGGATTTAATTAAATATGTTCTATTATATTTTTCAAAGCCTATTTGAGGCTGTAAATCAAAACCAGCAATAACAGAATGTTCTACTGTTAATGGAAAAATGGATAACTAGGCAGTTCAGATGATGTCCATCTTTTAAACTCTTTAATTTTACCACTTGGATTTTTTTCTTTTATAGCAGACGAAGAAATGTGTGACTTTAAGAATGTCAAACTTTTTGTAAAAAATGAATCTTCCCTAGCTTTTATGAATACAGCTTTTCTCACAGACCATTATTGGAACTGTAAAAAAAAAAGAAAGGATATAATTGTATCTTAAAATAAAAAAGAAGAGACCCATGTTCAATAGTTGCAATTAGGATCACAAAAGAGATATTAGTAAAAAAGGAAATTTCCTGAAATACTTAAAGTTTAGTGAAATTCTTCAACATATGTGGGAAATATAAATACAAGTGCAGCTATTGAACACTATTCCAAAAGGAGAATAGATCACACTTTCCAGAGGAGCAGAAATGAAATAGAAATTAAAGTTATGACTAAGGTTGCAGATCCCAAACAATATTTCTCACATTGTTTATATATACAGTAACCAGAAAAATAAGGGGGAAAACAGTTGAAATCCAATGGCAAGTTCTCCCTTTTTAGCTTAGTTAAACTAATCTAAACAAAGAGAAACCAAACACCACTCAGGGCAAATCTTGTCAACCCGATTAAAGTTCAAAGGAGGCCAATTATTAAAACTCCTGTATCAAACACAAAGTTGAATCTCCAAATGGAGCTCTTTCAGTGGTCCAAGTGAGAGGAGTAAGGGGAGTTTGTCTTTTGTGAGACATCTGTAACTAGAAATAAAGGAATGAACCAATACTTCTTTAGGAAAATACTGTGACACTGTTCTGTTTTACCAAAGAGAGAGAATAGATTCATTGAGAAAAAAATAAGAATTATCTAAAAGTGTCTCTGAGATAACCTGTGAGGGAGCTTAGTTGAGCCAGGTAGATTTCTGGTGGAAACCAGATAGGTATGTATATCCTCCTACCAGTTTTAAGGAGCTGAGCGAGGAAAGAACACAGTTTGAGACCTGCAGAATCTCCTTCTCTATTGGCTTACATGTTTGTTTTTTTTTCTGCTAGGACAGTAGTCAGAACTTGTTTTACCTCATAGTATGAGCTTTGGTGAGAGGGTCGTTGACCTGGGCCAAAAATGCCAGGAGTTTCTCACGAGACACAGGGAGATGATAAAAAATTTTTCTCCACCTAGTGTTTGCTTCTGTTTAACAACTTTCACACCTCCCAAGAGACACAGAACTGCACAGAGTAATTGTGTCAAGGCTAGACTGCATTGCAAAGTTAGTTAAATTAAAGAGGCATCTATAATACCTGCAAATCTTCCTTTCTTGTCTAGTTAAGGATTGGGTCAGCTGCAATGAATCACTCATCAGAATCTGAGGTGATAATCTGGTGTTAAGAATGAGTTGTTTCTGTATTTATTTATTTAATTAATTTTATTTATTTATTATTTCTTTATTTATTTATTAATTTATTTATTGAAAGGTAGGCAGCTACAAACAAATGAATGCAGCTTGCACTTCTTTGTCAAATACGAATTCTGGAAAGGATATATTTGGAAATTCTTATATTTGACTCAATCCAAGTGTTCCCAAATACTTTGGGCTGAGGAACATTGTCATATATGATAATGCTTACCAAAATGAAGGTGTAGGGTAAACGCCCCAGCATTTTTATTCTGTATTTTGCATATCTTTTAAATCCTTATTTTTGGCTATAGACAAATTGTTTTGTACTTCAGTTTTCTAATCTGTAAAAAACTTAAACAAAGATTTGTTTAGCTTTGGAATTTAAAAAGCAAAAGGGATAAACTCTGTACATATCATAAGTTTGAAACAAACATAAACTATGTTGGAATTTTTTTAAAAACACACAAAAAAATACCCAAATATATTATATTACCCTGCTGTAACTAGTCTTCAAAAGAAAAACATGACCTTTGTTGACAAGCTAAGAAATAAGAGAGAATGCAAAGAAACCATATGCAAGACTTTATCCACCAAAATGCCTTGATACACAAAAAGTCAAGATTCAATCAGGGAATAATGGCATACTTCAAATCTAGCCTTTTCTATGATAGGAGTATAATTTGTGTTATTTTGAAGACATTTTTAAATGGAAATAAAATATTCTTTGTGATGATGATGCCATCTGGCTTCTCATTGCGATGTTTGTTCTCACCATTAGATTCTCTTAGAAATTCTCTTTGTCCATTCATACAACAAAAAGCAGCATAAACAATAAAAAAAATCTTCCATTTTACTTAAAATATATTAAGCTCTATTTAATGTGGCTGACTAATATTACTAGTGTTTGCTGAAAAAAAAAAGACATCTATTTGAAAACTTTTTGTTTGGATATTAAAGCAAATACCTGTGTTGTTTTATATAAATGAAATATGTTCCTTAAATATTTTTACATAAACGTCATATGCCACTTGGTATTACCTTGACTGCTGTAAGGAGCAAAATATATAAGGAAGTTCAGGGGAAGTAAAAAGTAAGCAGCACCTCAAGGAAATATTGTCAGGAGCTCTCAATCAGAGAAAGTTTTCATGTGATTTTAAATTCAGTTGATGAACCTTATTTTTCTTGCACCATTAGGTAACATGAAAGATGAATAAAATAGGAAGAGAATATAGTCCAGTAAGTATTGTCCCCAACGATGCAGGGTCCCAGGAAGTGGCTAAACTCACTGTGGCCCAGGCTGGTTTATATTGCTTTAGATAGGATTCAGGGGCCAAGTGACCATTGTTGGAAGTGTTGGGACTCCAGATGCATATAGACTGCTGCATATGGACAAGTCCAGAGGAACACTGGAAATAAACTAAGAAGGTTGATTACATAATAACTTAAATTGTATTACTAATAAAACTTTTCTATGCTAATTTGAACAGCCAATTTGAACAACAAAATTTAAACAGTACCTTAATATGAAAATTGTGTTGGTATTTGTAACTAGACCAATAATAACTGAGGTTTAATTATAGTGTTGAAATTTGTTGTCAGTTAGCGTTACTTCAACTTACAATTTCTTGTCTTGTAATATGTGATGAGTTCCCTTCTGCAAATGACAAGATTTTGAATGTAACAAGAAGTAGGCATAAGGAGCAGATGGATCTGAAAAGCGTTGCCAACTGCTGTCCCAAAAAAATGTGCTGATAAATACTAACTCATTACCAGGGCCCTGAGTGCATTTCTTCTTGTGCTGGGGATTTGGCTACTCGGGCTCAGGGTCAGTTTAAACAATAGTGCAGGTGTCTGGCCTTGAAAAGTGCTCTTCCAAAAAATCTCTGCTAAAAAGCTACGCTGATCCCTTGCTCTCCTGGTCCTTTGCATGGGAATTGCTTTCAAGGGGAGGCTCCTCTCCTTGCTGCTAGCTAGAAGGAGGTTCTCTGTTGCAGGTGTGCCAATACCTGGATTTTTCACTTGCATTCTGTCATCCACAACCTGAAGCTGAGTCTTGATGTCTGCTCTGGGTCTTGGACCTGCCTCATGTGGACCTGCCTCATGTTATGGGACTGCAAGTGACCCTGGCACTGTCATGAACCAGCTCAGCTGGCCTTGGCTGCACATTTGGGGCTCTACCCTGCCTGCCTCACATCTGCATGAAGGTCTTGGTTGACCCTGCAATCATAGCTGCCCTTGCTGTTGTCTGGTACTCAGGTGAAAAAGAAAAACCAGCCAGCAGGAAATGGCTTGCCTGTCTACAACAAGCAATAAGAGATATGGAGCTTGTCAGGCTTTTTTTAAAAATGAGAGTTTAGTTAAGAGTAAATAAGTACCTGGATCTTTATTTCATA
Source organism: Gallinago undulata (assembly GCA_026546715.1). Lineage (NCBI taxonomy): Eukaryota > Metazoa > Chordata > Aves > Charadriiformes > Scolopacidae > Gallinago > Gallinago undulata. Next base: position 31,847,863 of record JAOTQQ010000019.1, read on the forward strand.
TTTTCACTGCCTCTGGTTTCTATGTAATTTTGGAATAAATTAATAACCAATTTTTTAGGAAGTTGAGTTAACGCCTTTGGTAGCCTGGAAGGAAAATATTTACAAATGACACACCCTTGTGATTTTTAAGGTGTGAATGTTCAATCTGGCAGCTTAAAAAAAAATAGAAGTCATCAATTTTGCCCCCAAAAGTGATACAGCTGTGTTGGCACTGATCACTGTGAAGTCCAATGTGTACTGTTTATTGAGACTGATATTAGAATTGTTTCTCTGATTTAGGCAGCATGAGTGTCAAAGTAATCCTCAGTGCAGACTACAATCTAATAAATGAATAAATACTTGCTATATAGATCAAACCTCTAAACTTTTCCATTCACTATCTATCTACTGATATAACTTTGCAATAAATGTGAAGAGCAACAAAAAATGCCTTGGGATATTTTCAGCTAAATTTTATTCACCTTTCATGAGTATATAAGCTGAATACTGCTAAAATTCCCAGTGAACTAAAGGTTAGTCAAAGACAAAGTAATATATTTATGAACAAATAACTTCAATTGAAACAAATAACTTTAATTAAACAATTGAATTGTTTAATTCAAAACAAGAACATTTCCAGAAAACTTTAACCACTGTGCTATGTATGGACCTGCCATGTTGTCATGGAAATGCCTAGAAGGTCAATGCATAGAGCTGAGGCTTCTAACTTCTCAGATTTTTGACCTTTATGGGAATAGGGAACTATGTATTCAGAATATATAACACATTTAAAAAACCAAACAACAATCAACAACAAAAAAGAAACACTGCACGCTAGCAAAGAAATAAGCAGCACTTAGTATTTCACAACTTCTTACTCATTATCTAGCATAGTATGAGAGATGTGTTGATGGAGAAAGTATGCATGCATAAAAATAGAATCATAGAATCATAGATTCATAGAATCATTTGGGTTGGAAAAGGACCTTAAAGATCATCGAGTTCCAACCACCCTGCTGTGGGCAGGGACATCTCCCACTACAACAGTTTGCTCAAAGCCCCATCCAGCCTGGCCTTGAACACCTCCAGGGATGAGGCATCCGCGACCTCCCTGGGCAACCTGTTCCAGTGCCTCACCACCCTCACTGTCAAGAAGTTCTTCCTAATATCTAATCTAAATATCCTCCCTTCCAGTTTAAAACCGTTGCCCCTTGTCCTGTCACTACACTTCCTCATAACAAGTCCCTCTCCAGCTCTTCTGTAGGTTCCCTTCAGATATTGATAGGCTGCAATGAGGTCTCCCTAGAGCCTTCTCTTCTCCAGACTGAACAATCCCAGCTCTCTCAGCCTGTCTTCATAGGAGAGGTGCTCCAGCCCTCTGATCATCTTCGTGGCCCTCCACTGGACCTGTTCCAACAGGCCCATGTCCTTCCTGTGCTGAGGACTCCAAAACTGGATGCAGTACTCCAGGTGGGGTCTCGCGAGTGCAGAGTAGAGGGGCAGAATCACCTCCCGAGACCTGCTGGCCACAATTCTCTTCATGCAGCCCAGGACATGGTTGGCTTTCTGGGGTGCCAGCACGCACTACTGGCTCATGTTAAGCTTCTCATCCACAACCACTCCCAAGTCCTTCTCCTCAGGTCTGCTTTTAATCCATTCTCCACCCAACATGTATTTGTGCCTGGGATTGCCACACCCCAGGTGCAGGACCCTGCACTTGGTTTGGTTGAACTTCATGTGATTTGCACAAACCCACCTCTCCAGCCTGTCCAGGTCCCTCTGGATGGCATCCCTTCCCTCCAGCGTGTCAACTGCACCACCGAGCTTGGTGTCATCAGCAAACTTGCTGAGGGTGCACTCTATCCCACTGTCCATGTCACCGACAAAGATGTTAAATAGTACTGGTCCCAGTACAGACCCCTGAGGAACACCACTCGTTACTGGCTGCCACTTGGACATAGAGCCATTGACTGCAACCCTTTGAGTGTGGCCATCCAGCCAGTTCCTTATCCACTGAGTGGTCCATCCATCGAATCCATGACATTCCAATTTTGAGACCAGGATGTCGTGCGGGACAGTGTCAAATGCTTTGCATAAGTCCAGGTAGATGACATCATCAGTTGCTCTGCCCTTGTCTACCAAGTCTGTGGCAGTATCGTAAAAGGCCACCAAATCTGTCAGGCACTATTTGCACTTGGTGAAGCCATGTTGGCTGTCTGCAATCACCTCCTTATATTCCGTGTGCCTTAGCAAAGATTCCAGGAGGATCTGCTCCATGACCTTGCCAGGCACAGAGGTGAGACTGACATATTATATTAACATTGTATGCAATCCTACTTTTTAACTATTGTTTTACAACTGTGATGAAGCCAAAATGTTAGAAAAAAAAAATTCTTAGAGTTGGGAAACACAAGACATTAATGGCTAAAACACATGCATCACTACTTTTCGTGAATTTAGCCCATGCATCACTACAGGCTTGAGGAAGAGTGGCTGGAAAGCTGCCTGGCAGAAAAGCACCTGGGGGTATTAGTCAATTGTTGACTGAACATGAGCCAGCAGTGTGCCTAGGTGGCCAAAAAGGCCAACAGCATCCTGGTCTGTATCAAGAATATAGTGGTGAGTAGAACTAGGGAGGTGATCTTCGCCCTGTACTTAACACTGGTGAGGCCCCACCTTGAGTACTGTTTCCAGTTTTGGGCCCCTTACCACAAAAAAGACAATGAGGTGTTGAAAGGTGTCCAGAGAAGGGCAACAAAGATGGTGAGTGGTCTAAGTAAGTCTTATGATGAGCATCTGAGGGAGCAGGGGTTGTTCAGCCTAGAGAAAAGGAGGCTGAGGGGAGACCTTATTGCTCTCTACAACCTGAAAGGAGGGTGTAGAGAGGTGGAGGTCAGTCTCTTGTCCCAAGCCACAGGCAATAGGACAAGAAGAAATGGCCTCAAGTTGCACCAAGGGGAAGTTCAGATTGGATATTAGAAAAAAATTTTACACTGAAAGGATTATTAAGCATTGAAATGGGCTGCCCAGGAAAATGGTTGAGGCACTATCCCTAGAGATATTTAAAAGGTGGGTTGACGAAGTGCTTAGTGAAATGATTTAGTGATATTTTTTTTTTGTCAGAGTTAGGTTGGTGGTTGCACTGTATGATCTTAAAGGTCCCTTCTAGCCTAGACAGTTCTATGATTCTATGATTCCATGATTCTATGATTCCATGATTTATGATTCTATGATTCTATAAAAAGAAGCATACAACAAAGACTGATACTAGATTAGATAAAAATCCAAATGATTTATGTAAATGACATTATTATGTAATATCCCCCCTTTTTTTTTTTTTTATATCCCCTTGATCTTCTTTTCAATGTTTATCCTAGAAGACTGCATGATACGTTCCCAATCTAAAAAAATTGGGTATTTGTTGTTGATACTGTCCTGGCCATTCTAAGGGGATTGCTTTGGTAAAAGACTAAGTTATTTTGATTAGGAAGAAAAAATCAGTGGTAAACTTGCATGATGACTGATTTCTTCCTATCCCAGTTTATCCCACTATTAATCATTGGTCTCTAGTGGTTATATTAGATCAATAAGATGTGTTTATATTGACAAGTTTTACCAACATGAAAAATTATGTTGTTTTTTATAATGTTTGCAATTTATAAATGCAATTTATATAACTCAAAACCAGCATAGCTGTAAGTTGTATCAATAGCATAAAAGTGGCAACTGGCTTCTCAGATTAACTACTTAAATGTGCATTATTCTCCTTCGGGTAGAACTCTAAGAAGCACCTAGTACTACCTTACTGCTGCTTCACTGAGCATGAGGATGCCTCCATGGGACTAATGTTAAGGCAGACTTAAGCACTTTTGCAAAGTCCACCCTATAGCTTGTTAGAAAATAGCTTGTTGAAGCATACAGGAAACCCAAAGCTCTATGTAATAGAGAAATGGTTCAAAGACTTTTCAGCTCTGGGGAAATTTTCTAATCATCTCTTCTGAGCTTCTACACACCAACAAAAAATCCAATTCATTACTTTCTGAATCAAGCCATTGTCTTACAATTAAGGTAGCGTAATTTCTTTTTTAGAAAGCCCCTTGGTCTTGGTTGAGAGGATAGTTTCCGATACAGTATGTCTTATTCAGTAGTAAACTGTTCCAGGATACAATTTTCCAATGTGTCAATTGTTAAGTAAACAGTTTTGATGCAAGTCTTTCTCTATCAGCTGGGTTCTCTAGAATACAAATTGTGAAACTCTTCTGAACACTTTCTATACAAGCTCCCTTTACTAAGCTCCGTTTAATAAAATAAAACCACTTATAAAAATTATCTTAGTGTTTTGTTTGTTTATAATGCTCTTTCCATAATATGTAAACAAACCACTTTAGTATTGTTATATCATTTCAGATAATAGTTTTAAAAATCTTGGTGTTTTATGGTGTCATATGATTTTTCTCCACATAAGGCATGAGTCAAAAGTCTTCATAAACAGTTATCAATTTTTTAAAAATCTGAGAAATTAAATACAGCTGCTTTATATTTCACTGATGAGCAGAGACACTTCTGAAGTTCATAGCTGAGTCCTCACTTCTATTTAAAAACAAATAGCAGAGATTATCTCTTTTTTTCAGTTGTGATATGCACATGTATATGAAGTATGTTTTAATAAAGAATGGAATTTGTGCACAGACACTAAATAAAAAAATAACTAAAAATTGGTCATTCAAAACTGATGAGTTCAAACTCTTTTTCAGAAAATGCCAAGATTTTTACAATGGCAGTTACATGAGCTCTTGGAATGGTAGAAGAGAAATTTGGGTACATCATTAGCCAGTAGAGAGGTAGTCATGTCTTGCATAACAAACTGTTTTCTTTATGTGAACATTTTATGCAAATATTGCATGCAGACACACAATTCAAAAAACAAGACAGCTGCAAAGTCAGGAAATCAAATTAAAAATTGCCAGAATGTTTTGACTTCAAAGTAAGTTTTGCATGAGAGAGAATATACTTTCTTAAGCTAACTATATAATTGGAGAAAAGATAAAGACATCCTTTATAGCCAGGTATTCAGAAGTTATTTATTTTTCTAAAAGCATATCATGCATGAAAAGAGTTTGCATGCTTTAAAGGTTTTCTGTTTATTTCCAACTGTTATCAGTTGAGCTCAAGAAAGTTAATATTCAGTACTTTCCAGTATTATTCATTGACCTTTTTACTGAATATTGTTCAAATTTTGCTCTGAAGACAGAATTACTAACTATTTTATGGAATCTTCTGTGGTGTTTTTGTCAAAAGATCTTAGATCTTTACTAATATTAATTAATAGATCTTCAGAAAATCCAGATGAGACGAGGCAAAATTAATGTCATTTTATGTAAGGGAAAATAAGGCAGAGAGATTACAGACAAAATTATAAAGTACCACCTGATTTTGTGTGGTCAAGTTTTGATGCCCACGGTGTTCATTTTTCATCATAATAAGAGATGTATAGCTCTTTATAGGCTTAGAGAAGAGATCTCAGTAAACACAGTTGTAGATAAGAGGGATCACATTTCTGTAAATTATACTGTAAGTGTCTTGTATTGTCAGGTAATAGATAAGGAACACAGAATGAATCACCCTTTGTGAAAAGTGCGATTAAAAGACATGATTGCTATTGAGGACAGGTGCATATACAAATGCTGTGCCTATATCAAATTTGGGTTTTACAAGAAACCTTAACTGAATTTTTCAAGGTTTGGGGCTTGATTTCGCATGAATGATATAAGTAACGCACTTTAGAACGTATTAAACATGTCTAAATCTGTGAGAAAACATCTGTGCATGCCTTGCTTGCCTTTTAATGTTTTTCCTCTTAAGGCTTTCTAACCCTGAAAGACTTTCTGAAGTTTTAGACAGCTGTTATATGTTTAAATTTCATCTGGTGTTAAAATCCACTTCCTCTTCTTCCAACACAGGAGTAATTTTCTCCAGATTAATTCTCAGTTAGGGTCAAGACTCATCCCTACATTTTAATATGTACAGATGCCTTTGTTTCACTCTAGGAAATCTAAAAATCAAACTTTTCTCCCCTAAAATCTCGGCAAGGTTCTTACATCATACTGTGTCTGCAAAAATAATAAAATTTATATACATTTTAATTCATATGAAACTACTTTAAATTATTGTTGAGGCTCTTATGTTGCACTCAAATTCAAATTGTAATTGGATCCACAACAGTCCACTATTCTTGCCAAGGTTGGTAAGAATAATTCCATCCTTGAATTTTTCAGAAAGGTAAGATTCCCTGGCAACTAAGTCAAAAAAGAAATTTACTTTACAGTTTTAAATTTTATTTGAAGGTTATATATGATTTTTTGTATGCAGTAGATTAAACAAGTACTTTGTACCTGAGATTAATAGATTTGATGAGGTCTCAGACCTTTTCATTGGGCAGCTTAAGTTTCACAAATTTCGGTCAATGCATTTGTTTCATTTGCTGAATAACATTCATGAACAATACATGATTACTATGATGGTACCCTTGAAACATTATAATACTTCTATTAATTTTCTAAGCATTAAAAAAGCCTTAGATATTCCAAAGGAAAATAGTTTAGTTGGGTAAACAAGCATTTCCTTGTGAAAAACAAAAAAGGGAAAGGAACTGATGTACTTTTTTTTCTTATTTACGAGCTTTCTCCTTACTTTAAGAGGCGCACCTAATCTGTGAATTCTGAATATATCATCAAAGAGAAGAAAAGAGAAGGGATAAAGCAGAGAGTAGGTCTGTACATACACACTGGTTTTGCAATGGGTGTGCCTTTTGCAGGCTGTAGAATAAACTCAAATCCATGATTTCACTTCCTCAGCCTACCCTGTCTTCCACTATAAAGTTTTTAGTTTATCCAACCCATTTTGTTTTCATAAAATTGTTACTAACAAAAAATTACATATATGTCCTCAAAATCTCTTCCTGTAGCACATTTGGTATATATGTCAAATAAAACAGGAAACACGAGGAAGAGAAGCTGCAAAGTCAAAGATTTTTAGAGGCTTGAGAGGTGGGCCTGTGCAAACCTCATCAACTTCAACAAGGCCAAGTGCAAGGTCCTGCATGTGGATCCTGCATGGTAATCCCAGGCACAAATATAAATTGGGCAAAGAATGGATTAAAAGCAGACCTGAGGAGAAGATCTGAGGGTGTTGGGGGAATGAGAAGGTCAACATGACCCTGTAATGTGCACCAGCAGCCCCGAAATCCAACAGCATCCTGGGCTGCATCAAGAGAAGTGTGGCCAACAGGTCAAGGGTGGTGGTTCTGCCCCTCTGCACCACGCTGGTGAGACCCCACCTGTAGTACTGTGTCCAGCTCTGGAGTCCTCAACACAGGAAGGACATGGACCTGTTGGAACAGGTCCAGCAGAGGGCCACGAAGATGATC
>JAOTQQ010000019.1:31855367-31886987 GCA_026546715.1 Gallinago undulata
TTCGGCTTCCCGTCTCCGGGAAACCCCCTCTCCGTCTCCGTGTAGATCAAGGTTAAAGCCGCAGCACTCACCGCTGCTGCTGTCCGCTGTCGCTGTTCAGATATGAAATGAAAGTCTTCTATACAAATGTCATGTAGAATACAATAACTAATATTCTGTTACCCAGTAGTAAATACAATGCCATATACTCTAGTACTGTCATTCTGAAGTACTGTCATTCTGAAGCTACTAATAACCAGTAATAAAATATAGCTTTTATAGGTAAAAATGGTTTTGATATGTTATAAACATATATGTGCTCACCTAAGTTTTCCTTCATTTCCTTTACTGTTTGGTTTGCAGCTGCTTGTCAATGCATGACATCTTCATACTAACATAGTATGAATCTGATAATTAAATGCAACTGCCGTTGCAATAGTTTAAAAAACCCAGAAGGAAAATGACCAGCTTTTCTAACAGTTACAACTATTCTTTAGTAACAGATGTAATAGCATCAGAGATAACAGGCTAGTATAATTTTTCCTTTCATAAAATATTCTACTTTAAGATGACATTTATAAAAATAGGAGCAGCAGGATTTAGTTTCCCATGAGAGAAGGATGAACAGAAGGAACCTATTCTCTTCTGCTTCCTATTTGTTTAGCACAGGTGTCAACCAACATAACAACACAGCGAACAGAAGGGATAAAATCTTGGCTTCACTGAAGTAAATGGCAAATCTCCCATTGACTTTAATGGGTCAGGGTTTTTCTAAAAGTATTTTTAAATTCACAGTTGCCAGAGTGTGAGACACCACTGAAGAGTCTACTTTCTCCTCAAGTGTGAGATGAAGGCAGATTGGATGTACATGGTAGTCAGAGCAGAACACTGAACGCTGCTGCTTCATGGCAAAGTTAATATGCTGTACAGTGCAGAGCTCCTCCAACCAAAAAAAAAGCATAATTTGCTTCTTCTATTTGACATTGTATCATAAATAAAAGATAAGAGAATGATGAATTATAGTTTGTAAACATTAGAGCCAAATAATCATCATTGGTTGCTAATAAACTACAATGAAAACTGATTCATACAAACCAGAAGCTGTACTGCAGCAATAAATATCTAGGAGGGCATTGTACGTTAATAACAATTATTATGCTAATTCTTTGAATATTAATTTCTATTTGCATAGTTGTTAACTAGAAACCAATGGGGAAATATTTGAACAGGTTGAAACAAATCAGTCTGTCAACAACTCATTTTTTTGCCATATTTCATGTTCAAAACATTTCTACTTTGCCATGATAAACCACCCTGCTTGACAAATGTGGAAGACTAAAAGATAAAATTAAATATGTTGTTACAAAAATTTAGAAACCTATCTTGATAGCCATTTAAAATAGGTATTACATCAATACTGAGAAACGCTGCCTTTTTCCTTTGCATTCTTTCAGAAAGCTATTTCTCTGTTTTTACAAGCCAATTCTAGTGATATTAGTATTTGACCTTCCATAAAACGGTACAGTTTCTGGTGGGGAAACCTATGAAGGGTAGACTCTCTCTAGTGAATCCCATTGTTAAAACTGCTGAAGCAAGTTTTGCACACACATAATTACCACAGCTGATCCAAATTCTACTGTAATTACAGTATTAAAATAAATAGAAACATGGCAGCACACCACTTAAGAATTCTCTGGCAGTACAAAGATAAGTACAATTGCTGTGCACTGCTTTGTCTAAGCCTTTTTAAGACAGTCACCAAGATTATGTTAAGTAGCAAAATACCATCTTTCAGACTCCTTTTTTTACTTCCCAATACAATAGTTGCACGTTTTGTGGCTGACTGGAGTTATCTGTGTTTGCCAACATCTTCAAGACATTGACAGAGTTAAGGAGACAGGGCACAATACAACACTAAAAATTTTCCTCTTCCGTACTTGAAGAAAAGAGGTCCAGCTGACAAAATCCAAAGCTAGAGGGTTGCAATCTCTCTATTACATTTTTAAAATTTACAAATCCCTGATTACCTCCCCTTTCTCAACTCCAACATTTCATCTTTTCCAGGACCTACCAGTCCAGTGCAGTTTACAAAGGGTGACCGAAAAACCCAGAGGCACAAGTTCCCTTCTCCTTATATTTGGAACTCTCTACTTGTAGAATGTTCGGGATGAATGAAGTTAGATCACAGACTACCAAGAATACATGTGATTCAGCTGATTTTCTAATTGTGTAGATTAGCCCCCCCAAAATAATATGACCTGTCACAATGAAGCCCATTAGGAACTTATGCTTTTCCAAAATCTTGAGTATTACACTGCAAGAAACCAAGTAACTCCTTGCTCACCCACCATCAAGACTCCCCATATGAATGGAGGTTCATTTAACATTTATGATCAATGTAACTGTCATAGCAAAAAAATACCTTGTATTGCCCAGCTTACTTGCAGACCAACAGAACCTGCAATGTAAAAAAAAAAAAAAAGTCTGCACAATTAGTCACTGAATACACATATACACATATATATACTCACACATAGATAAACAGAATATTCTTTTAGACCTAGTATATGTGCTTTCAGATAGTATAAACATAGATATAAAAGCAACTAAGCAGTTAAAGATTTCCTTCTTCATGTCTTGAAAAACATTCACAAAGTTCAGCAAGTAACATGCTGACATTAAACATATATTGTCAGCTAATTACCGAGTCTTTTTAGGTTAGCAGTGAGTAGCCTCCCTTCCTGGAAGCCTGTGAATGTTTCAGCAGCCAAACTGCTTTAGTTTCTATTTTGTAATATGTTTGAAAATATTACTGTATAATGTAAATGCCTTGAGTTGCCCATATCTTAAACGGAAAAAAAAAAAAGAATGTCTTCCCTCCAAAAAAGATAACAACAAAACATCATGGCTGTGAAGTTTATATGTTTCCTTGGCCCAGGCAAGTCCTAATCACAGATGAAAACCACTCTGCAGTGTGTCTTGGGGGAGTACAGAAGGCAAAAAAAGGTGAAGATCTTGAAAACCAAGGAAAGCCTACTTTTTCTGCCCCCCAAAAGCTCACATTCCCCTCATGTTTCTTATCTTTCATAAAGTAGGCTTATTTTAATAGTTCTTCATGTAATTTTTTTTCAGATCAAACTATGTGTGAGTTCAACCTATGTGTAAGAAATCAAACTTTCCAAATTTCAAGCAAGTATGATGATCCTAAGAATTCTAAACATAATGTTCAGAACTATGTATTCATATCAGTCCCAGTAAGAAGTTTACAGTACTTAATTTCCACTTTGTAATTCTAACAATGACAGCATTTGTATTAAAAAAAAAATAATAAAAAGAACTTTTCTGAATCTGAAATAGTAGCACCAGAAATAAAAGCCTCTCTTTATTAATGGAAATTGAGTTGCCTACAGCAAGACTCATTATGACCTCAAATTAGAGATCACATATTTTCTATACAGGAAACTGATTAACATCATCTAAAGCAACAAGATACTCAGTCCCTGATTTATTTCCCATTACACAGCAATGGAGACAGTGGCTAAAGGCTTTTCAATGCATGCAGTGCAATACAAAATTCAAGAAGGAGCTAAAACTGCTTTAAAACAAAGTATTTGGCTTCTACTGATAAAAATATAAGGGCCAAGGTCTGCATTAGTACAGTAAATACAGCACATGCGATACAAAACTTGTAATTCTACCTTCCAAGGAAAATGTTTCCTAAAACATATAATACAGATACCATATAGATGCATATATATTTAAAAAAAAATTAATAAAGACACATCCATGAGTTAGACCACGGAAAAGAGAATTATTCCGTAGAAATTTCATTGCAAAATACAGAGCAATAAATTAAAAGTTAATTCAAAGTTAATTATATTAATAATAATAACATACTAGGGGAGTGAGGGGGTGGGGTGGGGGGATTTAACCATTGTGCCTTTTCCAGGCAATTTTAATCTAACAGTAAATTTAGCATCTTTAATAGATTTGTCAGTTTTAAGCAGGAAGACCTAAGAGCAAAGAGAGAGTCTAAGACCCTTAATGGTGTCACAGTGCCAGAATTCTAGATAAAAAACCAGAGTTTGCAGACTTAGATACAAGTTTTCCATAGACCAGAAAAAGACACTTGATCTGTGAGACAGGTCAAAAGAGTACCAGCAATGCAGACTCAAAAAACTGCAAAGGTCTATAGTCCTCGCAAGCCTTTTGTCCATGCATCACATTAAATTATTTTGACCTCCATTACAGAATTATTTCACTCTCCTTTATAGATCAGTACACCAAAGTGCTGACTATACAATATGAAAGAAAAACCTCTATATAGATGACCTTTAGAGATCTACAGAGAGGATGCTTGTCTTTAGTGTTGCTTTCTATCATGATTTTAGGAATACTCATATCCTAGTCCTATAAATTAGTAGCTGATACACATTATTTTCATGTGCACACACATATACACACATGTAGCATCCAAGACAACTGTGATTTACTGCTCAGAGTCAGTATCTGAATGCATGTAAAACGAAATGCCATCTCCACAACATCTGCTTCAACCTTACAAATAAAATTAATATAAATTAAGTACATAAATAACTTCCTATGCACATATTAACTTAATCAATAAGCAACAGACTCCTAATCACAACTGCCATTAAGACTTGTAGTGAAAGATAACAATAAAGAGATAATTGCAATCAGAAAATGTGCTGAGTAGAATAAATTGCAGTGGATTTTAAACACTGTTAAAGAAAATAAATGTTCACTGGAAGTTTACTGTACCAGATGAAAAAGCCCCCAAAACATGAGTCCAAACTAATCTTCCTCATTCCTCATCATTGCTTTTCTAAACTGTGAAACTCAATTCCTTTTCCCTTGCTGACATTGTTTATAGCTTGAAACAAATGTAGACCTAAACCTACCATCAGCTTCAGGTAGTCTTTGAAAGAAAAAACAAACTCTAAGGACTCATACATCTTTTTTTTTTTTTTCAATCCATGCTATCTTACCATCACTTGTAGCTCTTTCTTAAAGTATATGTTTTCTTGTAACTTTTAAAACTTCTTTTTCTTGAACACATCTTCCCTATTCACTCTTTCATTCTATGTTTTCTTTTGAGTTTTCTTCACTGCATAATAGTGTCCTCGTTGCTTGTTTCTGTTTGTCTCCTTTCCACCCAGAGTCCCCAGTACCAATTCCCTTTAACTTTTTACACTCTTTTTTTTCAATCTCTCCTCTCCATAGTCCTTTCAAATCTACTCTTCTAGCCTCTAGCTGAAAAGGTTAACACATGCTTCTACCTTTCCTTAAAGTCACTTTTCCCTTCCTTTCCTCTTCTGGTATTTCTCTTTCACTTTTGTGATGGGGGGTGGACTTATGGTATTCTTAAAGAGTATTATGTAGCAGAAATCAGTCATGTGTGAAAAAAAAGAAAATGCAACACTATTCCTGACTGATGCCAGTTTTTGCTTATCCTCTTCATGTTCTCTACACTGATGTAATCTTTGATGAGTAAATCAGTTACCTCTTTTCTCTTCCTGCCATCATTCCATCATCTAACTGCTGATTTTCCTCTTTTTGTGGCCTTCTTCTTCTTTCTTCTCTAGACAATGCTATGTTTCTTTTGTATTAGCCTTCATTTTCCTCTGTTCCCCCGTATTATAATCCACATCTTTAGTTTCCTGTATCTTAGAAATGATAAGGTTGTCACTGATGTTACTTAGTTCACCGGTCATGACTGGATTTTTTAATACCTTATCTAGGTTCACTAGAATAGCAACTGAGAGTAACAGAGAAAAGGCAATGATGGAAAATGAACCTTTGCCAGTAGTCATCCTTTATTAATGACAGGGAAAGAGAGAAGCCTTTCACATCCTCCCCAACCCAGCCCAAATTCAGGTTTACTCAGTTTCCTGTTCTTGTGTAAAAGCAATATAGGAAGAGTATATTAATTACATCTCTTATTAGAAATTGCATATATCTCAATACCAAGATGATGTTACACAAAGTAAATTCTTTCCCTTCTTGAGTACCTTTCACAAATTTATCGGTCTCCTGGGAATATTAATCCTTCATTTAAACAAAATGGTTCTGCTCTCTGGAAGTTTCCCCAAACATCAATAACATGTTCTTTATAAACCCTAAATTCCAAGAGAAAATAGAATAGGTTCTTCTAAAGATTTCTTCTGTGAATGCTTTTTCACAATTAGGGTGAAATTCTTCCATTGACGACTTATCACTCAGGGACAATAATGACTTCAGTAGAAAACATGACTGAGCATCCTAGGGTACAATTTGCTTCCTACTGTTCTGTGTTTACTGAGACTGAAGATTACTCTAGGGAAGACACTGGATGTGCAGCAGAGAAAATAATTGTGTCTGAAAAAGATATTGATGGATCAAGAGTAAATAAGAATTGCACTTGTATCCAAATAAAAATCTTAAGCCCACGTAAATATATACATACACAGCTCAACAGTGTAAAACTTGTAGTATGTATGCTAGAAACAACCCATATGCTATCACCACTAACATGGCATCTGCTAGAAACTTTAATGCTCCTAGAAGCTTGCAACATGTTTGTAGTTCCTGGACACTTAATCTCAGATTTAGGAAAGAGACACTGAGCCAAGAAGTGTGAGATATAAGTAGTGAAGAGAAGAAAATGTGTTTAGGAGACTGATTACTTCATCATAGTCTTGCTGTGAGGGTATGACCCCTGAACATCACTTGATACAAATGAAAAGCTTTCACTATATGACATCATGGGCATAAAAATTATCAACATATTTTGATTTTTTTTTTTCCCCCAAGAAAACTATATATCGGAAATTTGTTAAAAATTCTTCATTTATGAAAAATTGTCTAAGAAGCCAAATAACATTCTTGTCTTGAATCAGAAAAAGTTTGGCAGCAGGACTAGGGAAGCGAATGTATCCGTGTACTTGGCACTGGTGAGACCACACCTTGAATACTGTTTTGGGCCTTAAACTACAAGAAAGACATTGAGGTGCTGAAGCATGTCAATGAAGGGCAACAAAGTTGGTGAGGGATCTAGAGCACAAGTCTTATAAGGAGCAGCTGAGAGAACTGGGGTTGTTTAGTCTGGAGAGGAGGAGGCTGAGGGGTGACTCTCTACAACTGCCTGAAAGTGAAGTTGCCTCTTCTCCCAAGCAGCAAGTGAGAAGACAACAGGAAATGGACTCAATTTGCACTATGGACGTTTAGATTGGATATTAGGAAAATTTCTTCACTGAAAGGGTTATCAAGCATTGGAACAGGCTTTCCATGGAGGTGGTTGAGTGACCATACCTGAGGGTGTTTAAAAGACATGTAGATGTGGTGATTAGGGACTTGGTTTATTGGTAGACTTGAGAGCATTAGGTTAATGGCTGGACTTGATGATCTTAAGGGTCTTTTCCAACACAAATGATTCGATTATTTTCATCAACATAAAATATAAGTATTTGTAAATGTCACCGAAATAACTTGTCTGAACATATGCATAAATAAAATTTTATTGCACACATTTAGCAGCTATAGGTGATTTTCTGACAGCTAAAACATTTCATAATAGGGTAACTCAAACATACTAGACATTTTCTCATTAAAAAAACACCAAACAACAATCCCGCCTGACCCACCCTACTCCTCAAACCCACAAAGTGTAATGTGAGACTTTCTTGGTCCATTGAAGAGAAAGTTTATTCCAAAACTCATAATCTGTTCTAACTCATCACAATTATGTATTTATGAAAAGAAACCTGCAGGTGACCTCACTTTCAAAAAGAACAAGATAAGAGAGAGGAAGACAGAGAAATGGAACAAAATGTGAAATGTGGACAACATGGTTATTTACATCCTTACATCACCCGAGAGAAATACAGACTCTTACTCAGCATATTTTATGAAAGTAGATGTAATTTCCTTGTATTATATTAGAAGTTAAAAAAATGTCCTAGTAAATTCTTATTTGTGTGGGTCAAAATTTAAAAATCTTCCACAAATTCTGTGTTCAGATTTTGTTGGTTAGCTTTAAGTACAACTTTAATTAATTTTTAAAATAATGATGCAAGGTAATATACATAAATATATTGCACAAAGATTTATTATGCATATATAATATACCCCAAAGTTATATTATACCTACATTATATGCAGAGCTATATAACATAACCTCATGAGGGGTTTTAGCTTTCTCTCAATTTTGTTTTACCTTGGTTAACCTTGAATAAGTAGAAAATGATAATAAGTCACAACTTTTCCTCACTTGGTCCAGAATTTTGATTCCAACCTCTGTCAAACATCATCTCTCAAATAAATTGTTAAAGAAATGATTTGCAATCATCCAGTAATAAAGTAAGAATTTCCAATGTTGTATATAACTTTTTCTCCAGAAATCCCAAAGAGATGCAATGCTAGCAATGGCATCAACAGAGAGGTTTTGCTGTGTGAAATGAGAGATTGCACGCTGAGGAAGCAGAGTGAGAGGCAAATCCAATAATAGGTAACTATGGGGATTCAAAATTGTCATGAGGTAATATATAATTATGAGATATGAGATACTAAACATGGCCCTTTTCTTTGGTTAGCAAAATCTGGCCTACCAATGGACCTCTACATAATCTCTTTATTCTAGTGCTATTTTGTGCTAAACATACGCCCTAAAAAGTAGTTAGAATATATATAGGCCATTATTACTGGGAGAAGGAGAGTCTTTTCAGACAAATGAGTCAGTGTAACCATGCTCTACCAGATTGCTGCATACAGTGTATGCTTTTCTGTTTTGACACTGCAATAGTGTTACAAATATCTTTCTGCAGCTGATGCTCACTAGTAATGAAAATTCAAATCACCGACGCACCAAGCTTTTTACAATAATTTTCCCACCATGTGTGTCAATAAGCACAAAACCTTAGTACATTCTGTTGGGTGCAGTTTTATAGGTGCTGGCAGTGAGGGGTTGCAAGGAATCAGAGATTCCCTTGCAGCTGCTGGAGACAAGCCCACACAACGTCAGATATTCTGCTGTGTGTGGGACCAATCCTGCAGAAATGGAAAAGTGTGAGGAGGAAGGAGTGGCAGAGATGAACAGTTATGAACTGGCTAAAACATCCATTTCCCATCCCCTGTGCTGCCCAGGGAGGGAGTATATAGAAGATTCAGGAGCTAAGTTGAATTTGGGAGGGAAGGGGAACTTGTTTTTAGCTTTGTCTTTGTTTCTCACCATCCCATTTTGTTTTTAATTGACTACTAGTTAAACTAATTTTCCCTAAGTTTAGTCTATGCTGACCTTGAAATTGATTAGTAAGGGACCTCCCTGTCTTTGTGAGGAATCACAAGCTTTTCTATAGTGGGAAGAGGGAGTGACAGAGCAGCTGGATGGGGCTCTGGCAACTGGTCTAGATCAAACCACCACATAGGTGTTCAAGGCATGTGGGTGCATTATATGTATTTCATTAATACATCTTCCACAAGGAACAACATTTCTGAGGACCGGGAGAGCTTGTAAGTGTAAGCTGCCCACCAACTATTAACTGGGTTTTGGTAAAATCTCTTAAATTCATGCTTAAAATTTCTGTTAGAAAGTGAAAAAAAAGATGGCAAGAGGATGCAGTTTTCAATAAGATGATATCCATAGAAAACCAAAATCATGTCCTTCATTAGACAAGAGCATACAATTCAAATTGTAATGAATAAACCATTACCTACTGAAGAGCCGTTAATGAACAAAATCTGTATATACAACTTCTTTTTTGATCCAAAAGAAATTGCCTCTTACACACACATTCCTAAATCACACACCTTGAAATATGTGTGTTGAGAAGTACAATGCTGGAGTGTTTCTAAGGTGACCTGTTTTGCTTAAGTCATGAAATGCGGCATTGAAAAATATGGACATGCTTTAAAAACAAACAAATAATTAAAAAAAAATCACTGAAAGAAAAAAAACTAATACAAACCATCTATCATGGGTATGGAATAAAATTAAAAAATAAAACTAAGCCAGAAATAATAGAAAATACTGTGGAACAATAGCAATAAATAATAATAATAAACAATAATAGTAATTGGACTAAACTCCAAATATTTACTTGAAAAGAAGGGAAAGAAGAAAGTT
Organism: Gallinago undulata; assembly: GCA_026546715.1. Taxonomy (NCBI): domain Eukaryota; kingdom Metazoa; phylum Chordata; class Aves; order Charadriiformes; family Scolopacidae; genus Gallinago; species Gallinago undulata. The sequence continues at coordinate 31,865,467 of JAOTQQ010000019.1, forward strand.
CAATACGTATAAGTAGTAATATAAATACTACTTGCTAAGTTGCTGGGCAATAGCTGTCAAACTCAAGATCTTCTGATCAAATAATAGCACAGTCAGAAGAGAAAAGTACACTGAAGAATAGTGAAACCATGGATTCAGTATTGTTTTACAGGAGAAAGCAAAACAAAAGGCTAACTGAAAATGAAGCTTCATCACTAGTTAAAAACCTTCAGTCATGTTCATTTCTCTCTCCATCAGGACAATTCTGAATGTTAAATGTTATATATTTATTTGTATAAAATCACTGAAGCATTCTGAAATCAGCAGCACCAATACAGCACAAAATCATCTGGATTTTCAAAGTGATTAAGGCAATTTGTAGATTGACAAATGCCATTTTTTTAATCAGGATATTCCTGACTTCAGACTAGTTTTCATTTAATCAATATATTTTACTGGATGTAGAGCAATGTGTATACATCTCTCTCACAATTTCACCTGCTAGACAAAAAAAAGGATGTACCCTCATTCTTAATTCTTTCAAAAGAGTTTTAAATGTATTTCATTGTTAAGATATCTGATTAGGGACAATATGAATATTTTATTCAAGAAATTCGTAATGGATAAGAGCAACAGTTCATAATGTGGCAGCAAGATTAACTAACTTTTTACTAACCAAAGAAACTTTTGCAATAATTTTGTTATTTCATTTGGCTGTAATCACTTTAGAAATCCTTACTGCCAGAAGACTTCCAAAACTTATGGTTCGTTGGGGTCTTGCACAAAGAAGATATCTTCTGTTTAATTTTTGTTGGAAAGCCTGCAGAAAAGTTAAGAACACAAAGGACATAAAATCTGGTTTTATGTTCCTTTTTTTTTAAATAAAAAATAATCATGATTTTTAAATAAAAAATAATCATTTTGTATAGACAAAGCTACTTTACTTTCTTCATGTCTTCACCATTCTGTTGCTGAAATGCATGTGAACATCCTGTGTAATTGCAATGAATGATCGAGTCTTTATTTATGGGCTTTCTACTTAGGGAATAGAAAGAAGTACTTACATTAAAAAATACATAATTAAAAATTGAAAAAGTTCTGTAGACCAAAGCAATGTTTACTAATGAAATCTTCATCACAAAACAAAAACAATAGAAAACTAAGAAAAAACTAACGCTAAATCATTCTTTATTTATGCTTCATTTTTAGTAACATGTTAACAGTAATATCAAAATTTTTTATAGCAGGAATGTTTTAATCCTTTAACAAAGATGCTTACACAAGCAAGGAGTGTTACAGATTCACTGTACTAGATGCAGTTTCTAATATATTTTCTTTTAGGCAATCTTTTCAACAAATCAGTACTGGTTTCTGTCAAAATCACAGGTAATCTAATGCTGTATTTTCATCATGAAAAATATAGGTCTTACTGGTTATTTTTCTTCCCTGATGATCCTAATCATTAACTCAGAGTAGAATTCTTTGTTACATGGGTGTTATAGAAGTATATGGGAAATGTAATGGGAAATTTAAAGCAATGCATGTTTTCTAATGTAAATTAATTGCAGGAAAGAAGAAAAAAAAAAACAGTCACATTGAAGCAAAATAAATAAGGAAAAATGAATTAATGCCTACCTTATACCTATATCAGATTACACCCCTGTCAACTTACAGCAAAAGGAAAACTTCTACAATTACTTCTCTAGACAATTATTTTGCTAAGTATAAGAATGATCAATGCATAACAGTGTTGTTCAAGGAATTTGATTCTTCAAGGCACTACATTGACTATTAAATGTTCATTGAAGAGAATCAAGTGTATGCTTTAGGTCTGCCTGCCTAAAAATTCAAATGTATGTATTCTGAGGAAAATTTGTTTCAAAGACCTTTAGAACAAAACCTGGAGCTTTGAGAAACACATAGGACAATATAATGATGTACAAATATTGGAATCTATGACTGTCACTTTAGCAGTTATATTTTTTTAGAGTATTTTTACTAAATACTTTGTAGAACTGCTATACTGCTTAGAAATGTGGGGTTTTGAGGTTGTTGACGTAGTCTAGGGCATATGAAAAGATAAATTGCTATAGATCTGATTGTATTCTCATATTACTTTTTTAAAAAATGGAAATCTAATGATCAGTTTTCTCTATTGTGAAATCTTACAGCATGAAATTACAATTCATTTCTTGCAGAGAGGGTTAGATGTGCATTCGTATTAAATACAACAGTATAATTTGACAGATTTAACTCAGTTGCTTATTCAGTCTTTGACAATGTAAATTGTAAATCATTATGCCTTAGGATCCTGTAGCAAATAATATTGCATACATGTGCATAAAATGAAAATTATATTCTAAGATCTATCGAAGTTATGGAGGTTATATTAAATAGAGTTAAATTTTAAGACAAATAGATGAACTTTCAATTCATGCCAAATATCTACAATATTGCTCATTTGCATACGATCATGCACATCACAGTTGGGACTCAACATTTTAAAAAGTATATACATGATTAAATTAAAATTTTACTGTAGACATAGCTGATTAATGTTTTTAAATGTAAACAGCCCTTTGGACTTCCAGAAGTTTAAAATCACTGGGGCAGGAATATCAAGTCACAAGGGAAACTGGGCTGACACTGTTATTCCTTGTTACTTCAATTATTTGCTTGGTTACTAGCACTATGAACAGGGAATGTAAAAGCCCAGAAACTTATTTCTGGATGCAGGGTAACATACTTTTACTATGTATATCTTGTAGTACCAGAAGAATAGAGAAGTGGAATGGATGAATTACAAAAGTAAACAACAACTTTCATGTGAGAGAAGTAGAAAATATATTTAGGGAAAATGTAGCTTCAAAAGAACCTTACTGACAATACTGCTGTCACACTTTGGAAGTGTGTTTTCCAGTACTACTGATGGTATCTCCAGTATAATTCTGGACTCATTAACTTTTATTTGGCAAGTAATGTGGAAATTTGTTACATATAACATTAAAGATTTTTAGCATATGCTGATAATGCAAATTCTAGGTGTCCTGGTGGACTGTAAACTGAACATGAATCCAGAATGCACCTTTGCAACCATGATAGGAAATTCTGTTCTGTATTGAATCAGGTTACAGACAGCAGATTAATGCATCTGATACTGCTGCTTTATTAAGCACTTCACAGAATTGCAGGGTGCCTGAAGCTGGTTGGTACCTCTGAAGATCATCTAGTGCAACTCCCTACTCAGAAGAGGGTTACTTAAGTTGCTAAGTTTTTGTTCCAGGCAGGTTTCAATATTTCTAAGGATGGAGACTCCATAGCCTCTCTGGGCAACCTCTGCCAGTTTTTTAATACCTTCACAAGAATAAATATTTTATTTCCGTTCTGATAGAATCTCAAATGTTTCAGGTTTTGCCCATTTCCTCATGTCTTTTTCGCTGGGCACCACTGGAAAGAGTCTGGATTCATATTATTAACACACTCCCACTGAAGTATTTATGCATATGGATAAGATCTCCACTGAGATTTCTTTTGTCCAGACTGAAGAGTCCCAGCTCTCTCAGCTTTTCTTCTTATGGCAGATGCTCTCAAATTTTGATGCTTTCTAATTTTTGAATGAAAAGTTCTGTCATAAGAAAAAATTACTTCAATTTTAGCAGAAAATTGTTTGGCAAATTTATTCCTCAGTCTTATATTTCATCTTTATCATGCTCTTAAACTGGCCTGAAGTATATAAGAAAAGGTTTGTTTAGCTTTGTCATTGAGAACTACATCTTGTGACTGGCGTAGTATTCAAAGTACAATTATTGTCCTAGTTATTGTACCAGGCATTTTTCTGCACTAAATGATGTGATGTAAGTAGTCAGCTGTTGTTAAACTTCAGAAAATAGAGTAGGAAGAGACTGGACACTTCTCCATCTGGAGCACAAACAAAGTGATTGTGTCTGTTGGTTTACATAGTTTTTTTTATCTTTTTGTTCAATATTGTATGATGGATATAGGGACATACGTTCTTTGTGCAATCAAGTCAGCAAGCAGCTGTCCCTTTTACACTTTTCAACGCCATTCAGAAAAACTAACTTGGGTCTTGAAATCAACAAGATGACATATAAATGGTGTCACATGAGTTAATAAGATTTTCTTTATTGCCCATCTTTCGTAAAGTTCGCACAAGTTGTCAAAATTTGTAGAGCTGGTGTGGTAAAAGTTATTATACACAGCATTTAGTCAGTTAGTCCAACTGCCTGAGTAATTCAGGGATGATCAAAAAGTTAACATGTTATTATTACAGACATTGTCCAAATTCTTCTTAAACACTGTCAAGTAGTTTGAAGTTTGTAAGTGATAACGTCTTGTCATAAGTATTCAGTGATCCAGCTAGGAAAGATGCCCTCCTAGACTTGCTATTTTTAATAAAATAAACATACAAATTAATTTACAGTGTTTACTGGCAGATTTGCACTTTTGAAAATTTACCCTTTTGCTGAGGCTCAGTAAACCTAATGAAGTGTCATGATGTGACAAAGATGATACAATTGTAGGAAATAATCAGATTCCAAACCGGACAGAGATTTAAAGGAGAGTTATCTGTACTTTCACATGCAGGAGACTGCAAAATGGACATTCCTAACTTTATTATTGATTGGGAAAGAAAACTCATAAACCAAATCAGGAATTCTAAAAAATAAATCAGATTTAAATTCAGTTTTTCAGGAGTAGGCAGAATGAATAAAAGATTTGCAAACAAATCCGCCCTATCTATTTGTCCTTCATGAATCAGGCTTTTCTTTTAGTTTCTCTTTCCGTCTTGTTCCTTTACATTGCCTTTCTGGACCAAACAAATACCAGATAATCTTTTTTATGTCTGTAGGAAACTCTACTTATCATCAGCTGAACAGCAGGACTGTCCACACACTGTTCTTCTCAGAGAACACTGCTATTGCTGTTATGGATTCCTCTTTTACTGGTTCTTAATATATATTGCATTCCCTATGCCCTTTTCCGTGACCTCTCTTCCCTCCTTCCCACAAAATTCACATCACTTTATGGAAGGCGCAACTTCCATAGATGCCCATTGTTTCTGTCGGGTTCTCACATCCAGTTTCTCACACACATGGAGCTCCTGAGAAATCTCAGAATAGAAAATGTAACATACTGGTGGAAGCAGGGACTGGTGACCCAGGAAGTACCCAGAGAACTGTTCAAACATACAGTGTTGGCATTAGTAAAGCCAAAGCCCACCTAGACTGGCATCTGGTAAGGGATGTGAAGGGGAAAATGGTTTCTAGGGGTATACCAGAACCAGAAGGAAGACAAGGCAAAATGCAGGCCCACTGTTGAAAATGGCAAGGGACAAAGGACACTGAAAAGACCAAAACACTCAATACCTTCTTTGTCCTAAGGGTAGGATTCAGGTACTTGACACCTGCAAGGAAGTCTGAAGGAAGACAGACCTATAGTCAGTGGAATGGGAAGGACCAAGTTAGGTATCATATAAACAAACTGGACATATCCAGTTCATGGGATCTGATGGCTTGCACCCACCAGTGCTGAGGAGTTGGCTCATGTCATTGCCAGACTACTCTGATTTTATCTTGACAGTCTTTATTGACTGGGGAAGGTCTCTGAAGAATAGAAGAATGTTTCTCTGTTCAAGAAAAGAAAGGAGGATGATCTGGGAAACTACAGGCCAGTCTACCTTGCTTTGATCCCTAGGAAGGCATTAGAGGAAATTCTTCTGGAAATCATGTCCAAACATGAGGGACATGAAAGCATTTTGGAGCACTCAGTGTGGATATGAAGGGGGAATCATGCTTAACCAACTTCATAACCTTCTATGGTGAGGTGACTAGAATGGTGAACAGAGCAGTGAATGTTACTTATCTTGAATTTAACATAGTTCTCGTGACTGTCTCCCCTAAGATCCTTATAGGCAAATAGATGAAGCATGACCTATGAAAGGAAGGTGATCCTTCTTCTCTGCTCAGTACAGGTCAAACGCATATAGATGATGTGTCCTATGCTGGACTCCTTGGTACAAGAGAGACATGGACTTACTAGAGCAAGTTCAGTAAAGGGCCAAGAAGATGATATAGGGATTGGAGAATCTTTCATATGAGGAGAGGCTGTGAGAGCTGGGAGTAAAATAAATATACCCTAAATTACAGTTTATGTGTACTGAAAGTAGATGGATAACTCAAAAATTCTGCAAGATAGAATGGAAAATACTTTAACTGTAATTCCCCTTTTAAAATGTTGCAAAATTGATTGTATAGAAATGTTAAGCATAGAGATAAGGTATCTAAAATGTAAAAGAAATTGCATACCCTGCCTCCCTTCATCACCTACAAAAAAAAGTTCTTTTTTTTCTTTGTATGTTCTGTCTTCCACCAACTCCAAACAAATAAATGCATTTCAATTATAGCTTCTGGATTCTTTTACAGTCTCCTTTTCAATTAGCAAGAATGCAGACAAACAAGAATTCAAACTGCTTCTGTTCGGCTGCAGATGTATATTTCCTGCTGCTCTTTCCAAATTGCTCTATTCTGGTTTTCAGTGTACTGTAGAATTGCAGTATTGCCTCCTCCCCTTTGATCTAATACCTATTTAGAATGTTTTGAGTAACTGACAGTGCATGCAATACCTTTCAGGTAAAAAAAAAATATTTTTTTTAAACAAGATTTAATTCAATGCAATTTTTTCACATGCGACTCAATTGCATTTATTTGATATATACTTGCAGATCCTTTGCAGTGTTAATGATATCTGTCTTAGTGCATTCATTGACAATAGGAGCTGCTGTGTGCTTTGCGGATCTGCTTTGAGACAGTCCATGTGGGACAAATGAAAAATATTTTTTCAGAAAACGAGAAAAGGAGAAAGAAAATATATGTGTATATCTTATAGATATCTTTTCCTAAAAAAAAAATGGAAAATTTTTTGAAAATCCTAAATTGAAAACAGTCAATTTAGTGAAGACCTTATATTAAAACATGTTCATACAATGACAGACAGCACTCTCAATCTCTGAGTTGTAGCTAGGTTAAGGTATTAAAAACAAAATGAAGAAAATCTGAAAACTATTATTTCAGTTGTGATGCTCTCTGCCTTAACAACTTTTGTTCTAGGCAAAAGTGGAAATGAAACCAGAATCATTCTTTATTTATGCAACTAACTAATCATAAGGTTCAATTTCACATGCTTCAACTTGAAGAAATTGTACTTAAAAATTAATTTCATATATCTGAAATCTAAGGAAATAAGGAGTTTGCAAATTAATATATGAAAAAAAATCTTGTAATTTTTTCACAGTTTTAGCACTGCTGTTTGAATCTGTTTGATATCTTTGCTAAAACAGTCTTCCAAGAAATAAGTAACCACAGCCATTCTGTAAGCAAAAAGTAAAGCATGTATCTTTAAAGACCAATAAGGCTATTTACTCATTAGCCAGAAAAGCAGCAGAATTTCCTAACAGAATGTGCTTTTCAATAACATAACACTATCGAAGTAAAAGGAAAAATATATATAAAGTAATAAATAATATATTGAAACTTTAATGTGTTAACTTCACGCAGTAACAAAACCTATACAGCCTAAAACACTGTAAGCCTGTGATTTTATTAACTTCAACTTTATCCAACAATCAATTAACTGTAATACAAATTCCACAACGAGCTCTCCCAGTGCCAGGGTATCTCATGGATCTCTTCTTGAAAGACAGTCAGTACCTACTAGGATATGCATATGCTTTCTACCTATTCCTGGTTTTGCATGGCAGAATACCCGTACCATACCATTACCAAACAGCAAAGAATTCACCAAAGAATGAGAAATCAACTGCAATGCCACATGAAGAAACACGTACAAACCAAATACTTGTTATTGGTATAAGACTTGTGGTTGTTACATGTTATTAATAATTGTACATATGCTGTCTATGTCCGCACCTTTTATCCCAGATTTGCTGGAGTAATTGGTTGTTCAATTACCACTACATTGCAGCAGCACAGCTTATGAGACAAACTGAATTGCTTAAAATTTATTCACTTACACTTTATGGTTTTGTTTGATTTTAAAATTTTCTAAAAATCAAAAAGAGAAAAATAATAATAAAAAAAAATAAAAAATCAGGTCCTCTCTGACTCCTCTGTTCCAAATATGCACATATTTGAAACCCATGAGAATAGAATGAAAACTTTTTTAAATACAAAAAACCACAGCTAAGCAAATAGCCATGAAGGGAGAACCCATGCTTGCTGCAAAATTGTTGTATAGCTATAAAATACTTCCAATATGGCTCAGTTTTGGCTGACAAGAAAGGTGGAAAATGACAGGCTAAGTGTCTTCTCTCTATCATGCCTAGTAGAGAACACATGAGACTTTTTGTTGCAAGAATTAAATTAGATGCCTGAGAAGATTAGACAAAAAAAAAGCATCAAATAGTTGATATTTAAGTTGCCATGGCAGGCCAAAGAAGATGCTCATGCTAGGCAACAACAAAAGGAAAAAAGTAATCAAAACCATTTTCTATCAGAGCAGTAGAGTCTGGAAGTATATTAAAAGTGACTTCAAATATTAAAAGAATTACATTAATTCCTAATCATGGAATCTAAGAATAGCATTCATATAGCCCTTTTGCATCTAAAACCTCAATATAAGATACGAATATCCCTCAAATCTTTTAACTTCTGCACATACAGAACTCTCAACAATAATTAATTCCACAAAGGTTTTTCCTGCCAAAAGGGATGATAAGCAAACATACAAGGAATCATTTATTAATGAGAAATGCTGCTGTAGTCTTGGAATCCCTTTATATTCCTTAAGCTTATCTAGGATGAACATTTTTGCCATCAGTTCATTTTTTTTGTTGAATGTCAGGAAACCAGGCCCTGGGATATGATCAGACTGTCTGAGCAGAGCTGTACGACAGCAGTGCCCCTCCACATCTTCCCACATGGGAAGATGCACCATATGCATGGTGCCTTCATCACTGTGGCAGCCTATTTTAGTCTGCCTCTACATCAAGAAGCTGCCTGTGCTTAGTGCTGATAACAAAGCACTATCGCCTTTCAGAGTGACAGGGTACAGTGACATATCAACACTGGAACCTAAATGAAAAGCGCCTTCTAATTTAACTGCTAATCTGCTGAAGCTATGTTCAAACCTGGCACTCGTTTTCAATTAAAACTTTCTTGTAGCTACAAGTTTTTTGTATGTCTTTGTCTTTTTGGGTAACGGTTAAGTCAGGGAAGAGATGAAAGGCTAAAGAACAGAGTGGAGTATTTTTCACATTGCTGAATGTCAGATATTTGTTTGCAAGATAGAAATTGCACAGGGTGCACTTTCTGGAAGCTGTTTCATAGGAGACTGATAGAAGGTTTCTATCAAAATGGAACCCTCAATATCAGTACTGACTAGGGGATGAAGGGGTTAAGAGCAGCCATGATAAGATGGACTTGAGGGTACTGGTGAATGAAAAGCATGAGCAGGCAGTGTTCTTGCAACCCAGAAAGGTAACTGCATCCAGGGCTGCATCAAAAGAAGCGACGCCAGCAGGTTGAGGGAGGTGATTCTACCCCTCTGCTCCATTCTGGTGAGACCCCACCTGGAGCACTGTGTCCAGTTCTGGAGCCCTAAGTACAGGAAAGACATGTACCTGTTGGAGTGGGTCCAGAGGAGGGCCACAAAAATTATCAGAGGGCTGAAACACCTCTCCAAAGAGGACAGGTTGAGAAAGTTGGGGTTGTTCAGCCTGGAGAAGTCTCCAGTGAGACCTTATTGAGGTCTTTCAGTACTTAAAGGGAGTGTACAGGTACGATAAGGACAAAGTTTTTAGCAGGCATGTTGTGACAGAGCAAGGAGCAACGGCTTTTAGACCATTTGGACTAGATATAAAGAGGAAATTTTTACAATGATAATGTTAAAACACTGGAACAAGTTACCCAGAGAGGTAGTAGATGTCCCATCGCCAGAAACATTCAAGAACATGTTGGATAGGACTCTGAGCAACCTGATCTAGTTAACGATGTCTGTGCTCATGGCAAGTGGTGTTGAACTAGGTAACTTCTAAAGGTTCCCTTCAACTCCAAACTATTATTTGATTCTATGATTAACGTGCTTATATTGGAAAAAAACCCCATTATTTAGTGCTAATTTAAAGCTTGTGTATTAAATTATTGACAGCTGGGTAGAATAGTATAAATCCTAGTGTATTTGGTTCTTTGAGCAACAAGATCAACTATTTCTGTAGATTTTTAAGGCCATACTTGCAAGTAATCAGTCTCTGCTTCTACGTATTTTCTTTCACTTTCACTTATGTCTCAACAAATTAAACTACAGCATTAGGTTTTTAGACTATTATTTGCAAAAGAGGAGCATATTGTACTTTAGAGGATAAAAAGCTAGTATTGACATTTTAAAGAATATTTGAAACAATATCCACATGAAGCTGTTAAAAATTTTGGAAGTGACACTTCCCTGTGGGCAGACATCAAATTTTCTGGCACTTTGTTTCTTGGACAACTATTAAGCACAAAGAGTGATTTTTTTTTTTTTTTTTTTCCTTTTCAAAGCAACTTCTATTTTACTTGGTTCCCTTCAACACACATTTTTCTTTGGAAAGCTGTTTCAGTGGACTGGCTACATATCAAAATACTGTCTTCTGTGTAATCGCATGAGTCAGCCTGCTATTACTTGATTGAACAAGAATTGGAGTTATGAAAAATAAAACATATATAACAACAAAACTATATGGACAAATACCAACTGAGAATGAATAGAGAGTCTAGAACCAGCAGTTTGGGTTGTATTTTTTTTAGTTTTTAATTTAGGTTACTGTAATGAAGATAAAAATGGCAGTATTTTTGAAGTTTATATTTATGCATTTTTATATAGCATAAATGTTTCCTAATGAACAACATAATTCCTACAATGTTTACAAACTAAAAGCAAATACAAAGAAACTAGTTAAAGATGCATATTTATATTTAATAGCTAACCCAATGCAAAATATATAGAAGCTCTAATAACATGTACAGGACACTATATATTTTTTCCCCGCGGAAACATTCTTACACACGTCTAATTTTAAAACTTCTGCAGTTAGAAATTCATGAATTATTTAGAACTCTGTTTCTCATATTATATGCTAATCCCAATATTATACTTTCCTTTCCTTAGAATTCTGTTTGAATATATAAATTCATCAGTCTTAGCAACAATATAAAGTTTCATTAATGAAACACTTTGCCCCAACTTTTCAGACAGAGGTTGTGTAGAATTGGGTAGAGACTGCCATTTCTTGACTAATATTTTTATTGCGTATCTATGGTGGAGGCAAGTTTTATCAGGAAACTGTCAAATTCTGTGCTTAGCACAATAAGCTGGTCCAAATTTCTTAAATCAATTTTAATCTTTTCTCTGGAAGGAAATTTATCTTAGTATTGTCCTATCTACATGACATAATATAATGTTCTTTGCTTAGGATTACATCAGAGAGAAGTGTGGACATATGTAAAAACATTCATAGACACATGTAAAAACCTTCAAAACCTTCATAGATACTATTTTATACAGGTCTTGCTGCTGTATTCACCTAAGAGTTTCTCCTTCCTTTCTTCTCAAGCTATAATTTAATATTCCTCTATTTTCTTAGAAAATTAATGTAAGCTTATTTAGCAGTGCTTGTAAGTGGCTGAGGTGTTTATTTATTAACTATAAATATTATCTTTATGAGTATAAACACATATGCATTCATACAGAATTTAGTATAAGTTAAAGAAACTGATTTTGAAACCATTGGGTTAACATCATATATGTCAGTTATGTCTACGTGATATTTTTATAGAGGATGACAAGAGACAGAAGGAAATATCCCAAACTGCATGGTATGTTGGGCGAAGGAGAAAATGTACAAATGACATTTGGAATTAGACCAAATTCCCCATATCCTGTGTGTTCTTAGAAGAGGAAACCTTTTGCAATATGTAAGAAAAGTCTTTTGACTTTTCTGACACAAAATGAGTTTATTCAGGTGTATAAAGAGCTCATAGATCAGTGGAAGATGAGTTCATTTTTGTCCTTACCTCATGAATCCCATTCACAATATTTTTTAAAATGGATATAAAACACTGAATTGCAAAACAGGAAGAAGCCATGCTGATAAGTCTTAGCTCTACATAATTTTTTTGTCATTCCTGTGTGATGTTAATATGAATGTCCTTAAACAGATATAAAGCCATCTCACTTCGCCATAGCCATAAAAAGCCCAGTTTGTGAATTGGAACTCATAAACTGCCTAGATTTTGTGTTTCATTGTTTCTGTAGTGCAGAAGGGGAAAACTTCTATGAAAAATCCTGATGACCAGCTAGAGGATCAGGTTTCTATAAGGGAGTCTGACTTTTACTCTTGGCTTTCAGTGTTAAATAACAATTTGCCAGATGATCTAAAACTGAATCTTTTTCTGAATTTGAGTTATTCATAGATTTTAATAATATTTTTCAATGGTGCCAAGTCAGCAGGTCAAGGAGTTATTCTATAAATGGAATATTTAGGGTGTTTGGGTTTTTTTGGTTTTTTTTTTGTTTTTTTTTTAGTTTGGGGTTTTTTGGTGTTTTTTTTTAAAAGGCAAAAAGAAAAGCATCGTTTTCAAACATATATCAGAAGGGGCTTAAATGTCTAAATGTGTCATGAGAAATCCATCAGAATTTTATGAAAAAAAAAACTCTTTTCCCTTTATTTCTTTTTTCTTTATTCCATTCACTTCTCTTTGCACTTCCATTCTTAATAAATATCTGTCAATAATACCATTTGCAACTAACAAACTTTATAAAAGGAAAATTTATATTCTAATAACAGCTGAAGACAAAGACTTAAGGGATGGTGTCATGTGGTGATTTTTTTGCCATTAGCCCTTTGATTTATGTTATTTGCTGTGTCATTTTACCTAGATTTACAATCTGGATTATTGAAGTATAAATTCACTATTGCTATAAGCTTATATAGGTTAAATAATCATACTGTATTCACAGGAAAAAAAAAACCAACCAACCAAACACCAAAATTCTGCTACTTATAACATACCAAACCATGATCTGGCTCACTGGAGAATATCACATCACACATGAACAAATACCAGTCAGATTTACACACATTAGCTAAAGACTGAATTGTCAGTGAAATTTATCAATCTTTTCATTAGAAACTTTGACAGAGAGCATCCTCAAGTTAGATGTGAGCAAAAATCATAAGAGTCATTGCCTGAAAATTAGAAGCTAACACACAGAATCATAAAATGTTTTGTCTAACTGTTAGAACAGGTGCCAAAAAAGACTGTGGAACCTCCTACTTTGGGAATTTAGAAAACTCTGATATACAGGACCCTTAGAAACCTGATCTCACTTTGGCATTGGCACTTCTTTGAGCAGGAAAGTGAAATATAAGATCTCCAGAGGTTTCTTCTGAACCATATTATCCTACTCCTTTGTACACGTATTCTTTGTGCTGGAACACCACCAACACTACTGCTATGTGACATGAAGCAGGAGGATTAATGTGTCATATGCTTATTTGAAGTGTGTGGGGGGTTAATAGCAGGGTTAAAGACATCTCTTCCAAGCTCCAAAAGTTCTGAAACTCAGAAATTTGACTCTTGATTCTGTAATCATATTTGGTTGTTAGCATTTTGCTACTTGACAAGGGCAGAAAAGCAGTGGCCTAAAGCATGATAATCTCTAGTTCCTGATGTAACAAAAAAAAAGTTGGAAAGGACCTTTCGGATCATCCAGTCCAACCATCAACCTAACATTAACAAAAACTATCACTAAACCATATCTCTAAGCACTATGTCTACCCATCTTTTAAATAGCTCCATGGACGGTGATTCAACCACTTCCCTGGGCAGTCTGTTCCAGTGCTTAATAATCCTTTCAGCGTGTCGCTTTGGAACATTGGTCTACTGACTGATTCCAAATCCACCCTAGTTTGAATGATAATGAGCCATGGATTTCTCTTGCTTCCAGAACTACTTGTGGTAAAGTGAAAAAAAAACAAAATTTGAAAGGAGTAAGATCCGTACTCCTTTCTCAGCAACACACTCTATGCATACAGTCTCAAGAGCCCATAGGTGACCTGCACAATTCTTAACAGCTTTTGTTCTACTGAGCAACATTCTGAAGATACTTACAGAAAGATAGAAGCAAACTCTTTGAAGCAACACTTTTTAGTGTGTGACTTCTCAGACTCAAGGCTATTTCCATGTAAACTTTCTTAATCATATTGGTTTACACATTGTGAATTTGGAATATGAGATAAGGTTCAATATGAGACCAAAGCTTTGTTCTGGCAATTTACTGTACTTCCTAATAAAACTGAAAAATAATTTGCTAACAGCAAACTGGTGGCAGGTGTGCCTTAGTGTTGACAGCTGCATTTCTGACACGAATCACAGAGAAACTGCAGTGTTCATGCTACAACATCTGGAATATTTGATCAGATTTCAAGATCTGATTCAGATGAGTTGTCTACTATCATTTCACAAAATAAAGGAAAAATAATACTATGCTGCAGTGTTCATAATAGCACAAGAATAATTTGTTAAAACATGCTCTGAAAAATCTTCTACATGTCTAAGAGAAGAAAAATAGTTCAAAAATCAGTAAAAACTACTCAGTGAAGTACCACTAGATGAATGTATTTATTTACACTTCTGTAGTGCCCAGAAGTACTTTCCCAGACTGACATTAAAGAAATGTAGAAAATAAAAAAACCTTGAAAAAATAGTATGCAATATAAGGTATGCAATTAGAATGTATATAATATAGTAGGAACTTTTCTGAACTGTAGTTTTTTATGAAGGCTGGAAACATCTCATAAGAATAGTCACTAAAGTGATAGGACTTGAATTCCTTGAGGCATCTCTTGCTTTATTTCAGAAAAAGTCAGCTGAATAACAGATTACACTGAAAGAAATAAATATCAAAAAAATAAAAAATCATAACATTTGTTACATGATGTGCATTTCATTATCTTTTTTTTAATAAAGAGCAGGCTTGCCAGGTGCAAAACTACTATCCACATACACAGGGATGTATGCATATTTGACTAGTTTTGCAAAATGCATTTGAATTAAACTGGTCATGTGCCAATACTAGAACAGTGGGTACTTGGGCAAGGATGAAATCTTTGGCTGACTACCTGAACTGGCCCAAAATTCTCTTTGCAGTCTGGTACTGTCAAGCTTTGAGAAAATTTTCCCAATTCACATAGGTGCCTACAGAAGATTTTGCTTTGTTTGTATTTCACAAATCAATCAGAGGCACAAATATGGCCCACCCCTGCCCCACACTGTCCTATAAGAATTAAAATTGCAGCAAGAGTTTCTAAGTATCACAGTTGCTTGCATTCTTCTCCTTCCTTCTCCAGAAGCAATCTCTTTTGAGTTGTTCACTCTACTGCTATGGAATTACAACGGCATCACCCTTGACAGTAGCAGCACTGCTCAGGGTTTCAATGCATTTGCCTTCGTTATGTACCTCCCTCTTGTCTTACCCTTGCTCCATCTCTGCCAAGCAAAGTCTGGTGCTGGCATTGTTGCCTATCTCCAGCAGTTAGTCTCAGATTCCAATTAGTTTTGGCACTCTTGTATAGCCATCACAGAGCACTAGCTTGTCTCCACCAGACCTACACACCTGCTCTTTTGCAATTGAAAAATTGGAAAAACCTTAAATGTAGACTAACAATGACCTAATTGAGGAGAATAGAGATTAAGAAAAGATAATAAATGAACCTGTAGCCTAAGGTGAAATACTGCTAAAGCATGAATCATTAGAAAAAATGACCACAATAAATACAGGGTTTTTTTTAAATCATTTGAATAAATAATATATACTTAATCTCTATTTATGAAGTACATTCAGTATTTTGTGTTTTTAAAGTAACATATAAAAACCGTTAAATCTGCAACATTGGACATACATCTGATAATAACAGTGCTCGATCAATCATCATATAAAATAAATTGACTGTTTACAATATTCTTTGTTCAGTTTTACCAGTGAAATGGGGCAGAAGAGGCCCATAGGAATCTTTAAATGTTTTATATCTGGTTTGTGTTCAACTGATGTTGTTGCACCTTTGCAGTAGATGCAAGTGCAAAGAAAACTAGGTCATGTGTTAACACAGGAGCAAGCAAATCATAAGCAAGAAAAGATGAATAAGATTAAACTGCAAGTAAATAACTCACTCTTACCATATAACTGAATATTGTAATGACAGCACAAAAGACTAAGCTGCTGTAGCCTTGACATATGTGTGTCATTTTAAAAGCACGGATGACCAAATTAAATTTTAGTCTAAACATTTGTTATAACCCTCTTCTAAGATCTCTGCTTCCCACTTTATTGAATAATAATTAGGATATCAATGTTTTTTACTTTATATTGAAGAATATATGGTGAGCTGCTGGCATGCATTAGTATACCAAGCTTGAGCTGAGCTGCATAGGATTCCTATAAACTCTGACTAGAATTGCAAGCTCTCCAGATGAAGCAAATTAATTAAGAGTGAGTGATGGCTTCCTGACAAGCCATTTATTTATTCTGTGAAATCACTCTGGTTTTGAAGTCCTTCTTCCCAATATCACCTTTTTCCAGGTTGTTCTGTAAAGAAGCTACAAACACAATCTTGTTTGGAAAGAAAAATGTGACTTGATTAGAGGTCAAATAAACAGTTTAAAGGGTTAAAATTCCAAGTCTAGCCAGAGTTTTTTCTTAGTAATGAATATCAATATGTATCTGCCAGGTATTGTCTATGAGGAAATGGAGAATCAATCTGAAAAAATGGCTGCTAAGAACAAATTTTTCATGAATGCTGCCAACAGAAAGTATCACTAACATTCAACAACGCTACATAGAGAAACACAGTGGCAAGAGAAAAAACACTCAAAAACATAACGCAGGACGAAAGGTGAAAGAACACTGACATGAAAATAATGTTACCTAACTGTATTGTGAATTTTGTCTTTAATAGAGCCCCTTTGAACTGGCCAGCTGTACTGTAGTAATTATGTGACGTCATGAATCACCAGTGAACTCATGCACAGGACTTAAAATACAGGCAAAAAGAAGACATATATTTATTTTTTTAAATTTATTTATTTTAGTACATATTTAAAATAAACAATACATGAATAAAAGGAATCAGAACTCTACATGAAAAACGTTTACTGTTCCAGATTGTATATCTGGAAAACTATAGATTACTGAATGACCTGGGATTACTGAGAAGGTTATACAGGGAAGAACCAGACTGCTAATTCATGGCAATTTCAGTATTACCCTCACTGCAATTTAGTCAGAAACATACGTAAAATTTTGTAAACCTTCTGTGTTTAGATAAAGGCAGAACTCTTCAGCTTATCTCAAATGTTTTCTAATCATTGTGGCTCAGTAATTTCTTTTACTTTGCATGGTGCATGGCATTTTTTCTAAGTCACACTTCAGTTCTTGACAGATATTCCTAAAACTTACAAGCAATAAACCACCAAAGAACAAAAAAGTCAGAAAATGGGAACAGAAGAATCTGCTAGATCAGAGCCTTCCTTCTTTCCTCGACAGAACTAACTTGTACTGAAAATTAAAATTTTAATGTACAAAAATTTTCTGACACTTCCTGTACCAAATAGTGTTTCAGAACTACAGATATAGGCAAGAACTTCCTAAATACTGATTCCCCATTCATGGGTAAATGTTGCTGTTTGCTTAATTTTCACCTGTTTCCACAATGTTCCTTTCTAGGTTTGTTTTTTGTTTGTTTGTTTGATGTTAGATTTTTGTCAGTGTTGCCAGTTTTTAAGAAAGAGACATTTTACACATGTAAGCAGGAGACAGTGAAAGAAACGTTGCTGCATTTCCTACACTTCTGCCATATATGCTTAAGAACTGAGGACAGGTAAAGAGTGAAAAAAGTTTAACATTGTTTCTTGGAAAGTGGGTAGTAGAAATGACCATATGCCCTCATGAAGAAATATGTATATTTTTATGTAGGTGTGACAAATATTCTGTGATGGTTCACGCATCTCAGAAGAGACCTCATGGTCTGTAACAAGGAGAAAGCCATGCACCAGTTGTTACTGAGCTGAAGGGGCTGTTTTATCATCTTTCACTTTGTGCATGGTCAATTGCACTCAACATGCTTTGTGCACAAGGCACCATGCCAAATCTTGTGCTATCGTTCTTCCTTTGCAGCCTTATGGTACTTTGGCTATGACAGAGTAAAATACTAATGCTCAAGAGCTGTACTTAATAAGATTCAGACTGTTGTGCTACAGAATCATAGAATCATGGAATGGTTAGAGTTGGAAAGGATATTAAAGATCACTGAGTTCTAACCCTCCTACCATGGGCATGGATACCTCCCACTAGAGCAGGTTCCTCATAGCCCCATCCAACCTGGCCTTCAACACTTCCTGGAATGGAGCATCCACAACTTCTCTGAGCAACCTGGGCCAGTGTCTCAAAGACCTTACAGTAAAGAATTTCTTCCTCAGATCTAATCTAATCTAAACCTCTTTCAGTTTAACATTATTACCCCTCATCCTATTGTTACGATGCCTGATAAAGAGTCCCTCCCCATCTCTCCTGTAAGCCAGGATAAGACTTCTTCCAAGTACTGGAAGACCATTATAAAGGTCTCCCCAGAGCTTTCTCTTCTCCAGGCTGAAAAACCCCAACTCTCTCAGCCTGTCTTCACAGGAGAGGTGCTCCAGGCCTCTGATCATCTTTGTGGCCGTATCTTTCCTGTGCTGAAGACTCCAGAGTTGGACATAGTACTCCCATTGGGGTCTCATCAGAGTGGAGTAGAGGGGTAGAATCACACAGCTTGGTGTCATCCATAAACTTGCTGAGGGTGCACTCTATCCCACTGTCCACCCTTATCAGCAAACTGCTTCCCAAGTCCATACTGAAAACAGCATCTAGTATTGCTCAATAAAGCCGAAATGTCACTCCTGCATCCGTATATTTTATTGTGAGCATTTATTTTCTGTTCAGATTGGCTTGCTAGGGTGAAACAAAGTGAGAGAGTAGCTTCTACTGCAGCTAGCAAGGTACTTCTTGAGGCCCATCACTACAGCACCAATGTGTCAATCCTTTATTAAGGATAGAGAGCTGGCTGACAGAAATAATAATAATCGATCAGAACAGACTGAGTCACTGAAGCAAGAACAGAGCTCAAAGTTATTCATTATTAATGTCTGTTCTATTTCCTTTACAAACGAGTAGGTTGCTCTGGTTGGAAAGCAACATGGAGATGACGGGACATAATATTATCATAGTTTGGTATATTTTCACACAAACCTAGCATGGGTTTATGAAAGGGAAGTCCTGCTTAACCACCATGATCTCTTTCTATAACCATGTGACCCACCTTCTTGATCTCGGGAAGGCTGTGGACTTGCCTACCTGGATTTGGTAAGGCCATTGACACCATCCCCCACAGAATCCTCCTGGAGAAGCTGGCAAATCATGGCATAGAGAAGTGTACTCTTCACTGGGTAAAAGGCTGGTTGGCTGGCTGTGCCCAGAGAGTTGTGATTAAAGGGGTGAAATCTTGTTAGAGGTGTCCCTCAGGGCTCAGTTTTGGGGCCAGTCTTGTTTAATACCTTTATTGATGTTCTGGATAAGGGGATTGAGTGCACCCTCACTCAGTTTGCAGATGATACCAAACTAGGTGGGAGTGTTGATCTGCTTGAGGTTTGGAAGGCTATACACAGGGATCTGGACAGATTGGACTGATGATTCAAGGACAATGACATGAGGTTCAATAAGGCCAAGTGCCGGGTCCTGCATTTTGGTCACAACAACCCCAGGCAATACTACATGCTTGGGCAAGAGTGGCTGGAAAGCTGCCCTGCAGAAAAGGACCTCGGGGTGTTGTTGTACAGCTGGCTCAACGTGAGCCAGCAGTTTCCCCAGGTGGCCAAGAAGGCAAACACCGTCCTAGTCTGTGTCAGGAATAGCGTGGCCAGCAGGAGTAAGGAAGTGATCGTGCCTCTGTACTCGGCACTGGTGAGGCCTCACCTCGAGTACTCTGTTCAGTTCTGGGCCCCTCACTACAGGAAGGACACTGAGCTGCTGGAGCATGTCCAGAGGAATGCCACCAAGCTGGTAAGGGGTCTAGAGAACAAGTCCTGTGAGGTGAGGCTAAGGGAACTGGGCATGTTTAGTCTGGAGAAGAGGAGGCTGAGAGGGGACCTCATTGCCCTCTACAACTACCTGAAATGAGGGTGTTGGCCTCTTCTCCCAAGGGAATAATGACAGGACCAGAGGAAGTGGTATGAACTTGCAGCAGGGGAGGTTTAGGTTGGAAGAATGATTTTATTAAGAGAGTGGTCAGGCACTGGAATGGCCTGTCCAGGGAGGTGGTTAAGTCACCATCCCTGGAGGTATTTAAGAAACGTGTAGATGTGGCACTCTGGGGCATGCTCTAGTGCCTGAGATTGATGGGGTGGTTTTTTTGTGTGTGTTATAGTTGGAACTCAATGATCTCAAAGATCCCTTCCAAACATGAAGGTTCTGTGAAATGTAGATTCCACGTTTAAGATGTCTAGAAAGGGATAAATAGAAATGGGACTGCAGTTTGGAATTAAAAAACAAAATAAATTAAAAACAGAAAAGTGTTTCGTATTGAGCTATCTGATCTACCGAAAGATGTGCCTGCTCATCGCTGGGGAGTCAGATTTGATCTTTGAAATTTCCTTTCAACCCAAACCATTTTATGATTTTATGGTTCTATGATTCTTTCCAAAATATTTGAAAATATCTGTCAGACAAATAATTGTATAGCAGTACCAAATCCAAACTTTTGAACTCAAGCATCAAATTCTATAGGTGTTTCCTGCAGATTATTGTAGATAATTCACGTCACTGTAGCTTTCAGTGTTGTGAATGAAGAAATGCTATGAACTTTGGATTCTAATAACATTTCCAATCCAAAAATACAAGTACATGTTGTGCAAAGCAGAGTAGTGAGGAATTCAGTCTTCAGTTAACAGAGGGTATGAGAGACTCAGTGATGTGAGAGCCTCACATTGCCTTGGAGCTCTTCCTGTTCTCTGTCTTCTAAACTTCTTTGAAAAGACAACAGTACAAACATCACACACTCTCCCTAAAAAATATCTGCCTCCACCCAATTCCTACCAATTATATGAATTTCAACAAACATTTGCAGGTTAGTGCAGTCCTAGATCTTCATACAATTAAAAAAGGGATATAGACAGAGGAGGTCACTACAGGATATCTCCTTAGTGATGAACAACAGAGTTGATTTGAACTGGTACCTTACAAAGAAGATAAATGCATTTTTCATGCAGAAGTAATGGAAGTGCAGATAATACTCTGAGAATATTCTAATCTTACTCTTTTATAGCTCTACCATATCATCCTGAGACTGCAACTGAAAAAAAAATATCATAGAATCATAGAATCATAGAATCATCTGGGCCGGAAGGGACCTCCAAAGGCCATCTAGTCCGACCCCCCTG
>JAOTQQ010000019.1:31887087-31923338 GCA_026546715.1 Gallinago undulata
CCCTGAACCCTCAAGCCTTTTCCCCAGTGACTTAAAGTCCTTTTTGATTGTTTTATAATTTCCTGCATTGACTTCATATAATCTTCATCATTTTGTCTTAGTTGATGAATTCATTAATAATGATAATTATTAATGTTTCATTTTGGGAGGAAGCTTTTGCTAGCTTCCTATCAAGACACAGTCCCTCACAGGAGCTCTTCTTGCATATGGTAGCCACTGCATGTTGATCATACCATTTACCCTAAATATTTTGAGATTTCATGAGAGAAGCAATACATCCAACTTAAGAAAATCCTCTCAAAGTAGAGAAATGTATGACAAACTAGGATCGAAACCATAAAAACTTGTTTCTATTATGCAGTAGTTTCACTCTTTCTAAATGACTACTTTGCACAAAAGGATTACCTGATATTTCATGATACAGAGTTTACAACCTATCTTTAAAGTTAACGCAAGTGTTAGATGCTCTCTTTTCCTTTGCTGTGTTGCTGGGTCTTATCTGCAAGGGAGTTTAGAAGTTTTGGAAGGAAGGAAAAAAGGGTTAAAGTATGAAACAAAGTGTTTCTTATTGAAAATATGCTTGTGTCTCTAAGTTAAGAGAAAGGTGATCTCTCCTATACACTGGATTTTTTTCCATGACCTTTCACTTCTTGCCAGGTACAAAAATAATCCTGTCTGCTCCAGTCCTCATTTTCTGCACTGCAACCTGAGTATAGTTCATTTGTGTGCTACTAAGATGCCGGTGTTCAGAAACATATTAATTTTATAAACTGAATGCCATCAACTATACGGCACAACAACCATGTATACTTTCTCTCTAGAAAAGAGAATGGCTTGTACTGAAAAGAAGTGGATCAGAGAGCAAAGAAACTTACGAATAAAAATGTAGACTCAAATGCAGAAATGGCAGTCACTAACAATTCGTATCTACTGGTGAGAGTGGCAGTTTATTAATAATCTGTCTTGTAAAGCTTACATATTGGGTACTAAATTCTGCTTAGCTACACAATGAAATCTCATCTATTTTGTTACCTCTAGAATTACCTATTTTCTATTAAAAAAACTTGCAAACATATTCTTCAAAGTTGTTTTCTCATTACAAGTTACTTTTTTTCCCTCCTAATTCCTCATTACTGATAAGACGTTCCAGCAAAAGTATCTCCCAGTATACACATAGTCCTAATAAATAAAAAGTTTCAGCTCAGATCCAAACTTTGATAAAGACTTATAGGACTATCAGCAGTCAAAAGGGCACGTCATAGTACATAAATAAGTTACTCTTGATATAACATGGAGAAAAAAAAATATGAAAGAATATTATATCCTAGAAGATATGTATGCCCAGTAAGATTGTGCATTCAGATGTGTTGCAAGCAAAGTCCGCTGTAATTTATTAACACACAAACATAACTGAACTGGGAGGAGATGAAAGGAAGAGATTGCACTTGAAGAAATTGCTAGGAGTATGGAAATCATAATTTTCATATCACACATAAATCAGAAATATCATACACATCTAGCATGACATACACTTTCATTTCTCCTTCTATAGTTCATTTTAATTTTTAAAAGAGATCAAATTTTCTAAGGAATTTGATTCACAACTGCAACATTATTTTGTAATTTGCTAAAAGGTTGGTTGAATTTGACACATTACCAAACATGAGAAACTTTACTCAACTTATTCAATAACAAAGCTTAAAGCTACAAAAACTTTACATGTTTTCAGATTTCTTCATTATCCTTTCCCTGCTTTTCCATTTCATTGTAACATAGTGATCCAAGTGGAACTAACAATCTGACTGACGGAAGTTGGAGGCTATTTCAGAAGACAAATTATCTCAATTATTATAGCCAGCCACCACCAGAAAAATCATGCTGAGCCAGCTGGATCTTTTACCTTACTCAGAATCCCAGAGTTCATGTTGTGTTCTTTAATGTGCTTATTAAAATAATTAATCATTTTTAATTGGAGTTTTGGATTAAAATCATTTAATAGGCTTTTGTTTAAGACTAACATTGCATTTAGTTGTATATTTATTTGCACAGTATATAAGTGATTTTTTCCTAAAATTTCAGAAGTACTCGACTGAGAGAGATTTTACTGGACTCATTGCCCAAGTGAATGTAAGTGAATGTATTGACTACATCTTTGAAAATCAAGCCCTAATTTTTTTTTCCTACCTCTATCCATGCAGAAAATCAGGTATTTGTGGGATGCACCAACCCAAGTTGAATGGAAAAAAGACTGGGAAAAACAATTGTTCAATTTTTCTGTTTCGATTTTTACTCTGTTTCCTACTAAGCATAAAAATTCAGAAAAATTCTTCCACAGAAAACACACACACACACAAGAACACAATATTTCTCTGAAAGATGATGTGATTTTTATCCTGATATTGGACCACAGTTATGAAATATTGAGAATAACCCCATGTTGATGACATATTTTCACATGAAAACTCCTAATATAACCTTTTGAAGGCAACTATAACTGCATATGAAATAGAAAAAATAGTTTGCTTCTTATACTATTTCAGCAAGTATTAGTCAAATCTGGGCTGAACCTGACAGATTTTTATGTGTTGAGAACTCAGGTAATACTTTTCAGTCAGAATATTATTTGAAAAAATTTGTTTCTTTCAGGAGCAGAAGAGTGGTGAAGATGAAAAGGCTTCATCCTTGAAGCATATGTCCAATAACATAGTAATAGTCTAAATACACAGTCTATTTTTACGTCTGTATTTTCAGTGTGAATTTTAAATCACCAAATCTCTGATAAACTTGTGCTTTAGCAGCATTTTCACTTCTACAGTGAGTAATGTAACTATTTTCTTTTCTTTCATGCCGAATATAAAGTAATGAGAAAACAAAAAATGCAACAAGGAGTGATTCAATTCTGGTTTCTCATGTCTTAAGCAATAAATCTGATGCTGCATACAGCATTTATAAAGCTCTTTAGAGTTCTATTGGGCAAATTCCTTCTTCCCTTCCACTTTCGCAGGCGAGTTACATAAGGTAATGTCTCACTCATTTGTTTTCTGTTCTTTACAAGCCAAGTGAAAATAATTCATATGAAAGTTATACATATAAACACTTACATATCTAAGAATGCATAGTAAATGACCTGACTGACAAGGACTTCTGTGTAAGATTAAGCTCACAAAAAGTGGGTGGTATAGGACTTCATTTACAGGCCACTGATATCAACAGCAGTCTTTTCATTAGGTTTTGGGAAAGATTCCAGAATAAAAATTCTTTGTTCTTTAAGAACTTAAAAATAGTTAAAGGATGTCATTACATTCTTCATTCTCTTCTTCTTCTTCTTTAAGAAAGGAAAGGAAATAATTGTCTTTATCCCAGGAATTTATCCCTGTTGTAATTTTATCAATGACTTCTATGAGGTTATATGTGTCACTAATTTTCTCTTGCAGCGCTACAAAATAGCAGTACAGTATCTTTTGATTTTAGGGAAAAAAATGTTCCTTTAGAGAACTAAAAGACCTCTGCTGAGCAAATGGAAAACTTTTTGCTATGTTGCATTTTAAATCATCACTGTTTCAAATATTTGGTAATAATGTTGGAAGCTGGATGAAAGAAATTATTTTACCTTTAACTTAGAATTTACATTTGCAATTTACTAATCAGATACTTACATGGCCTTTGAATATAAGGTTGTAGTTGCAAACTATTTTTCCCTCCTTCCTATAGCCTGACAGCAACCAGTTATAACTTTGTTCAGTCTGATGACTGTGAATTGTCAAAGAAGTTCAAAGATATGTCAGAAAATCAGCTTAAAAACAACTGTTTATAACACATTGATAATGGTAGCAACCAGTGTGTCCATTACTAGTGATTTCTAGTGTGTCAGGAAAGGCATGTCTGTCACCTGCTGAGTACTTTAAATAATGCAACTGGAGAAATCAATTCAAAAATTGATGCCCATTTAGCAGTATTACACCATCATTTCTTCTTTGATTGACATTACTTTGTTCCTAACACTTGTCTTCTAGAATTTGCACTGCTACATGATAGCCCTGTCACTTGGTCCATAAGCCCTGTCTCTTGATCTGTAGGCAAGTTCCAAGGCACAATAACTGATGACTGAAATCTAGAAAAGTTCCTTATAAAAAGCAGAATATAACCATGATTACAAAAATCTGAAGATTATGATATGTGTTTCTGGTTTATGTGAGAGATTTATTCCCATTGTATGTTTGGCTCCATGAACCTGAAAATGAGATTCCAGCTACTCTTTTCTTTTAAAGCTGTTTTTAACTTCAGAAATGATCATACTCCCAAAAGATACAATGACATTTTCAGAGGTACAAAAGACAGAATATCATCAAGATTGTATAGCATCATTCTAATGATAATTCGCCTTAGGCTGTGGCAATGGTAGTACTTTTTAATCAATACTTTCAGAGGATACTTACAAAAAAAATGGAAGCTGCCTTCAGTACAAAAGCATTTTTTTCCATTTCACATTTAATTCAAGTTGTTTAACTTTTCATTCAATTATTCCTTAATAAAAATAAGTTTGGTGAATATATTGTGTTTCAAATAAAACAAATGTTTGGTTTTTTTTTTTAGGTGGTACATTTTAATCTTTCAAAAGGGTAAAATAAGTTTCAGCAAGAGTAACTTTTTTGTGAAGGTCACGAATGTAAAAAAAAATCTAAAAGGACCACCAACCTCATTCCTAATTTGTGGGATGGGGCCTGAATAGCAGAGCCCCGAGTGTTGCTCAATTGTTAGGCGGGGTTGTGCTGGAACTTGTAGGCCATAAACCATGGGAAGCTGAAGGTAGTCATGACCATAAAAGGACAAATGTTACAACCCTGAGATAAGCAAGTTCCAGCGGTCCCTGCCTATCAATTGAGCAGCACTCGGGTCTCTGCTATTCAGGCCCCATCCCATATCTCCCCCTTCTTGTTGCACAAAAAGAACCTTCTTCATCGAGTGTGCTATTATTCTTTGCAAGCATTCTAACAGAAAGGCAGTAAGAGAATAAAAACAGCCAAAGCATATATGATCATCTTTACCAAACTTCTCAACCATCCCAATAGACCCCATCTTCCAAAAAGTTTATCTAACCAATCCCAACTATCATCTTATTGGAGTTTAAAGACCCCATCTTTAAGCTGTTGAATACTGGCATGAATCGATTCTGAGTGGTCGGAGAGACTCATACAACACACGCCTTCAAAATCCTCACAGCTGTGGCCTTGTGTTAAAAGCAAAAAATCTATAGCAGTTCTATTTTGCAAGGTAGCATGACGAATACTATCTACATCTAATAAAAGACCAGACAATACATTACTAGTAACATTTGTCTGTTTAGCAAGCCAGCAGCCAAGCTTATCTAAAGTCGCTAAAGCTCTCCCAGCTGCAATTCCAGGTAACAAAAGAAAGGCATGTAGAAAAGGGGTTGTTAGGTGAGGCGGTGGCAAGACACAAAGTGTCTTGTCAGGTCAGGTTTGCCAATGTGACCCACACATTTACTTAAGCAAGAGGAGGGGGAAAAAGACTACCCCAAAGAGGTAAGGGTCCTATACTTATTGTTATCAAAACCAGACACCCATCATGGTCTCAAGTTCTTTCAAAGTAACGAGTCAGAATCTGGTCCTATCCAGGTGCTCCGAGGCTCCCTCAGTGTCTTAGTCATCAGCGTTGTCATCAGTCTCAGTTGTTCGTGGTCCCAGAGGGTTCAGGAGTTTGTTGATCAAGGGGGTGATCGGAAGGATGATCGGAGTTGTCACTGGATGATTGTGGTAGGGATTCACAGAAGGGTCGTACGTTCTTCGCCGGAATCCACCTGGGGCCTTTTTCTGTACTGGTAAGGTGCTCCATGGTCAGCGCAGCCAATGCAGCGTTATTATGACCCACATATGTAAGGAGGAGTGCCTGAAGTCCCCTTCTCCAGTGTGACTCCCATAGCGAGTATTGAGTCAGAGTCAGTAACAACTGCTCTAGAGACTTTAGATCACAAGGAGTCATAACATATGTGTCAAACACAGAAGACAACAGACTCACAAAATAAGGGGAGGAAAGCCAGTGCTCGGTGACAGTACGGTGCAGTTCTTTAATAACCAGAAAAGACAGGACTTCCCATTGCGCCCCCCAGCCCTGATAAATCACTGGAGCCACTATTGTTCTAGCAACCTCCAGATCCCCCTCTTTCAGGGCTTCTTGTCTTATGTTAGCCCACACATCACATGGGTCAGGAGGGTGTAAGTCCGGATCCTTATCCGGATCGACTGGACCCAGATCGAAAGGGTCTTCCTCCAGGGGGTAACTGGCGGCGTATTCATTTAAAGGTCCAGGACGCGGTGGTCCAGAAGGCAGTGCCCTAATTTACACAGAACCTTTTACTGAAACAGTGGTATGGCCAGCAAAGTCTCTGGCCATACCATTTACTGAATCTACCACAAAGAGTATTAGAAGATAATTTTGCTGTATTGGTTTTTCCTGTATTATTATACTTATCATGCTTGAAATTTGTATTAAAAGAATAAGTGACTAAGCACTTTTTCAGTGGTGTTAAGAAAATATTACCTGTCACATTGGAAATGTATAAATACACAAGACCATGTATATCTATCCATAAAGCACATATGCACACCTAAGGACTGAACAGATCAAATCCAGAATGCATTCAGGAAGAGTAATTTGCTTTTAAACACATGTACCCACATGTGTTTGTGTTTATGTCTGTCTATCTATACATAAACAAGTAATCAGAAGTAATGTTTTCAAAGTATGATGTTAAATGCAGTATCTAACAACAAGGTTAAATGTAGTATCTAACAGCAAGGTTTTTACACTAAATACACAAGCATATCTGCGTAACCTACCTGATAATTTGTGATACAGCATTCAGAGGGATTTAGGTAAAATGGCATTTTAAGCTTCCTTCTGCAAAGTCTGTATTTAAAAAAAACCCTTCATTATTTTTAAATGGAAAAAAAAATAATTTATTGTTTGTTTCCTGTTGTATTGAGTTTTTAGATCAGATTATTTAATAATATAAAAAAATCTTCAAATTCTTAAAATTATGACACTTCTGGGATGATGAATTCTTCTCCCCCCCTTACAGATTTGTGGCTAAGAAAATTATTTTCTTGATTGCCAGCTAGTAGAAAAAGGCATCACAAGTTGAACATAAAATAAAACTGAATCCCACACTCTACATCAAGTTCCTTCCTTGGCACTGCTTTCACTGATGTAAAACTGTCAAAAATGTGAGGAAGACAGCTATGGATAGTTATCAGAATACATTCCATTTCTTAACATCATAAATGTAAAGAGATATCCTTCAAAATATCTGTGATTGCCTATCGTCTTTTACAGACTCATGACGATCATCCAAAAGATGTGCAGTAAACAGATGTTTCTGCTTCTTCCCATTGCATATTTTGCTCTAATATAAAAAATATCTCTAAAGGAATATATTGTGTAGTTGATTGGTTGACTGGCAATTTTTGAGAAATATGGCCAATGTCCCAAACTTTTATATTCATTCTTTGATCACATGATGCAATAGATAAAGAATATGTGTGAAAGGAGTTTAAAAAAATCAAAAACTGAAGGAGGATGGAGGAGAGGACTAGGCAGAATAATAAGATGAAATGGGTAAGAGAATAAGAAGTGGTTTTGATTTGGTTTGGTTTAATTTTTATTTTTATTTTTTTTTGTTCTGAGTATTTTGGCTTTGGTTGTGTTTGGTTTGCTTTTTTTTGTTGCTTGTTTTTAATTCCTTTTTATTTTATAGAAAAAACATAAATGCTAGGTACTATGGGATAGCATGAACATGACCTTGACCTAAGATTAGCTAAGATCCTCGTATCAGTTTTCCAGTGAAAGTTTTATTTTCATCCATTAGTCCAGTATCAATTTGTGGGTTTTTTTTGACAAAACCCTTGTAAGAATGATCAAGTCACTCTTAAGTGAAGGAGAAAGCATTAATTTATTTTTTTAAATACTTGCGTAAGTTAATGTCATATTTTAAAAAAAATATTGTAAGATGTATAAAACCAGTACTACTATTTTAAAAGTAATAGTACTACTTAGATTTGTCTGTGTCACCTTTTTAAAACATCTATTACAAATTACTAGATCAAGCATGCTGCAAGTCTTTGTTTAAACTTCTATCTCAGCAAAACTCTGTTTAAAGTACAGAACCATATTTCATCCGTGATTCAAATTTTGCAAAGATTACTTGATACTTCAGTAGCTGCCTGTTCCATTCTAAATGCTTCAGTCATATGCATCGCTTTTATGTAAACATATTGCAGGGCAATAAAACGTTGTAAGTTCGTTTTCTGACAGACTAGCTACAACTACAATTTACAAACATCACCAGAGAGAATCCCATGTCTAATTGACATAATTTGAATTTTGTTAGTTTATGCAAAGAATTAATTGAAATATTTATCTTTCTACTTTGAATATTTTGGAAAGATTATACTAATGGCAATAAGCCCACTTCCATTGTAAAAAAAAAAGAGGAATGGAAAAGACCAACACGGCTGAGTCAACACCTGCTGGTAAAACTAAAAGGTAAGAAGGAACTACACAGGCAGTTCACGCAGGATCAGGCATTCTGGGAAGAGTATAGGGATGTTGCCCAGTTATGTAGGGAGAAGGTAAAAAGGCCAAGGCGTGTCTGGAGCTGAACCTGGCAAAGGATGCTAAGCATAACAAGGGCTTCTACAGACATGCCAACCAGAAAAAGAAGGTTAAAGAAAACATACCCCCTCTGATAAACAAGAATGACAAGGTGGTAACAACAGATGAGGAAAACTCTGAGGTTCTCAACAACATTTTTTTGCCTCAGTCTTCACTAACCTCTCTCCTCACACCTCCAGAGTTGAAGGACCAGGCAAAAACAGGGGCTATGAGAATGAAGAACTGCCCACTATAGGAGAAGGGCAGGTTCAAGACAATCTACGGAATCTGAAGCTACATAAGTCCATCAGACTTAATGAAATCCATCCACAGGTCCTGAGGGAGATGGCAGATGAAGTTACTTGTGGGAATGAGATAGTTGGAGACATGCTGCTGAGCGAGAGCTCGGCGGGTGTTCTTGTGTTGATGGGACAGAGGCCTTGAGATCAGTAAAACAATGTCCTTATATGTTGATATGTGTGATTAGTGAAACAGATAGCAGTGCACCGAAATAGTAATGTTTGTTAGCTAGGCGAGATAAACATTTAAATGTAGCCAATTGTATTGCTCACAACAGTGTATGGACATCCACTTGTAACCTATTCGTGTAAAGAGCACAACGTGTGATCAAAAGACAGAAACTATATATGCTGGAAAAGAGAAACAATAAATGTCTTTGCTTCACCATTTAGCGGAGTGTGTTCCATTATATTTTAAAAGTTGTCGCAGTCTGGTGAAATTCCCAATGACTGGAAAAGGGGATATATAACCCCCATTTTTAAAAAGGGGAAAAAGGAAGACACCTGGAACTACAGGCCAGTCAGTCTCACTTCTGTGCCTGGCAAGATCATGGAACAGATCCTCCTAGAATCTCTGCTAAGGTACATTGAAAATAAGGAGGTCATTGGTGACAGCCAGCATGGCTTCACCAAGGACAAGTCATGCCTGACAAATTTGATGGTCTTCTACAAGCGTGGTACAGCATGGTTAGATACAGGGAGAGCAACAGATGTCATCTACATGGATTTATGCAAAGCATTTGACACTGTCCCACATGACTTCCTTGTCTCTAAATCAGAGAGACACAGATTTGATGGATGAACCAACTTGCAAATAAGGCACTGGTTAGATGGATGCACTCAAGGAATTGCAGTCAATGGCCCGATGTCCAGTGGTGCCATTTCTCATGGGTCAGTGCTAGGACAGGTGCTGTTTGACATATTTCTCAGCAACTTGGGCAATGGGATTGAGTGCACGCTCGGCAACTTTGCTGATGACACCAAGCTCTATGGGGCCATTGACATGCTGCAGGGAGTACAGGACCTTTACAGGAATTTGAATAAGCCCTGTGTTCCTGTAAACACTGTCATATCTAGAAAAAAAAAAAACACAAAACAAAACAAAACTACTAGATTTGAGGGATTTGGAATTTAAAAGCATTTTATAGACTTACAATAGACACCTCTAAATCACCTGTTGCAGGGAAGATTCTACAATTGTGCATGTAGCACATGGGATAACAATAACCACCTCTACTCCTCAATGACTATGAACAAAAGAGCAAGAAAGAATCTCATGGAAAATCAATGGAAACAGGATGGAAACAAAGCTTGCCAGACCTGTCCAAATATTAAGAAAAATATATTTTTGTGAGTATTTTAAATTTATTCTACAAAAGTCTGAATTTCAGGCTTTCACAAGAAGCTTCTGAAACAGAAATACACTTTAAAGCTCCAAGGTTGTAACTTATTAAAAAATGTGGTAAGATGTATCATCATTTTTGCCCTGGTGTTTTTTGAACTACCTTCACACCATGCATGGAATCACAAAAGAAAGCTGACAGATCTGTTCTCCCCGGCTTAGGTTTTCACTCTTTAGAAACTTTGTTTGCTGCCCATGTGTGCAGAGTATGACAGCTATTTGTGTTATACAAACGAGGTTTCCTCATGAATTAGATCTCAATTGCATGCTTATCATATTGTCCATTGTTAAAAAACAAGCACTCAACTTTATTATATTTAATATTATGACACAAGCTTAAAACACAGGAGAATACTTTGTTAACCTGCTTAAGCTTCTTAGTTTAAATAGCTTTATTATATTACATAGTGAATTATTTCAGCAACATGATAAACATCAACATACTTCCTTCAAATGACTTCACATTAAACATAGCATTTCCTCCAAAAAAACTTAGTATAGAAAAAAGAGAAAAACTGAAGTATAACAATCAAGTTTCCAGTAATTCTATTTTTCATTGTAACAGCTGTCTGTCTTGTATCACATTCCCCAAAATTGTCAAATTACGTTTCTGTTAGTAGGAAATAATTCTGATAAAACCCGTAACGTGATACTGTTACTGTCTGCTGCTGCCTGGCCTTTATTCACTCCTAAAAGATGGTTTCTCACAAGGGATTTAATGTACAAAAATGCAGCTTATGTCTAGAGAATCTTTCATTTTTACAGATCATTTCCTCTTTGGTTCATGTTATCTCTCTCACTTTGAAATCATGTCAGCTCCTGTGTTTGATGACTATGTTAACATTAGTTCCAAAATGCAACATCATCAAATTGCACATGTAGCATTGAAGTATATTTATGTCAAGGTCTCTTCAGTCAAGCCATGCTAAAACAAACAAACAAACAAACAAACAAGAACCCACCAAAGAAACCCCAAAACCATGAACAAATTCACTTTCTGGTTACACAATTAGGAAACAAACCCCTTTTTCTTCACAATCTCTTGAAACAAAAGAGATTAATTAATCACTGATATTACCAACTAACATTATCACAGAGGGTGAAGAAATGTTTTTTTCATGTTCCAGGAAACACAATCATATGCTGGAATACAGTTTTGCACAGAACCAGAAAAATTTAAGATAAAGAAATAGTAAAATTAATTACTCACCCTGAGCTTGCAGGTTTGGAACTCAATCAAAGATTCTCTATCCTGAGATCTGAGAGACACAAAACAAAAGCTTTCTATCACCACTGACAAAAAATAGTTAGATATTAGATGTTAATCAAAATGAGAAAATGATAGTTCAGAACTTCTAATAATTAGCATAAATATATGATGAAAATCATATGATGAAAAAAAAATGTGATGAAAATCAATTGGCTTAAACCTTGACTAACATACTTTGGAAAAAACGGAATTTTTTTGTCAGAAAAGCAGCCAAATGAAAGCCTAAGCTTTCAAGTGTGTTCAGTCTTCTTCTCTCTACCCCACAGTAATGTTCTGAGGAAAAAATAATTTTAAGCTCTCTACTGGAACTGAGAATTTGTGAATTTCCGTGGAGTTCAATAAACTCCAGGGATATCTGGATAGAAGAGGTTCAAACTGTACACCAGAGCAGTTCAAACTACGATTTGAGAAGTTTATTTGAACATAAATAGCTCATCAGAAAGCAAACTGCTTTAAGGCTCAGAAGATATTAAAAAAAAAAAGAAATCAGAGTGCATTCTAAGATTTTGGTATTAAGAGTGAGAGATTAAAACAATTAAAATATAATAGAGGATATACATTTCATGTTTGAAAGGAATCAGAATGCTCTGTGACAGCTGATGAAAGTACATTGCAGTAAAAGTAATAGAGAATCTGGCTGGGGTGGATGTTAGTAAGTCTGGGGATGCAAAAATGGAATTTCTTCTATATAAGCAGAGAAAGAAAACAGATTAGTATAGCCAATCTCCTTTATGAGCATCAAATACAAATGATTTATTATTGAATTAACATTCATTTCATGGACCTGGATGCATTTCTTTGTAATTGCTAGGATTTGTTAAATTTATCAATACCATAACCATGCTTATTTCATTAATAAGGCTTAAGGTTACACATTAGCTTAATAAGAACAATCTAAAATTGATTTTCCTACAGCAAATTAGTTTCCAACTTTTTGTCTATTTTTCTCTTTCCAGTACAACATTAATGAAGATTAATGATCAAAATTTAAAATCTGGCAAGTAAATATTAGAAAATATACAAAGTAAAAACTTGCCTGTTTGAATAATAGAAAAGAAGGATGCATAGAAAAAAATATGTATAAATCTAATATTAAATTGATTTTAGTTTTATGATAAAGGTAATTAACATATAAAAGAAAAAGATGAATGATATAGTGGTAGTCTACATGCTTTGGAGGAAGTATGTAAGTCTCTGTAATTTAAAGATTATTCAAAATATCCTATTAACAGATTATCTATGCAGTGCTTGCATTGTTCTAATAACTTTTCCATAGTGCATTAACTAAATTAGGTTTGTGTTTTGATTTTTATAGAGTTTTGTGTGTTCATTTTGGGACGGGGTTTTGGGTTTTTCTTTTGTTGGTTTTTTTTTTTTTTTTTTGGTTAATGGTTCAAAGAGTGGCAGATTTTTTTCCAAAGTAGTTTGGACATCATCAAAAAAAAGAACCTGAGGATAACAATGTGTATACGTGGCCTCTCTTTATCCTAAAAAAAATAAATTCATGGAGATCAGGTTATTTTTATTTTTCAAGTGTCTAACAAAGTTTTGAGCTGGCCATTTAAAAGTGAAAATTACATGGTTCCAGCAGAACCTTTTCGATATGTTCTAGTTAAAGACCTCAGAATTTCCACCACAACAATGCACTCTGTCTTAGGTCTCTTGAGTTGCTGAACAGTCTGTTCTGTCACTACAGAAGTCATCATGCAATATTGCCATTATGTTTCCAGGGAGGGGTGGGGGTAGTGTGCAAGAAAAAACCCAAACCCAATAAAGCTCGTGTTTTAAGAGTTGAATTTACTCTTATCTCTCCAAATATTTTTCCCAGGACATTTTTTTTTTTATTATTTTGTCATTTCCTTCGCTTCCTTTTCCTTTCCTTATGAAAACAGCAGAATATGATCACTAACATAAGTATTATAGCACAAGTTGCCTCTTAAGACAAATACAGTTTGTAAGTTTGTCCAGAAAAGTCTACACTATTCTGTGACTCACAGCACCTTTTTACTGTGTTTACACATTTTGAAACTGTGTGGGGACAGTTATGCTAGGATATTTTGCTGAGTTTTAACCCATCAAAAACAAAGCATTATGTAGGATTGAAATTGGGTGCAAAACTTAAATCTTATTACCTTCCCTTCAGAGAGTCAATCCATTATAACACCACTATAATCCTTACATAGAAAACTTCCAAGTACTTTAAACCAAGAAATTGTAGGTTAATGAATTTCAAGCATAATCCTAGTTCTGTTGTGCACTAAAATATTGATCTAGAAAAGTCACAAATTCTTTTTGTCCACAAGCTTTCCTGCTCCTTAAAATTGTCTTGGGAGTTTCAATTAAACTTCCTAATACAATTTGAGAGGTTTAGATAAAAAGTGCTATTTTTTATACTAAAGATTATTTCTATGTATATAAAAATAAAATATCAATAAGATAGTTCATTATGTTGTATTGCCAGCAAATTAATCATACTTTGGAGAGAACAGAAAACTCTACCTCCTGAAGGTAATTCAGTTTTATTTTAAGTAAAAAGTTATTTATTCTCCAAGTTTGCAAACTCACACAACTCAGGGCATAATTTAGCAACATTTAAATGCTTAACCAGTTCTCACTTTTGTAGGATCTTTCTTCAACAATTGTCAATCTTTTAAGGCTTCTTTATACTGTATTTCTTTAAATTTCACAAGATCTCTGTTGTCTGCAATAATCACAATTTTAGAAAACAAGCAGAAGGCTACTATCCTATGAAAATGCTTTATTGACATCACTTAATTAAAAATCACTGACAGATATTGTTATTAATCAAATAGTCTATTGTATTTTCAAATTCCTTTTATAACACCCCTTATTTAAAGACAACATGGGAACTACCAGGCAGTAACAACTACTAGACGATGACTCAGTACTGGACAATGTTAGTGTACCTTTCTTTCAACAGGTCAGAAAACAACATGAAGGGATTAAAACTCTGCTTTCAATTGTCTTTTGCATTTCAACCTTAAAATACTGGTAATAAATCAGCATAGAGGTGAGGCCACACCTTGAGTATTGTGTCCAGTTTTGGGCACCTGAATATAAGAGATACTGAGGTGCTGGAGTGAGTGCAGAGGACAGCAATGACGCTGGTGAAGGGCCTGGAGAACAAATCGTATGAAGAGTGATTGAAGGAGCTGGGACTGTTTAGTTTGAGGAAGAGAAGAGGCTCGGGGGTGACCTCATCACTGTCTACAACTATTTGAAAGGACATTGTAGAGAGGTTGGTGCTGGTCTCTTCTCCCAGGTAATTAGTGATAGAACAAGAGGCAATGGCTTCAAGATCCAACAGGGTAGGTTTAAAGTGAACATTAGGAAAGAGTTTTTCACAGAAAGAGTAGTCAGGCATTGGATTAGACTGCCCAGGGAGGTGGTTGAGTCATTATCCTTGGATGTGTTTAGGAGTCGTTTAGATGTGGTGTTGGGGGATATGGTGTAGGGGAGAACTTTGTAGAGTAGGGTAGATGGTTGGACTCGATGATCCCAAGGGTCTTTTCTAACCTAAATGATTCTATGATTCTATAAAAGAGACAGGCAGATTATTCCGTTACCTCATTCTTCCACAACTGGAAACATTCAAATACAGGCTATGGTAAAAGATTTTTAGAACAGCTCTGTCATTTTACTTGATAACTGTCCCTCCTTCACAAAAACCCCAAACAGTCCCTACTTACTTTCAAATGTATGTTTGATTTATGGGCTTTAAATCTTGCACTAGTTTCCCAACAATAGATATTGCACAACTTTTTTCTATTCTCAATTAATCAAAATTTTTGTGAAGCTGATGAAATATCTTGAAAAGACACAAAAATATCAGCTGAAGAAATAAAAAGTTCCATTAAATTTTATAATACCATTTTCATAAGCTCTTGAGGGGATATTCTGATTTATGGCAAAACACAGTCTTATGTATTTCAAAGCCTAAAAATTCAAAAACTTATCCAATTCAATTATATTATGGGAATAATCTTCATAATAATGTATATAAAATTCTTGGCAGGTTATGCATAAACTTGCATAAAATACCTCTCTTTCACTTTCTTCTCAGTATTAACCTTAACAGAAAATCCACCTTTATTACGAAGACATTAAAATTTGGGCTTCCCTGGTGCAGCATAGAGCCAATATTTTATGTCACAATAATACAAAATGTTTTCTATTAAAGACTAACTTTTTCTTGTGATATTCTTTTGGTAATGTAATTTTTTTATGTGAATTGGAAGGACTACACCTGCACTTCAGGACAGATGCTCTGTCTTAAGTGTGGTGGTCATGATGCCCAGATACACACCCAACTGTATGCTGTATCAGGGTGAAACCTTACCATGATATATGACACTTAAAAGCAATCTCAGGACAGGTAGGAAAGTAACCATAGTATGCTAGAATATGTCCTGAAGATTTGGATGTCTTGAGAAGCAGTAGTGTGCTACTACTAGTAGTGTCTTTTATCATAAAGAATATGACAAAATCTATGCTGTAATGGAACTTACAGTATTAGGCTGTGTTAAATTTTTGTGTTTCCACACTCTATCCAGTTATTTCTGGTTTGTTTCTATTCATTTGATGGTGATACTCTTACATTTTTGTTGCACAATTTCTAAATTCTGTTTCTATCTTCTGGGGCATTTACAGTCCTGCCCAGTCACCTGACAGCCACAGATCCTGACCCCTTTCTCTTGACACCTGCCCTTCAGATATTTATGAGCATCCGTGAGATCCCCTTTCAGTCTTCTCCACGCTAAACAGACTGAGGTCTTTCAGCCTTTCTTCATAAGAGAAGTGTTCCTTCATCATCCTTGTAGCCCTCCGTTGGACTGTCTCCAGCAGTTCCCTGTTCCCTGTTCTTCTTGAAGCAGGGGGCCCAGAACTGTACTCCAGATGCAGCCTCACCAGGGCAGAAGGGGAGGATGTCCTCTCTCAACCTTCTGGTCATGCTCTTTTTAATGCATTCCAGGGGACTACTGGCCTTCTTGGCCACAAGGGCACATTGCTGGCTCATGGTCAGCTTGCTGTCTACCAGGATTCCGAGGTCCCTCTCACTACAGAGCTGCTTTCCAGTAGGTCAGCTGCTAACCTGTGTACTGGTGTATGGGGTTATTCCTCCCTAGGTGCAGGACCTTACACTTGCCCCTGTTGAATTCCATTAGTCTTCTCTCCACCCAACTCTCTAGCCTGTTCAGGTCTCACTGAAAGACATCACAGCCCTCTGGTGTGTCAACCACTCCTCCCAGTTTTGTATGATCAGCAAACTTGCTGAGGGTACACGTTGTCCTCTCATCCAGGTCATTGATGAACATATTGAAGAAGACCAGACTGAGTACTGGCCTCTGGGGAACACCATGAGTTACAGGCCTCCAATTGGACTCTGCACCACAACCCTGAGCTCTGCCACTTAGCCAGTTCTCAACCCACCTCACTGTCCACTCATATAACCAACACTTCCTAAGCTTACCTATGAGGGTGTTACATGAGGGAGACAGTGTCAAAAGCCTTGCTGAAGTCAAGATAGACAACATCCACTGCTCTGCCCTCATCCACCCAGCCAGTCAGTCTGTCATAGAAGGCTATCAGATTGGTCAAGCATGATTTTCCCTTGGTGAACTCATGTTGACCACTCCTGATGGCTTTTTTTCTTCTACGTACTTAGAGATGGCATCCAGGATGAGCTGTTCCATCACCTTTCCAGGGGTGGAATAATGGTTAAAAAACAGTTGGTGGATACAGCTGATTCATATTTTGCAGGTGTGCTTAAAAGACTAACAACACAAACACCCCCTTAGTAAAACCACAATTATGCAATATTTACCTTTTTCCCCCCTCATGTTAAAAAAAAAACAAACATGCTATATCAATTCATAAGTAAATTTGCCTTACGGAGACAAAGATATAAAAACATTTCAGAAAAGTAATTCTTGTTTCTTAATTAGCATCCTTTATAAATAGTTTGAATTTTCTTCAAGCTTCACTGACATTACCTTTCAACACAGTATTGATAATTTTCAAGTCACAGTTCTACGTAGTTTTCCACTTTAGTTATATACCCCTTCATAAATGATTACCTATAAAACCTCTACCATAGGTTAAGAATGCATATACAGGTTTCAGAGTACATGTTATACTGTAAATATACACTCCTTAATAATTATAGCTTTTTTATATGACTGTGGTCATGGAATTGATTTTAAATAGAGGACAAATGTAAGAAAACATGATGTAAATCCTTCCAGAGATACTCTATTTCCCTTTCAAAGAAAGGTTAGTAAGTTTAGTTTACCATCTTTCAGATTTGATTCAGTTCTTATGATCAATTTGAAATCAGAGAAGCCAGACCAGTTTTCATAGAAAAGAACTGAAGTCCAACAGTTTTTTAGACAAAGATCTGTTTTGGTTTTCTCTTATGCTTTTTTATGGGTCTTCAAACTGGCAGGTGTTTATGTGAAGTGCTGAATACTCAGTTAAGTTACTATCTCTGTAACATGTAGATAAAATTGAGACTTTTAATTTATTAATAAATGTGTAACAAGCTAATTACCTTTAAAAAAAAAATATTAACTCATTCATAAACATATTAAATGAAACAACTGAGGGATTAGTTTTCTCCATTTAAAAGTTTTTGATAGAATTTTATTGATTAACAAACTAGTCACAAATTTAAAATCTGTAGATGAGAAAGAACTGCTGACACCTCCTTAATGGAAGAACTGAACATAACTGTAGTATGAAGTGGAAGGGAGCTAACTTTTGGTACTAAGAGGTGTATGGGACATACTATCATTAACAGTTATTAGAAGTTATTAATATGCTATCATCTAACACTTCTTAGAGAAAATGTAGCTCTGAAATGACAGAAATGTCTATTTTCAGATAAAAGATTCAAATGTTATTAGCAACATTAAGTCATGTAGCATGAGTTATTTACAAATCAGAAGCTATCCACTGAGTTACAAAATCAATTAAGTTCTTGAAAATAAAAATATGAATATTTGATCTAAGCCTTCAATTTACATATTGATCAGATTTTGAAGTTGTTCTTTAGTTTCCTCCACTCAATTACAATAATTATTTAGAGTTCAACATACAGCAGAGTTTCCATTTCATAAAAATGTTAGATGTCAGAACTTTAATGTATTTCATGTTTTTAAAGCAAATTTAAAACTTCATTACCTTTGGGACTGTTTTTCCCTTTATTTTAATGTTTGAATTACATTTTTGATCTGGCTTTTTTGCAGCTGTTGATCTGTTTTCTATTGAATCAATTTGTACAGAAAGCAGAAAGAAGAAAAAAAACCTCATCATAATCTCATTAATCTAGTAATCAACCATATAAGGCCACTCACACATCCTTGATTCTTCAAATCTTGGGCTTTCTTGTGAATACAGTCATACCGCAAGAATTTGCATTCATGACTAATCTGTCTCACAAGTTGTTGCAAAAACTAGGAAATCAATGCCTGTAAAGAAAGTAAAAGCCCAAAAATATTCTCTTTAAAACAAGCCTTCTAGGCCCCTAGAAAAATTATTTATAGTGTGGGAAAAACCAGAAACATTTAATTTTATCATTTGTTTCACAAAATCATCCCACAATCGACACAAGGAGGGTGGCTTCACGTTGATTATATTAATCTGCCAAAGTGACCGATGTCTGCAATACTATGTGTGCTCTGATGTTTGGAGTTGATATCTTATTTAGATATCCTATGGTATGTACAATTTTGGAATGGCAAAATATCAAATGCTCGGACAATCATCACCTTCAAAACATTCTCTGCAAATCTTAATCAGTTTGAAAACAAAATTACATCTTTGTCAGAAGGCACACCAC
This sequence comes from Gallinago undulata, assembly GCA_026546715.1. NCBI lineage: Eukaryota > Metazoa > Chordata > Aves > Charadriiformes > Scolopacidae > Gallinago > Gallinago undulata. The sequence goes on from JAOTQQ010000019.1 coordinate 31,906,590, forward strand.
AAAGACTTGGGAAGATCAACAAAAGAATAGGAGCCTGACTTTTATATCAAAGGCACAAACCAGTGCTGAATAACTAATAAAAACTTATCTGTGGAAATGGTTAAGAACTGATATAAAACTTGATTCCACAAGCTGTAGAACCTAGTAGTACATCATAATATTATTTCATACTAAGAGGAGAATTAAGTCTACATTCTTCTAAAAAAAAAACAACAAGCCCACCCCCAAAACACCCAACCAAACAACAAAATATCCAACACAAACAAAAGAAAACACAAAAAACAGGAAAGAAAACTGCACACAAAAACCTACAATCTAAAAATTTTCAGAAAAAAAATTTGCAATTTCAAAGGAATATGAAGATCGGATGAAGGAGGTATAAGATGCTTAGCCTTTTAAATGTATTAGTTCTCTTCATAAAGTCCATTTATAAAAGTGTTTATATTAATGTTGCTTATATTAATAGCCCAGCTTTGGTGTTTGCTCATTAGTTTAAGAACAGAACTCAGAACATTCAGTAGTCTCCATGAATTCCTTTGGGGATAGTCCAATATAACACTATAATCCTATTTAGTCCAGCATGTAACAATGCAATTACTTGTTTCGGTTTTATTCAGTGAAAACTTGTTCTACGTAAGAAGAAACAGAATGAGAGCGAGTAACACCACAAAAAAATTTGGAAAATCACATGGTGAAAAGGAAAGCATTCTTTTTAAAGATTTTAAATTAAAGTTACTAAAATCTAGCTTTGTAAAACTATGATTTTGTGAAAGACAATGCAATGATGTGCTGTTCACAGAATCACAGAAATGATAGGGGTTGGAAGGAACCTTTAGAGATCATCTACTTCAACCCCCCTTCCAAATCAGGTTCGCCTTGAGCAGATTGTACAGGACTGCATCCAGGCGGGTTTTGAATATCTCCAGAGGAGAAGACTCCACAAACCTCTTGGGGCAGCCTGTTACAGTGCTCTGTCACTCTCAAAGTAAAGAAGTTTTTCCTCATGTTCAGATGGAATTTCTTGTTTTCCAGTTTGTGTCCACTGCCCTTTGTTCTGTCGCTGGCCACCACTGAGAAGACCCTGACCCCTTTTCCTTGACACTTGCCTTTTAGATATTTATAAGCATTGATGAGATCACAATATGATAGATCACAATAATGAGGTCATTGTTGCACAATACATAACCTTTCAAAGGATACTGTATATGTCCTATATTCTGTTACTATTTTTTTTTGGTAGAAAGACAGAAGAAAACAAATCAGTAATATCATACTGTAAATTCTAAAGGTGTGAGAAAAATTACATTTAATTGCAGGTGTCACAGCACAAGCAATCACTTTTGGGAGTGCAGAATTCAAAAGATACATCTATTGTATGATTCTTTTTATTGTTCTCTACGTTATATCAAGAAACATTTCTTCTGCCAATTCTATTTATAGAGGTGTACTACTGAGTATGAAAAAATCTTTTCCCTGTGAAGTCTGAAAAGATAATTTGAACAGCTGGTAATTATATTAGTCTCAGCACTATTTTAAGTTTTCAGATACACCAGAATTATTAAAAACTAGCATGCCTGGGTTACCAAATATTGACAGGTGGCATGCAAAACTCTTAAAGCAACAGTTAAAAATATCAAGTAATGTTGCAATTGTTGTCAATTTATGAAATCCCATAATGAAAATAGCTGATCTGTAGATAAATGTTTTAGATAATGAAATATGGTAGCTAAAAGGGAAAATAAAAAGGTTCAGAGCCATGAAGAAAAATGTTAAGTGCTGCCCATTATGCTGCCCATTATACACAGCTGCCAACATATTTTTTTGAGGGTGCAGCTTCCAGTTAAACCAATGTTTCAGAGGTGTCTCTGGAAAACTGGAAAAATGCACAGCTAATACAGAGAGGTTAATGATTTTTCTTCTACAATATTACTATACTACAATATATACTGTTATATTTGTGTATGCCAAAGGCTAAGGTCCTGGTTCATTTCAAGCATGCAAGTGTGCAAGAAAGCAATTTTGAAGAACTCAAAGTTTATAAACAAGCAGGTCTGTTCTCATGTCACAGCCTGCTTTGTTGCAATTAGAATAGAAAATTCTGAAGTAAAAAATATATCAGTTATGAATGTGTCTCAGCTTATCATTTTTTCTGAAGAATTAAAAATACTGAAAAAAAACAAAATTTAGTTAAGAAATATTTGGGCTGTATACCCAAATTTTTACTCTATGTATAGAGTAAAAAGTAAAAGTAAAAATTATCTGGAGATATTCAAAGTTTTACTCTATGTATATTTCTTTTGGTGATAACTACATCATTTGAATAACTACAAGATACACGCAGCAAATCACATTCAGAGACAAGAAAATACACTCTTAAAGTAAAAGTATTTTTTAATACTATGTATTATTCTGTGTACTCTTCCATTGTGATCACCTCAAGCAGTAACAAATGATGAGGAGTTGGTATACAGACCTGATGGCTCATAACATTAGGACAACTGTATTTAAACTTCTTAAAGATATCCATGGTATGAGACCACCAGATAATAGAAACCCTGGTGAAAGCTGCTAACTGGCCTTAGACGGGAAGAAAGTCACAGAGATTGGCCCAGAGTTACACCATCAGTGCATGCTGACCACCTAACATACAAAGTAATAGAGAACAAACCTGATAGTTCTTTGGTGAGGGACACACATTCACATGTGTCCAATGTTGTGTCAAGGTGGAGCCGTAGAGTATGAAGGTTGTCCACCTAGCCAGATCAGATGTGCCAGCCATTAGCCAAGTGTCCTCCTCCTTGGGACCCTGGCAATAGGCCTGACTGGGCCACAATCACTGGGTCCCAGCTTATGTAAATATGAAGTGTGAGAAGTGGGTGTAGGACAGAAATGTGAGAAAAGAAACTGCAGTCCATTGAATACCACAATTAGGAAACTGATCTCTGATCAAGTTTCTGAGGAGTGCTGATCTGCTCTGACAATTCTGTACCACCAACACTCTCCATGAGAGTTATAGAGGAAAATAGCAAATGGTCTGTTTTTCAGATATGCTCAGTCAGGGATTTAATATTTACAAGATAGAAGGTTCCAAAGCCTCTCTAGGCTACTTGTGCTGGAATTCAATCACCTTTATGATGAAAAGTTTTTTCTAGCGTCTAGATGGCATTTCTTGTGATGAACTTTATTTTGAATACTACCACTGTACAATATTGGGCAGAGCCTGGCTCTGTCTTCTCTATGTCTTCTCATTAGCTCTCTGTAAATACCAACAAGGGTCCTCAAGGGTGTTCCTTCCCAGGATAAAGAGATCAAGGTCCACAGTCTCTTATAAGACTTCACATGCTCCAGCCCCTAACCACTTTGGTGACTTCCCTGGGAGTTTCTCCAGTAGGTCAGCATCTGACCTATCTGTAGGAACCTCAGACTGGGGACAGTATATGAGTCCTGGACAGCACAAACAGATCCTTCTGCAAATTTGCTGGATGCACCCTTGCTTGTGCAGCTTGGGATGTGGTGATGGATTATTTGCTGCCTGGGGGCACTGCTGCCTGATGGAAAACCTGGTGTCCCTAGGGCCCCAAGGCCTTTTCTGCTGCTACCAGCCAGTCATACCTCATCTGTTCTGTTGCATGTTTTTTTTCAGCGTAGGGGTTGGCCTATACATTTGCTTTTGTTGAATATTTTCATTAATACTTTGAGAAATTAAACAATCAATACTTACTTTACAAGGGAGACTGAACATAAAAAATCATAGATTGGTTTAAATTGGAAAAAAACCTTTAAGATCCCCGAGTCCAACCCTAAACATAACACTTCCAAGTCCACCTGTAAAGCATGTCCCTGAGCACCATATCTACTTCTCTTTTAAACATCTTCAGGAATGGTGAATCAACCACTTCCTTGGGAAGCCTGTTCCAATCCTTGACAACACTTTCAGTGAAGACATTTTTCCTCATAACCAATATAAACCTCCCCTGGTGTAATTGAGGCTGTTTCCTCGTCTTGTCACTTGGGAGAAGAGACCAGCATGCACCTTCACCACAACTCTTTGGACCCAGTCATCCAGCCAGTTTTTTACCCAGCTGTTTTGTACACCTGTCATTATATTCTTTTAATAATCATTATATTTTTGTTAATAACACTGTAGCAGTAGTGTCTTCCTAAAGTATGTATGCATATCTTATATCTGATCACCAGTCTTCCTGAGGTATGTATGCATATTTATATCTGATCACAAATCTTATAATTCAAATAATATACATCATATCACATAACAATGAGTACTTTATGGATTGTTAGCTTTTTATTAAAATTTACTGACTATCCAACAAGTGAGGCCTCTTGTTTTTATGTCATTCACATAATTTACTAACTTTTTAAGTTATTCCTGACAGGAATAAACATTAAATTTTTGGCAACAGGTAAAGAGAAACAGTTGCTATTCTGCATAAAGTTATTGTGCAGGACTTGAATTCTTCTGTAGCAGAGAGCAGACACTCTGATTTTGGTATCCGTAGAATTTTCACCAGCCTGGATCTTAAAACATCCTATTCAGATGTAAATTTTTTCCCAAATAATGCATTCCAAGAGAACATAAATCTGAAAGCAGCTAATAGTTGTCACAGAACACATTCTGCAGTATTATAACTGTAAATTAATAAATCATGTAAAATAGATTTAGATATTTTTATGATGAAAAAGTACATCATATATGTACGTTTTAAAATGTGTTCAGACAGAAATTGACAGTACAAGTAGTAAATGCTGTGCTTTAATTTTTAATGACAAAACACACATAAATACTGGTGAAATTAATGTCTCTAAACTTCACTTACATGATTTAATAACACCTTGACCTGCACTCGAAACCAACAATGGATATCTGAAAAGTATTTTCCACTATCAATCCACAAGTTCTATTGTACCTATCAAGGAATTAGATGGTAAGAAAGCTTTTAGAGGGGATGGCTGAGGAAGAGGGTGGCAAGAAAGATAAAGGGAGAGTGAGTTACAACACAACATAACCATTTACTGGAGACAACAAATTTTCCATCAGAACCCTACAAATAAGACATTTCAGATATTCCCAGGTCACAAAACAAAGAAAGAATTCAGAGTTCTTGTGTGCAAGAGGAAGAGCAATACTTCATAGGTCTTTCTGTAAACTGTATATATACCCTTTTTCTTCCCAGAAAACTCCAAACACACCTAAAACACATATAGGAAAAATACCTGGGAAGATGATTCATGGTGTTTTAACCACACCACTCTTACACATATTCTTGACAACTTTTTAGTTATTTTCTGTAGAGATCACATTGAAGAAAGCACACTGGTAGCATGAACACCGTTGCATCATTCATTGTATGATCTGACCAGATTACTTAAAATTTGCATATATCCTACAATAAGTTCATAAGCACTTCGCTTTCAATGGGAAAATGTTTTTTTTCATTATATCTCCTATGAAGACACACAATTAAATATCAATGTGGAACAATGATGTTCAGAACAATCTGACCAAGGATGGAGAGATGGAGTTAGCAATATGCTCTATATTGAAATGAACACATTTGGTTTTAATTAAAAAATGCATTTATTTCCTTGATGAAGAACAAAGCTGCAATTCATTTATTAAGTGCTATTGTGCTAAGAGAGGCAATATGGTCTCAAAATTATAGTACAGGAGAGCTGGATTCCTTGCTTTGCCACTGATTTATTACTCAGTATAATACAATACATATTTTTGTCTGTGAGGGCATTGAGGCACTGGTTGCCCAGAGAAGTGGATGCCCCACCCCTGGAAGTGTTCGAGGGAGGCTGAATGGGGCTTTGAGCAACCTCGTCTAGTGGGAGATGTCCCTCCCTGTGGCAGGGGGGCTGGAACTCAATGATCTTTAAGGTCACTTCCAACCCAAACCATTCTATGATTCTACAATTCTACTATTTTAAATCATTTTAGACACCAAGTATGTACAAATATAATACTTTTAACATATCTTTGGAACGTAGAACAAAGCCCTCCCTTTTTTTGGTGTATTGTACTGTATACAAAGCACTAATATAAATATCAGCACATCACTAAACAATAATTTCCCTCTCAAAGGTTTCTGTTTCTGTAACTCTCTTTTTGTTCACGTTTTGTCTGCAAAACACATGAACAGGCAAGATCATAAGGTATGGAACAGCCACAGACTCTACAGTTATAAGAACAAAGGAAAGATGAATCAAAGGGTAGCTGCTGTCCTAACCCTCACTTTTTACCTGAACAAGTCTGTATCTGACTTTCGTCACTCTGATTCCTTATGTCTCATACCCTCCTTCTTAATGTTTCTCTCCTGTTTCAGTAATATTCTTTGCTCAGTCCCGGTGAGGTAGTATGACTCCTGAAGATGATGTCAAATACAGTTGGTGGGTATTTTATAAATGCAAAATTATGACTAGGAATTAGGAGACTGTGCTTTTCAAATAAAAATTACATGTTAGGTAGAAGTTCACCCCAAAAATATCACCCTCCCTCCCTCTCCTCCCCCTTAGTCTGACTTATGATGTAGAACCTAAAATGTGAGTCTTCAATTTTTCCCTCAGGTACTTTTTTCACTGGGTTCTCTTTCATAATGTGAGAGTTTTGCTTGAAGTTTAACTAGCTTTCCCCACTGTTACCTTTAATCCAGTGTTTATATGACATGAAATAAATAAAATCATAAATATCAATGCCCAAACAAAATCATGAAAACACACTGTGGAAATGGAACTGAGAGCCATGGGTATGACACAGATTTTCAATATTAAGAAATATTTTAATTAGAAGATCATTTTGCTATGAAATTTTACAATTATGATCCATAATTACTCTGCCTACTTCTGTCTTCCACATAGTATTCTATAAAAATATTGCTCATTTTTAATGCATTACCTCATACATTTCTCATATTTCTTCAAACGTGTGCTATACATTATGTTTATAGAAAAAGAGGTATATTATAATTTTTTTTCTTTTTTTTTTTTTTTTTTTTTCTGAAGTGAGTCAAAGGTTATAGGTAATACACAGGAGTGGTTGCTCTTCTTACCCCATCACAGGCATCTCATATATCATTAGTGGCTTTGGGCACATTTTTCTCAAAACAGAAAAAAATTGTGGTGTATGATTGATTTCCAATTCTTTCAGATGGGACAGTGACATCTTTTCAGATGGCACAGAAGCCAGAGCAATTTAGTCTGGGGTGTCTGTTAAATATCATAGGATCTAACTTGTTTGAAAAGCAACCCTTTTCAACCCATCTAATACCTAAATTTATTTTCACACAGTATTCCTATGAATATTAAACAACATGACATAAGCATGTATTAACGATTAACAAATGAAGGTTCTTTGTATTTTTAGTATGTCAACAAACCAATATTGTGCTGTAATTTCAAAGTTCATTAATTTTCACGTATGAGTATTCTTTAATTTTGATAAAGTATAACATGATTAAAATTTCCCAAAGACTTTTACTGAGAAGATTATGATACAATAAAATAATTATTGTTTTCAATGTTTTCTAATGTCTTCTCATTTCTTAAGACACTGTGACTAATAACATTTCAATTAACAAGTATTTCACTCCTTATAAGTAAGCTTAAAACACTTTTTACACAATAAAACTTATGCAAGGTCTTTGTCCAAGAACATGCAGTGTTTCTTCACAATATAAAAAGATATGAACTGTACCATCCTTATAGATAAAAAACACAAGTCAAACTCTACATTTTTTAATCAGATACAATATGCTTCAGCATATTGACAGAAGCTTCATGTTCCTGATATTCAGAAAATAACCTTTTAATAAGCAAAACTAATTTATGAAAGTTCCTAGTTCAATTAAAATATATGCATAAGTATTCTTAACAAAACTTCATGGGAAAAAACATTGAGATATTGGCAAGATGAAAAAGCTGTATCAGATGAGAATTCAAACTCATCCATAAAAAAGCACTTTTACACATGCACTAATGATAAATACTGCCCATCTGTTTTATAGACTCACAATAGTGGAGAGGTATGATCTGAAAAAAACCTTCATGAAAGCGTTTGCAAAGCAAAAATACAATCCATCAGAGGCAGAATCTCAGACATCTGGGACATAAATTTCATATTGTTATTTGGGAAAGTTAACAGATACTTTATGGGATCCACATGTACTAAGAATATTTTTTTCTGAGCTGGCCAGAAGTGTACATTTGATGCCAGTTAACTAAGTGTGTGCACATGGGTGAAACTGGATGTATTTCAGTAGATTGGAAGTGGAGGGAAGAACTAAGGGGAGATAGTGCTTTCCTGTTAATTCCCTACTCATTTGTTTCTGAAACCAGAGCAAAGAATGACTCATCTGAAAAAAATAAAACACTGAAGGTCTGAAGAGAGGTCATTTGGGTCATCCATTTTTTAATAAATGTGGGTAGTGTATATGCATTTTCTGCCTGCCCGCAGACAACCAGCTAGCACCCATGGGATCAAAATGAAATGGGACAATATTCAGCTATGGACATTACACATTTGTTTTTTATCTAACTGGTATTAGATTAGCCTGATCTAGGTTCCCCTTTCCTTACACTGTTGTGTGGATTAAACAACCAGTTCAGCTACCTGTTTTGTGCAGAACAAATTGCTAGAAGATAATCTTCTTCTGCAAAGCTTCTTATAACATTGAATTTTCCTAAGAGATCAATGTAATACATAGAAAAGGACTGCACATATATGCATATATCTTACACAAAATTGAGATTTTGATGAAGATGTAGAGCTTCACATTTATTTTGAGAAAATTCTACTTTAAAAAATAAGCTATTTGAAATTCATGGTCATCCACCATGATCTTCAGGGATCCTATCTGGGAATATTCTGAATGCATATATACATGGCTTAAATTTTGCTTTTTTTATTATTTTTCCCCATATAATTTATTTCATATATTTAAGCACAATCTGAATCTCATAAAGGTACTCTTATACAATACAAACCATGGTTAAGGGCCACATTCAAAACTCAGAAACTGCAGTCGTTTTTTTGTTCATTGATGTTCAAGTATAGAGGTTACAGAATTCGCACACAGAACTCATATTTTTACACTTAGAGCAGGTTTTCTCTCCAAGCATATACTGTGGCTGTGATAACTTTCCCATTTAACCACTTTTCTCGTTTCTGATAAGTGAAGGCAAAATCTGGCCTTACGGATTAAGTGCTCACAAGTAATTTCTCAACAACATCACACACATAAATGGAAAAAACCATGACAACTGTCTCCAACTATCCTTTTTATTTTTCCCTTGTGCAGAACTCCTAGAAATGTCGTTCTTAAACAATTGAGTGTGGGGGTGGGAAATCCAGCCTGTTAAAAAAGCACAAACAAAGTAAAGAATAAACAGGTGCTATGAAAATATTTTTGTGTCAAAATGGTTTAGGAAAGGTTAGGCTGTACTTGGACATTCTTTTTTGTTATTGGAATATCTATTCATTGAAATTTATTGAATGCACTGAGCATTAGGGGTTCCACATACTAGATTGTGCATTACCCATCAAGTGTTACTTAGATGTCGGTAATTCAACTTTGAAGATACATATGTAAGCATCCAGTATTCTCCCATTTCTTCCATTTAATCATGTGTAACTAGGACGTGTTGAATCTGTAAATGAATTTACTAATTTATAATGCACAATAGAGGATGTTCATCACCGCTACTAGTTCAGCTGTCCATCTGATCTTGTTTCCTCTAGTCAATGGAAACTTGTAAAAGCAGTTTTACACACAGCTATAGTAGCAATCTGCAACTTGCTTGCCTCTTCAATTTTTTCCAAGAAAAGTAAGGTCCCTGCAGTCCCATGATCTGTGTTTTCAGCTGAGATGAAAAGAAATAGATGAAAATGTGGCATAATTCCCCCTTACAGCCTGCACAGCTATTTTTGACAGCCAAGTACATGATGAGTTAACACCTTCACCCACTTCAAACCAAATAAAAGCTCCAATTTTTATAAACAAATATACTAAGATCCTTAAGGATCCTTATGCTAGAGTTAAATTCACATGAGTATAGTATGTGTTACACTCAACTATTTCTTTGAAACTCTGTTTTTAATTCTCAAAGCATTAAATGCAGAAGTAGGTAACATTATACACTAAAATGGAGTTTATATATTTTTTGTGTTATGGAAAGAATCAAGTAGCTAAAGAGTCAACTCTTCACTCATTGTGCAACCTATAAACACAGTTCTCTGCAGAAACAATGTAGAAAAGGGCTAATCCAAGTCAATAATCACAAGACACTCCAGATAGCCTGTTTTTTTCTGTTTTGTCATCTTCTTCAGATACAAAAAAATCCAATAATAATAATAGTAAAGAAAAAAAAATACAACTGGAACAGAAAGTTTTTGAATTATACTTTGTTTACTCATAATTAATTTGAAGTAATATTATTTCCATGCATTCACTACAGTGAAAAATTAGAGATTACCTATAGATTACCTGCTTGTTGCCACATAAAACAAAAAATTATGAGCATTTTTTTTCCACAATCAATATGTACACAATCAATATAATTTAAATAATTTTAAAAATACGCTGTGCGAAAAGGAGACCATCATGTGTCCTTAAACTGATATAGATAAATTCTCTCGTGTTTTCTTCTTCCAACATTTTTCCCCTACTTAAAAGTCTCAAAAGGAATGAAGTAAAATAGCTGAATTTTAGGAGATGGAAAAATCAGATCAAAATGGATATTTCAGCACTCCTGAAATGCATCTTTCTAAGTGATGATGTGTTTGTATATGATGCAGCACAGAATAACGCGCAATGCTCCTTTCTGACAGCAAGTTATCCTTCTAGGTGGAAAATCCATTCTAAGATAAAAAAAAATAAATTGCCTAATGGTCCACAAAATTCTTCAGTATTGTAATAATGCATGGAAAATTACATCAGTGATGGAACTATTAAAGTAGTTGCTTCTAGCCAGTAAAGTGTCAACATTGTCAGCTACGCATTTTTCAATTCAGCATCTACTCTACTTTGAAAGTTCACAGTTTTCTGAATAAGAATTGTGAAGTGACTTAACCAGTTGCCCTATTGAATGTTGCAAGTGATCATTCTCACAGAGTGTTTGATATCATTTCCGAAGAGTAGTAATTGCTACCTAATATTCATAATAGAATAAAAACATTCTTTTAGGTTTTCCACTGAGAATAATTCAATCAGATAAATAAGACTGTGTCCAAAGTTTGCATAGAAACCCTCTGCAATAAAATCATGTTATGGTTTAACCCTGGTAAGCAGCTAAACCTACTCGCTCACTTACCCCTAGTGGGATGAGGAAGACAATCAAAATGGGTAAAAGTGACAAAACTCATGGATTGGGCTAAAGAAAATTTAATAAGTAAAGAAAAAGCTGTGCATGTGAGCAAAGCAAAATAAAGAATTCATTCACTACTTCCTATAGGCAGGTAGGGGTTCAGCAATCACTAGGAAGCCAGGGCTCCATTATGCGTAATCATGATTTAGGGAGACAAACACCATAATTTTTAATGTCCTTTTCCTTCTTCTTTTTGCCAGCTTTATATACTGAGCAGGACATCATATGGGATATATATTTGGTCAGCTGGGATCAGCTGTCCCAGCTAGGTTGTCTCATATTCTTGTGCACCCCCAACATACTCATTGGCAGAGTTAGAAAAAGGAGGTCTCGTCACCATGTAAACACCATTCATCAGTAACTAAAACACCAGTCTGTTATCAAAACTGTTTTCATCACAAATAGAAGACATAGATGCATACAAACAACTATGAAGAAAATTAAGTCTATCCCAGCCCCAAACAGTACAATTATTAATAAATGTTAAAGATTTTTAAAGATTCAAGTGTTTATTATTCACTCAATTTGATTTAAATATTTAATTGCATACCTGAGACATTAACATTACTGTACTGTAAGGTCATCCTCCCTGTAAAAAAGTACTTTTTTTGTGTTCACACGAAATTTCAATGTTTTTTAACTTGTCATCATTATCTTTTGACTTGTCACTGGGCACCACTTAGAAGAGTCTGTTTCACTGTTCACTCATCTGCGTAGTTATTGATGAGATTCCCCTGAGCTTTTTGTTGTCTTGGCTAAACACTCCAAGCTCTCTCAGCCTCTCCTCATATGACAGATAATTCAGTATCTTGATTATCTTTGTGGTCCTTCACTGAACTTCCTCCAGTATATCCATGTGTCTCTTGTTCTGGGAATCTCAGCACTGCACGCAGCACTCAAATGTGTCTTACCAGGGCTGAGCGGAGAGGAAGAATTAACTCCTTTGATCTGTAGTCAGTGATCTTCCTAATGTAGTACAGGAGTTTCTTGCCCCAAGAGCACATTGCTAGTTCATGTTCAACCTGATGTTTCACACCCCCCACGTCCTTCTTTACAGAGATTCTTTCTAGCCAATGAGACCCCAACCTGTGCTGGTGCCTGGAGTTGTTCCCCAGGCACAGGCTTAGCATTTACCTTAGTTGAACTTTAAAGGTTACTATAGCTTCAATGAACTCTAGCCTGTTTGTGCTTCTGTGAATGGCACACCCAGCTGGCCTATCAGCCACTCATCCCTGTTTGGTGTCCTCTGCAAACTTGATGAAGGTACAGTATGTCCCATAATACAGGTCATTAATGAAGATGTTAGACATTCCATTTTTTGAGCAAAGATAGTGAATATCTCAAAACAAAAGTGTTGGGGGTCTGTTTAGGTAGGGCATTTCAGATTCATGTGCTTATGTGTTGTACTTAATTTAGACATTAGAGTGCACATCTAGGACAATAACTTTCCTACAAATTCGGAATAGGTAAATGTTTGATGGTGTGTATGCAATCATACCTCAAATTTTTCTGATACCTAATACATTAATAAATATCTTAGTTATCAGATGTGAAAAAGGGATCAATTTTATAAATTAATACACTCCCAAAAGAGACATTCAAATAAAAATAATTTTTCACAACAGTGATTGTTTCAATGGAAAAATATGAAAATCTAGACTTACAGTATTCTATGAATTAAACAGCAAATAGAACAAGCAATTATATTTGAGTAATAGTATATTTTAATTTGTAGAAATTGCTACCATATAGCAGAACCAGTAATACTTTGTTAAGCTAAACACAGAATAAAATCAGAAATAATTAAAAGCCTGAAAAATGGTAGGTGAACTTTGCCCTCCTCACTAATTTAAAAAAATTTATATTTGTAACAATTTGTCCTTCAAAATCTTAAATGCACAAACATTTTTTTTTTTGTCTCTCTCCATATTTCTGCGGTCACAAAAGATTAGAATTATCAAAAAGCACAAATGCCTGTTCTGGGAGTATTTACAAGTAAGTGGACAGCAGACATTCTGTGAATCTTAGAGACAGAGCATTTTCCTTTCCAATTTTGCTGACTAAATGTGTTCTCATTAGCTAAATAAAATCAAGCTAAATTTTACACAACTCCCCCAATCACACAACCCTTTTGGTGATGGACTGAGATCCCTCTATTGTGAATATTGGCTTTTATTTACTCAATTTGTCTACATTACCATATTAATAATAAAGATGGTTAAGTGTAGTAGGCTTTTTATCCTGTTGAAAATTAGAGAAAACATCTTTCTGTTCTATTATCATAACAGGAAGGCAATGTGGTCACACTGTCCATCTTTATCATTGTAACACCGCCCTGTGAAGTCCATGTATTGTTAACATATAAAGGCATTATTTTAATATCAAAAAGTTCAATTTTTTTTCTCCACAGTGGCACTGTCAGAAACTGAACCCAGGCTCCTGAGGATCTGGTAGAGCCTATGTCTTCTCTACAGGTAGAGCCTGTAACCTTCTTTTACATATGTGATCTGAAAGGAAGAGGAAGGAAAATAGCTTCTCTTAGAAAGAGAATTGGAAGCTGTCATCCTGGATGTGTATCTACTACATAATAATTCAATGAAAGAAAAATCTCTTCCACCATCAGCTTGGCAGTGATGCTAAAACAAAGCTATCCCAAAATTAGTGTTTAATGTGCAACTCCGACATGAAATTTACCTCTCAATAACTTTAATGGAAATTAGGAGCTCCAGGAAGCTTTAGGACTTCTTAGGGTCAACAGGTTTTCCTGCATACATACGTTGGAGTGTACTTTTGTTTTGATTTGAGGAAGCACACCATGCTTTGAGAAAAATGACACCTCATAAAAATAGGAAATATTTTATTCCTCATTAGTCTGATACCTTCTCTGTCATTTCATAGGTCTTTCTCTGAGCTCCATATGCTGATTATGCTGATCCAAAATGACTTTCAACATGGGAAGGGAATAAGTATTTTGGGATTTGAGCTACCAGCCTTTCTGTTTGAACTTATATATGTTGGAAGGCAACTGGAGAAAAGCTGGAAATTATTTTTTAAAAAAAACAACAATCACACTATGATGGCATGTATTTTAATCACATCCATTTCTTTTTGGTATATAGCAGCATGTTGAACCTGGAAAGGAAATCACTGATATAATAGCTTCCCTCATGCTGAAAAACAGCATACTGGTACAACTCAAATGCCCACATAATTCTATTCTAGACTTCCCAGCTGTGAGAAGCAACTTTCCTTAGTCCTTGTCCTGAAGGTCATTCAGCAGTAGTTCATAGGCTACAAATCAGAAAGTTAAAGACATGGTAAACTGCTAACGAACTGGCCCAGGAGGTTTAAATTCTGTTTAAAAAAAGGGAGCATCTTCTCCTCTAGGCCATTTTGGAGCATTTCAAGCTTTGTGTTGCACAAAGTTTAGTCCAAGATTTTTGATAGCTTTTAAAAACCACTTTCACTTCCTAATAGCCTTCTGGTTCACTATCACCTGATAGATCATAGACCTGCTAATGGTTTGCTTTACACACGTGTTGCCTCAGTCTATCAAAAAAGAAGTGTTAATTTGATAGGTAAAAATTGTAATATTTTTGAGCTGAAAAGCTAAAAGTTTTTTTTCATATTTTATGATTTCTTATCCTATGAGTAGATAGGAATCCTTTTTTTTTAATCTTATTTTCATCTTCTTTCTTAACACTTCTTATTCCATCCATGTTTCTGCACAAAGAACACAATGCAGATGGTCAGACTAAATATGACCCCTCTTCTCAGGCATTTCACAGTACATGTAAAGCATGAAATAAACCTTTGCTGTTGAGTTCTGCATATATCGTCCTGAAAACATAGTTTCCACACTTCTGAAGAAAATGAGGTTGAAAAGAGACAAATTAAGATTGCTGTAAACTCATGAACAGCCTTCGAGATTAAAATAAAGTCACTAAATTACATGCAGAAGCTAAAGTGGAATAAACAGGGCACTGGCCATAATCTAGGAGGTAAACCTGTTAATGGGAAAGTACTTATGACATAAATATTTGGGATTATCTGATTTTGACTGTAAACACTATCAAGGCAAAAAGATTCAAGAATAGTATATATTATCACTAATCAACAGAATCAACAAGAGGGAGGTAGAAACAAGATAAAATCTTTTTTTTTTTCTTTTACTAAGAAGTACTATCAACTGTCTGAAAACTTCACTGCTTGCTTAAAGTTTATTCTAATTTTTCTGTCATTTTCACTTTCTAACTTTTCTCACTAGATTAAACCATACAATCACAGAATCATGGAATCATAGAATAGTTTGGGTTGGAATGTACATTTAGAGATCATCTAGTCCAAACCCCCTCAATGAGTAGAGACATCTTCAACAAGACCGGGTTGCTCAGAGCCCTGTCCTCTCTCAACAGACCATTCCAGTGTTTCACCACATTCCTTGTAAAAAATTTCTTCTTTATATCGTCTAAATCTACCCTTTTTTTAGTTTAAAACTGTTACCCCTTGTTCTATCAGAACAGTTCCTGCTAAAATTTTTGTCCCCATCTTTCTTATAGTCCCCCTTTAAGTACTAAAAGGCCACAATAAGGTCTCCCTGGAGCCTTCTCTTCGCCAGGCTGAATAACCCTAACTGTCTCAGCCTGTCCTCACAGGAAAGGTGTTCCATCCTTCTGATCACTTTTTCAGCCTTCCTCTGGACCTGCTCCAACAGTTACATGTTTTTTCTTTGCTGGGGACTCCAGAGGTGGAACAAAGGAATCTTCCTTAGTAGCAGCAACATCAGACAATTTGGAAATACTTTAGATAAACTTCGCTGAAATAATTCACAGAATCACCTAGGTTGGAAGGGACCTTTTAAGATCATCTAGTCCAACCAATGAAAATAATAAATTAAAAAAACCCCAACAACACAAAAAATCCATCAACACCACACAACACCACCCAGTACTAATCCATATACCCGAGCACCATGTCAAATCATCTCTTGAATACCTCCAGGGAAGGTGCCTCAACCACCTCACTGGGCAGCCAATTCCAGTACCTGACAACCCTTGCAGTAAAGAAATATTTCCTGATATCTAACCAGAACCTCCCCTGGTGCAACTTGAAGCCGTTACCCCTTGTCCTATCATCTGTAACTTGGGAGAAGAGACCGACCCCCGCCTCTCTACAACCTCCTTTCAGGTAGTTGTCGAGAGCAATAAGATCTCCCCTCAGTCTCCTCTTCCCCAGACTGAACAACCCCAGCTCCCTCAGCCTCTCCTCATAAGGCCTCTGCTCCAGACCGCTCACCAGCTTTGTTGCCCTTCTCTGGACCCGCTCCAGCACCTCAATGTCTTTCTTGTGGTAGGGGGCCCAAAACTG
>JAOTQQ010000019.1:31933876-31958219 GCA_026546715.1 Gallinago undulata
TTTCCTTTCCTTTCCTTTCCTTTCCTTTCCTTTCCTTTCCTTCCCTTCCCTTCCCTTCCCTTCCCTTCCCTTCCCTTTCCTTTTCCTTTTCCCTTTCCCGCTCTACATAACATTTATTTTATGTGTTTAGATCATCACAGTTGCAATTATGCAAACAGATTAAATATTTTAATTTAAACTCTACACAATATAAATGACTGCAGTCAATATGTACATATAAATATTTATTTTTAGTAGACAGAATATTTGAACTGTTAATAGAACTGCTTTTTTAAGTTTTGAGTTGGAAGGTGAATGAGTTAAATTCTACACTTACATATCAGAACCTCTGTTTCTCCTGAAAATAGCATATTCATCAGACAGTTGTGAATTCAACCATTTTTTCTGACTATGCTTAATAAATGGCAGATGATAGATGAATGAAAGTAGTTAATAATTATTATTAGTAATAATAATATTACAGTTATGAAATCCTTGTCCATGGAAATACTCAGAAGTCATTTGATCTGGCTGCCCTTGCTTGAACAGGGTGGTTGGTCAGGATTACCTCCAGAGGTCCCTTTCAACTTTAAGCATTCTATGGTCCTGTGAAAAAGTACTAAAAAGTTGCCAGTGTAAGGACAGCTACGCTACCTTGCTGGGTCTTAAGTTTACTCAAATCCACAAAAGAGAAATTGTGAGGAAAAAGAGAAGAAGAAGCTAGGTCAGCAGAAACTACTAGAAAATTAATTAGTAGAACATGTACATTTCTGTGGCTAATGGTCCTTCACACTGAATATGTGTATGAATTTATCCAATTATTTTTTTTTTAAATCACTTGGTATTTCTGAAATCCACAGTCTGCTGTGGTGATGAACTGATGACAGGTTATCCTGCAAAATATCTCTGCATTACTGATAGACATTTCTGAAGAGAAGCAGTGTGAAATGTCCTGAATGTTCACATCCTATTAGAGTTGGTAACTTTTGAAGAAATTTATAAACACAAGACATCTGATTTACCTTGGATGCCCAAGGGCTTTTAGAAAAGGGACTACCATACTAGCTGTCACAAAAGCAGCCATTTTAAAGCTAAGAGCTTTAAAGTCTTGCTATGAGCACTAGCACAAAGCTGAAAGATTTGTTTGCGTCATATCCTAAAAAAAAGTTTTGGTCACATGGGTTCCAAATCTAATTCTATTTCAGACTGAGTGAGGGTTTAGTGATGATGGTGTAAATTGTTCCAGGTTGTTAAGATGGTATCAGAAGAGGGTGAAAGGCCAAATGATTTTAACCTACATTTCACAAATGTGTCTATAGGTGACCTAGTAAGTATTTGGACAGCTACCAGCCATGATAGCCAACCATGATTGGACAGCCATTTATCAACTGAAGAATATGAACTGTTGTGGCAAATGATTTAAGAAAAACATCAAAATAATGTTTAGTAATTTAATATCAAAATTATGTTTTAATTTTAAATATGTAATATTAAAATGTTTGCTCTCATTTCTTTATATAGAAAACTTTTTTATTTCTTTCAGACATATCCTTTCCTTCTTTATCCTGAACTATTTTTTTTTCTTTTTCCATACGTAATCTTGTTCCTTTTCAGGATATTCTATCTCCCCTTTCTCTTTTTCAAACACTGCCTCAAAACACAGGTCTTCACCTTCATTCTTTTGCTTTATTATCAGTAACTCCAGTAATTTCTTTGTCAGGGTGTAAACAGATTGAGTTTTCAAGAGCCACATTTAGCTTGTTCAAGTATAAGATTTGGAAAGGGAATACAGCTGGGAGTCAGGGAAATGTTATGTATTTTAGTTGATTTAAACCAATCTCCATATAGGACTGTTTCAACCATCAGAGTGTCCACAGGAGTCAAAGAGCTCATACAGATCTGAAAAATTTCTCAGAAATCACTTGCTGAAAGCTGATTATGTTTTTTGCAAAATATAAAGACTCTTACTCAAGCTCCAGAGATACTTTTAATCAAATATATAAGATCATGATAACATTAGATGACATGATATTAGTAATGACATGTTTTCTGATATTAGTAATGGCAGAAGCTATCAAAATATAGCCTTTTGATTTATTGTAATTTAATAATTCTATTTTCAGGCTCATGTTACATAACTTAGAGATAGTCTCATTTCAATGATCATTATAAACCAAGTTTCAGAGACAGTAAGCAATTATATTTCCTACTTGAATTCTGAGGAAAAGTCTGTGTCTTTTAAAATTAGAGACAAGAATTGTGAGACATTGTCAAATGCTTTGATCAAATCCAGATAGATGCTGTCCATTGCTCTTACCTTACACACCAATGCTGTAACCCCATCGTAGAAGGCCATCAAAATTGTCAGACAAAATTTGCCTTTAGTGCATCTAGGTTGGTTGTGACTTATCAGCCTTCTTTTTTCCCCATGCCTTAGCATAGTTTCCAGAAGGATCTGCTCCATGATCTTGCCAGGCACAGAAGTAAGACTGACCATTCTACAGATCCCTAGGTCTTCCTTTTTTTTCCCATTTTAAAAATGGGAGTTATGTTTTCCCTTTTCCAGTCAGTGGGAACTTTACTGGACTGTCACAGCTTCTCACATATTATGGGTAGTGGCTTAGCAACTTCATCTGCCAGTTCCCTCAGGACACGAGGTTATATCTCATCAGAACCCATGGATTTGTGCACCTTCAGGTTCCTTAGATGATGGTCTCAAACCTGATTTTCTCTTACAGTGAGTGATTCTTCATCTTTCGAGTCCCTGCCTTTGTCTTCTGTGACTTGGGTGGTGTAGCTAGAGGACATGCCGATGAAGGCTGACACAATAAAGTCATTGAGTACATTAGCCTTCTCCATATACTGAATAATCAGGTCTCCTGTTTCCTTCTGGAGAGGGTCCATGTTATTCTTCGCCTTCCATTTATCACTGAAGTACCTGTAGAAGCTTTTCTTTTTGCCTTTGACATCCCTGGCCAGATTTAATTCTATCAGGGCTTTACCTTTCCTAACCTGATCCCTGGCTGCTTGCACAATGTCTCTGAATTTCTTTCAGGTTATCCGTCCCTGCTGCCACTCTCTGCAGGCTTCTTTTTTGTGTTTGAGTTTTTCTAGGGGCAATTTATTCATCAATGCAAGCTCTTGGCGTCTTTGCCTGACTTCATCTCTGTTGGAATGTAGTGCTCCTCAGTTTGGAGGAGATGACCCTTGAATATTTACTAGCTATTTTAGGCCCTTTTACCTTCCTGATCTCTACTGAGTATCCCACCGTACTTTGCCAAGCAGATCCCTGAAGCCAAAGTCTGCTCTCCTGAAGTCCCAGGTAGGGATCTTGCTGTGTACCCTCCTCATGGCCTTAAGGATCTTGAATTCCACCATTTCATAGTCACTGCAGCCAAGGTTGCCTGTGAACTTCACATTCCCCACCAGCCCCTCTTTGGTGGTAAGAACAAGGTCTAGCATGGCACCTCTCCTAGATGGCTCCTCTATCACTTAGAGAAGGAACTTATCACCAATGCATTCCAGGAATGTCTTAGATTGTTTATGTCTTGCAGTGTTGTCCCTCCAACTGATATCTGTGTGGTTGAAGTCCTCCATGAGGACCAGGGCTTGCACACATGAAGCTACTCCTGTCTGTCTCTCCACTCTGTCAACTGGCCTGTAGCAGACGTTCACTGTAATATCACTTGTCCCTGACTTCCCTTTAATCCTGACCTGTCAGTCAGTTTCTCATCCATCCACAGGCATAGCTGCATGAACTCCAGCAGGACATTGACATATAAAAATAGTAAAAATCTACTTGTGAGTATTTGATATGTCACTAAATTACATGGCTTTCAGAACAAAACTGGGATGAAAGTAGCCTGTACTTGAATAGAGTACTGAAGTCCATAGAACACTTAATACATTGAATTCAGTCAGAAGGGTATGGTCATGCAAATTTATTTTAGCCATAATGTGTCGGTTGTGGTTGGTTGGTTTTTTGTTTTTTTTTTTCAGTGAGTTTAATATCCTATGCTATATCCAAAATTGTTGAACAAAAAAACCAACAAAACTTGACAAGGAAGACATATTTTACTACACTTTGCCCATTTATACTTTTTCCAAGCATTTTCTGCCTACTCATGTTTCAGAAGCAATTACTAAAAACTTTATATTTATGCCATCCATCTATTTTCAGTAGACCAGTCAGTCTCCTTGGTTCTCCCTAATTACTGAACACCAATTTTTCTACCAAGTATTGCAAACCTTTCATTACACACACATAAGTATACACACCCTTAAGGGCTCTGTTTTCTGCACTACCTTTGTGATGTGCCTTTCTTAGCCACCCTATTTTATCTTCTTTCCCTCTTCAAGCAAAATCAGGAGTAGTGTCATAGCAAAGGCAAACAGGAGAGGCAGGAAAGAGTGAGGGGCACCATACATAGCAGTCAAGCCCACTGACTGTGGTGGCTCTCTGCTGCCACAGCATCATTTGAGACTTCCCCACAAATTCTACAGTTGTTTTGTTCATAAGTTTATAAAACAACTGCAAACCTACACACACATTTCAATTTCAAAAGAAAGAGACAGCCCTTCTTTTAATTTGACTAGACCTGGATGTTACATTGAACTGTATTCTTCCATTTTTGCTTAAACAAGGATATTAAGACAATGTTTGTTTAGTCTGAGAAGGGCGAGGGGATGAAGAGAATGAAAGAGGGGCTAAAGACAAGGGATAGGGGCTGAAGGGGGCTTAGCTGGAGTGTGAATGTCCGGTGTATTCCATATAGCTTCGGTGAGGACCAAGATGTCAATACCTTCAGATACTAATGCATGAAAAAGAGTGTTTCCACGAAGAACACCGGTCCTTTTATTGCAGAGGAGTGCAAGTGGTCAGAATTTGGGCTGACTTAGTACCTAAACAGAAATTCTGGTTTCATAGAAACACAGATCTGCTCAGGGGAGTTTCCAAATATCATTCACTTTTCTTGTCGCTTAAGGAATCTTTCCTGGCAAAATGTATGGTAACAGCTTGATATCATTCACACCTCATTAACAATAGTCACATGGTGTCTCCATCTTCTTATTCTTTCTCCATTCTCTCTCCCCTATCAAATAATGAAAAATAGAAGGACAGAGCATGTTTCACGATGGGTATCCAAGAGTTAAGACTGCAGATTTCTATCTCACAGAATGGCAGAATATGTTTTCTCTTTCATTAGTGCTTCCTTAATCAGGTTTCTCCTGCAGAAATTTGCCTCTCCTTCAGCTATTTGTATTACATATTGTTTAATTAAAGTAACTCAGACAACATCCCTGGATATAAGGAAGGATATAATAGTGACTTGATCTTGCCATATTAAAATTATACTGAAGAAACACACAGAGTACATGGAGGATACTATGCAACTCTATGCAGCAACCTTCTGTTTTTTCAGCTAAAAATTAGAAAAGTGATCACAACAAATATCACATACTCACAAGGTTATAAGCAAAAACAGAACTGAAATTTTCAAAGTGATCTAAAATTGATATTACCCATCAGTTTTCATTTCAGTGAAAAGTATTGGTCTGAGTTCCTTGGTCTATTCTGTAGACATAGAACTTGTATTTACATATTGGAGACATGTCTGTACTGTGATAAGATTCACGTTTCTAACCTTGTAACAATATTAAATTAGAGTTATTCCAAAGAGCTTAGATATTAAACTCCCCAGATTTTACAAACGTCTCTCAACACTAGCCTATTGATGAAAGTAAATGATGGAATTCTTCATCTCTATTAAGTTTTGAATACATAAAGTCTATTAATATCTAGTATATTATCAGGAGCCACATTTTAAAAACTGTTAATTGTGTCCATCAGCATACTTTTGACTTTACAATTGACAAAATAAAAAGATTAATTATTAATGACTTTCAGTGTACAACTAGCTATTCATAAGGGGAAGGTTAAATATCTTTCATTTCCTAATGGAAAGATGGTAATACCTTTAACTTGATTTAAAAAATTATTTTTTTAAATGCAGTTTTAATTCTTGCTCTCTTATTGCCTTCTAAATTGACTGCATTTGTTCCTCATCTTATGTATGTGCCTATACATTTAGTGCAATAACTAATGTGGGGAATCTTTGAGAACAACACTGTTGAGCATAATTTAGGACTCCATAATGATGCTATTTGAAGTGCGCGACACCCTAAAATTAACATGGAAAACCGATGCCCCTATTTGGGTAGATCAATAGCCCCTACCTCTGGAAAAGCTTCGCACCCTCCAAGAATTAGTCACGGAACAGCTAGCAAAAGGGCACATTGTGCCCTCCACTAGCCCTTGGAATTCACCTATTTTTGTCATAAAAAACAAACTGGCAAGTGGCGTTTGCTCCATGACCTCAGGAAAATTAATGACGCTATGGAAGACATGTGAGCTCTTCAACCGGGACTCCCGTCCCCTATTATGATTCCTCGAGACTGGCACTTGACTGTTATTGACCTCAAAGACTGCTTTTTTAATAACCCCCTACACTCAGATGATGCTCCTAAATTTACCTTTTCAGTTCCAAGTGTCAACATGCAAGCCCCGTTGCAAAGATACCAGTGGGTTGTGCTGCCACAGCTATTCACAAGAATTTTAGGGAATTAAGGAAAACTACAAAGAAATCTGATCCAAGAGCTATTGTTTGCAGTCCTGGTAATTTGTATGAATTCTCTCATGCATCACAAAATTCAAAACAAGAAATACATAGAAAATCACAGGATTCTGCACAGGTCTAAAACACATTTTGTAATAGAAGTTCTAAAGGAAATGTATCCTCACTATAAGGAAAGAAAAACCATGAAAATACTATAAAAATGGAGACTACAAAAACAAGGGCTTGAATTAAGGTCAAATTGGGGTAAATATCTTCCTGGAAGAATCAAGTGGATATCTTCTTCATTTGACAATGTCTTTTATCAGTTTATTCTGGCAAATTTCATAGCAAATTCAACACTTAAAAGGCACCCTTTGCTATCCAATTCAAAACTTCTGTGGGAATATCTGAAAAAAAATTTTCTGCAAAAACCTCTTACACTTTATTTAGAAGCAATTATACTTAACATTTCTTTTTATACCATGAAATCACTGCAACAACATATTTTGTCCTCTTCTCTAGCTAAATGACATGCAAATTTCTTTATTTCCTTTCATTGAATAGTTACCATACATACAAAAATATATTGTTCTTCCATACATCTCTGCTCAATCTACATAAGGAATGAAACTGTGACACACCCAGCACCTAAATTTGGGTCAACTCAGCTGTTGTTAATTTCAAGAACAGGTGCTGCAATAAGCACTCAAATGGAGCTGACAGACTGTGGCTAATTTTGCAGTGTGAAGCACCTGAAGTACTCTAATAAGCTTTTCTTCTCTTGGTAGCTGCATTCGTAAAAGAACAGCAGTTAATGAAAAAAAATCAATACAACTTAAGGAATCCACTTATTAAAAAAATCAAACCCAAAAATTCTTGGTTTTGTGAATGTATGCTGCTGTTTGGAGTGCCTCTTTGTATACCTTACGTATCTGAAAAAAAAAAATTGCTTTATTGGTGATGCATGAATGCAGATACTCTCTTCAATATCAACATTTGATGAAATAAATGGAATAATTACAACTTCTTGTAAAATTTCTTTCTCTTCAACATCTCTATTAAGGACTTACTTCAACAACAGTCATTCTGGTTTTTGGTCTCCTAGTATGAGTTCAACAATGTCACGTGGTCTGCAATTTAATTTTGGTGAAAACTTTCTCTGACATTTCAGATTTTCTATAAAAAGAACCAAAAGTAACACTTGCACTCAGATGAACATTATACTGAACCACCTTGACTTTATGCATTATATTGTGTCCTGCAAGTAGTGAAAGCCCTGTATTCTTTATTCTGGACACTCCTTATCATTTCATCTGGCTAATTAATTTGAAATGTGGTTCTGCCATTTGGTTCATATCATGTTTGTGATTGCACAGATCAGATGCCAACACTGAGGAAATCATAGTCTTGCACAGATCAACAAAATTAACAAAACAAAATTAGGAATCTGGTGTGAATATGTCTTAGGTCTCAGTCTGTACTTCCTGTCCTTTTCTGAGCCCTATTTTCCCCTTAAACTTCCCACAAAACCTTGGATAAACACTTAACTTCTGACTTGTTTCCTTTTCTCCCTTCTTTCTGTCTAATCCCAGACATCCAAATACATTCCCATCATTTAAATACAAGAGGCCACTTTATCCCATTTCCTTCTAAGCGGCTTGACCCTGTCTCAAAGAACAGAGCAAAAATAACCCAGAGAACTGAAATTATTCTGAGGAATAGGAAGTGGAAATAATCACAGAAATAAGGAAATCATAAAAACATGAGTATCAAGTGGGTTTTTTTTTTTTTTTTTCATTTGCAGTTTCAGGGGGAATGTCTTATCTGGAACTTTCTCCTACTAGTAAGCATTTCTAACATATCTTTGTAAGCAATGAGCAGGAATCAAGCTCTTTGAAAATTTGCCTGATAAAAGATTTGGGTTGCACTTCATCAACATGTTGCAGTACTTTAAATATTTGAAGAAAATATGTGAGTCCAAGGTTCTTTTCATCCTTAGATGAAATTTATGAAAGATATTCAGAGAAGAAACTAAGATTCTGACTTAAGCAGAGTATACAACATTATGGATTTCCATTTCTTTTTATTCTGAACACCAATAATTTTGAATTAGTTGGTTGGTTGGTGGGTTGGTTGGTTGGTTTGCCTGGGGCATTTTTGTGCAGAAGTGCTGTTTCCACAAAAGGATACTTCCACTTGACATTCCACCTATGTTTGGAACTTGGAGCTTCTCTTTTAACAGCAATTTGAAAATGAGTCTCTTACGTCATAGGTGAATGGTCTAATCATTTGGGAGTCACATAAAAGAGATTGTCAATAACTTATTCTCTAATTAAAAAGTATATAAAAGCTATTACTATCATTGTAATGACTATGTAGACTTAATAGAAACCTGTCTTTCTATTGTCAAACATGGAAAGTGACGTGCTCTTGCTAAATAATAACATTTTGTAATGTTTTAAAATCACCACATTGCAAAACTTTAGAAAAAACCCACAGACTACAAAATATCTTTGAAACCTTATCCCACATAATTTGGTATAAGTTTTAAACGTAATAAGGCTTAAACAATATCTTTGTGAAACATGATTTACATCCATCAGTTTGCATATGAGACAGTCCTGACCAAAGAAACAGGTTTAAAAAATGGCATCTTAAATTTGAAATATAAAATACTGAGATCAAAGAACTCACATGTTCAAAGGACTCTTTCACAAGTACTAACAGAGTACCATACAGAGTTCCTTCTAGTAAATGTGTTTTCAGGAGGGGCAATTTAAGTCTGTAAAGCTCACATGTAACACATGTTACATGTAACACATGCTCATGTGTTAACATATAGCTCACATGTAACACAGGGCTAATGAAGAGGTGGCATAGACCCTTCACAGGCTTGAGTAGAAGTAAATGTAACCAGAAAACAGCCTTAGTCAGGGATGGTCAGATATAACTGAAGATAAAACGTGTAAGGTAGCCAAAGAAAGTGGTCCTTGATACATTTTCACATGGTAGCATGCTTATCTTGGATTTTACCAACCTTATGAAAGCTTCTCGGAAACATACCCTGAGTTATATTTCTGCATCAGTCACACTTCCATCTACTTGAGTGGCAAAAATGTTATTTGGCTGCAGTGATATATCTGACACTGGGATTTTTCATCTTTATTAACAAGTTAAGCTTGGTTTCATATCCATATTCAAATTATGTGAGAGTTATTTCTCCTGCTATCAGCTCAATAAAAAAATTTCTTAACTGAGCTATAATATTTTAATTACTAACTTAAAATTTTTTGACACTTGGGCAAGGAAATCAGATAAGTAACTTAATCCAAATATTAAGGTTTTATTTTTTATTTCTTTTTATATAATTTTACTTTGAAAATCAGGTATGGATTCACATCTCAGCTGCTCCTACTCAAAACAGAAGCAACGATGTAGTGTTTATAAAAACATTATTCTGTTGTTATGGAAATGATTGTGAAACCAGAAATTAAGGATGTCAGTGTCAGAGAAATTTTCTGCATATACTATTTTTTATCTGGAGCCGGAATTGGATGGAATATTAGAAAATGTAGAACATGAATCAAAATTAGATTTAATGTCTTTTAAAGCAGAGTTCTTTTCCTAAAAATAGTAAAGACAAAATAAATTGTCAGACATTCAAGCATAAAATTTCTCCCTTTTCTGAAGCTATTTTAATTTTTTATAACTAATAATGTCACACCATACAAAATATATTTTATGCAGCATCCTTTTTTTTTTTTCTTCTGTGCAACTTAATGAATAATAGGGGAAGATCCAGAATTTCCAAAATGTAAGACAAGTATGTTACTTTCCCAAACCTATTTGCAAAACCAGGACTTACTAAGTATTGCTATAGAAGCAGGATCAACTTCTAAAAAGTCTTCAAAATGCTTATTTTCTGAATATCTCTGTTCTATTTTTATTTATTCTAGAATACCGGATACTGGTTCATAGTCAATTATCAAGTTGACTGGTACATGACATGAGGGGAATGCAATATTCTCTCCTCTCTGCTGAACTGGTATCGATTAATTCTGTTCTTTATTATCATAGAAAATAATTTTATTTATCACATATGACATTACAATCCCATTTTTTGCTATTATTTAGTGCTGGGTACAAGGAAGCATTTGTCAATTTATTTGAACTATTTAAATTTGAGAGAAACCAACTGGATTAAATCCAAGAAAGTAGGCTAAACTGTGTCCTAAAAGTTGCTGACTTAAACAATAAAAGTAATGCTATAGTGAAAGCCTGACAACACTTTTTTTTTCATAAAGACCAATTTAAACAAAATACTTTCAGCACAAAGGATGGATGTTACTCCTTCAGATAACATGGTGGGGAAAAGGAGTTCAGTGTTTTTCCTAAGCTAGTCTGTTGATGTTACTGAGAAAGTATAGCTTCTTGAGTTGTTTTTGTTTCATCAAAATCATGATACTCTTGAGCGTTGGCAAGGAAATATGAGGTAATGAGAATGCAGTGAACAAGCCTTTCATCAGCTGAAAATCTTTAATTGTAATTGCAGCATGTAATGGTGTAATTAGTTGTCTAAGAGACAGGATGGTCTTGAATCTTTCCTACTGTTTTGCAAAAAGACCATTTAGTTCCCAGAAATCATCCTTCAGACTACATGAGTGGCAGTGAAAGACTCAAAGGGGTTTTTTAACCCCCTAAGTGTCTAAAGGAGGAATGTTACCTTACAGAATCTCCAGAAAAGCCCAGTGAAGACACAATTATATAGAGATAATTGTTTACTAAAATCTTTCCAAAATTTTGTGAGAAGAGGAACACAGTAAAAGAGTATGTAAGGACATGCACAGGAAGTAGCAAAGAGATGGTGTTTGGAAACCATTCTTTGACTCTTAGGTAGTATTGACTATCATGAATGTGCACTCACAAGATTAACCCAGAACAGGCTTAAGGAGTGTATCTTTTTTCTCATTAAAGAAGTAGTTAAATATCACTGACTCATTTTACCATATGACTTTGTGGTGTGTTCAGTAACCTCATTTTTTTCATAGAATCATAGAATTGTCTAGGTTTAAAGAGACCTTTCAGATCCCCTAGTCCAACCAACAACATAACACTGACAAAAAAAAAATCACTAAATCATGTCACTAAGCATTATGTCAACCCATCTTTTAAATACCTCTAGGGATGGTGCCTCAACCACTTCCCTGGGCAGCCTATGCCAATCCTTAATAACCCTTTCAATTGTAAAAATTTTTCCTGATATCCAACCTGAACCTCCCCTGGTGCAACTTGAGGCCATTTCCTCATGTCCTATCACCTGTTACTTGGGAGAAGAGACTGACCCCCGCCTCTCTTCACCTTCCTTTCAGGTAGTCATAGAGAGAAATAAGGTCTCCTCTCAGCCTCCTTTTCCTTAGGCTGAACAGCCCCAGCTTCCTCAGCCTCTCCTCATAAGATGTATTCTCCAGATCCCTCACTGGCTTCATTGCCCTTCTCTGGACCCACTCCAGCACCTCAATGTCTTTCTTGTGGTAGGGGGCCCAAAACTGGACACAGTACTCAAGGTGGGGCCTCACCAGTGCTGAGTACAGGGGGATGATCACCTCCCAAGTGTTGTTGGCCTTCTTTACCACCAGGGCACACTGCTGGCTCATATGCAGCAGTCAACCAACACGCCCAGGTCCTTTTCTGCCAGGCAGCTCTCCATGAACTCTTCCCCAGGCTTGTAATGCTGCATGGGGTTGTTGGGACCCAAGTGCTGGACTCTCTACTTGGCCTTGTTGAACCTCATCCCGTTGGCTTCAGCCCATCTATCCAGCAGATCAATGCTGCTCCCCAACTTGGTGTCCTCTTCAAACCTACTGAGGGCTTTTAATTTACTGCAACTGTTATTCTGCCTCTGGAATTTAAATTTGGGATTCTACTATGGTGGATATTGGTGTGTATGAAAAAAAAAAGGATTTATGATATATTCCCTAGTTCTCTATTTTATTTAAGAATATGTCATCCAGGTAGGACACTCGTCTAAACTTCCACTTCCTTATTCCTCCATAATTCTATTGTCCTCTTTCTTTTCCTCTCTTTCTGAGAGGAACTGATAAGGATGAGGGAGCAAACTATGATTCAGATCCTTGCAAAAGGAAGATATGTGTCTAATTTGTTGTTACTACTCCCTGGTGCCCTCTTTAGGAACCCTGTTGGGAAATCCTCCCTGAGAGCCTGAAAAACATATGTCAGTGGGCATCATTCATGTGTATGAAATGATGGGCTTTGGATCAGATATTATAATGACACTTCAATAAACATAGGTTGTTAGCACTAACACTTTTTGGAAAACAAAACCAAAAAACAAACAAACCAACAAACAAAATCCCCAAACCAAACAAAAAACCCCAAATCTCCAACAAAAAGCCCAAGCAAACTTCTGCATAGAATTAAAAATCTTGAGGAAAAAGAATAAAGCTCCTGTAATTAATTTGGTAAATGCAGTTTCATATATAAAGCTATGCATGTTACAGCTGTAGAAAAAAAGTATAAGTAGAACATTTGCTTAATCTTAGTTTACTTCAATGCTGAATCAAAGGCAGAATTTTAATGAGTGAATTAGAATTTCAAAGGTAGGTCTAGTGCTTTGTTGACACATCTTTCCATTCAGTACTAAATACCTAACAGATAATAATTCACTTGCTATTATAGATTGTAGCAAAGGTGAAAAAAGAAATATTATCTTTAAAGACAGATAAACAAAATGTGAAAATTCCAAGTTACACTATATTTAGAATGCAACCTCTTCCTCTAGCCTTCTCTTTTTGTATAAGAAGAAAAGCAGTACTTGTTTCAATATGTTTGAACAGGTGCTCATTTGAAAAACAGCTCAGAAAACAGTCTCTCTTCAACAAGGAAGATCTCAAAAGTCTTAGTAAACCATTTTTATTTATTTTACAATTTCATATTTCACACATACACATTGCTTACTCCATATTTCAATAGTTTTCTATTATCTCATAAACGGATTAGAAGTTAAGAAGTAGATACTCCTAATATTTATAATTTTTAAATGAACATTTTAAGCTAATATATTTTTCTTTACTTTTTAGTAAATAAATTATGTCTGAGAGTCATATAGTTCAGTATTCAAAAAACTGTCATCTTTTTTGTATATTCTGCCAGAAGGGTTCTTCCTTATTTTGCGAAAAGTCATTCATTTTAACAAATATATTTGCATATTACAAAGAAATTATTTCCAAAGCTTTCCTTTCAAAGTTGTCTTTCTAATCTCCTCTTTCTAATATAAACTTAGCTTTAAGTATTTATCTTTAAACCACTATTTTGGCCATTGAATATCATTAGAGATAATTATATTTTTGTCTCTCTTTGAGAAGACTTATTGTAATATTTTGAAACCTTTCACTTCACTAGTTAAGTGCTAATTGTTTCATGCTTTATAGTGGCACATGGGAAAGGATTTAAGTTTAAATCTCTGCTAAATATCCTGTTTCATCACTCATTCCTGAAAATGGCAAAGTGGCAATAAAATTAAAAGTTTTAAGGAAGGGTAGGCAATGTCTGTGTCAAAGGTTTTAGATACAAAAATAAGGTACCCTTGGATGACAGCAATCTTACTTTAAACATGCTGTGACTGTAAGTCCCAATCTCCAATAAATAGGAAAAAGCTTATCTTTTCTAGGGAAATTTGAGAAGCTGGAATTCACATATTGCTTTCCTAAAACTTGGGGCATTAGGGCATTGCTCTCAGTCTTTAAAGAATCCGGGCCCTTAAGTTGCATAAAACATAGTAGCTCTGCCAGCTCTGCCAGTCTGTTTTGTCAAAAGTATTTTGATTAACAGAATATACTATAGAATTTAAAAGCAAATTCAAAAATCCAAATTTCCCATTTTTCCTGAATTTCTTCTTCTGATCCTTTCCTTATTTTTCTTGTCACTGAACAGTTCTTCTTTAAGCATAATTTAAACTGATACCAGCTTCTCACTGTTATCACCTAAAAGTTCTTTGATTATATTGCATTACAAGAAATTCTGCAGAGGTATAGGGCATCACCATAGCTGGTTTCATACAAAATTGGGAGATAAACAATTACCTTTCTAAAACCTTCTACAGCAAAACCTTGTCTCAGCCAGCTACTAATAGTTTTTATATGAAGTGCATGTTACATGGGTTTTCTACTACTTATGCACTATAGTATTAAGAAAATAGTGGTCTACTAAAGAAAAAAAATGGTCTGTTGAAGACTTTACTGTTTAAGGAATAGACAGAGATAACACTGGGAACAGTCAAATAGGAGGGCACATAGAAAAGTTGAGATAATAATGGTAAAAAGACTTACTTGTACCTCTTTTTTGAAAAGAAAAAAAAAAGTGTATCTCATTTTGGTAATCTCTCAATGGCTTTTTTCCAAACATAAACACATAAATTTATGAATCTGAGTAAAAAACTGATATTCTCCATCTAGATTTTTCCAAAGAAAATAAATCTGTCTATTGTAGTAAAGCTCAGGATTTTATTTTCTAATCAGGATATACTGGGCTTGGTTTACCTAACTCATCAAGTCTTCTGGGTAGTAATAGTTTAGGCAAAAGAAACCACAGCTACAAGTGTGCATTGGATTACTTTTTCTCCTCCATATTATTGAAAGTATCAAAGACATTCTTTAGATAGATATTCTAAATTCCTTGTTTTTTTTTTCCCATGGTCTTTAGAGGACCATGCCGTGTTCAAATATGCAGACTTTAGACAAGAAATGCCAGGTATTTCTTTTCAACTTTCCTTTGACCGTCCTTTTCATATTTCTACGTATGGACCAGCCAGCTCAGCACCTCATGCTTTGTGTCTTATACCATATCTGCCACATCCATGAAGTTATGTTAGATATCCCAAGAAGTCTAAAGTGGCACTAAATATTTATGAATGAGCAAATGAATTCATGTCTCTCCCATATTTTAATTAATTTACTATTCAAACATAGCTCTAAGTCAGATCTATAGGGATCTGGACAGTAATGACTTTTAAAAGTTCAAAACAGTAGTTATAGAGATGTTGTAACATTAGGCTTCCCCGGCCCACCAGTGCATGCTACTCTCATTTTAGTAGAGTTGGAGGAGATGAGATGAGAAAACAAGCTGCAGCTCTTTTGGTAGAGAGAGGCAATGTTTAAAACAATAAATAGCTATTTTAATTTCAAACCTTGGTATGAAATACTTGGAAACTGTTTGAACTTTGAATACTATTTGTATGTAACAGGAAAATTTTGCTCAATATAATAAACAAGGCTTTTCTTAATGTACAAAGCAAGTAGTACATGTATGGTTGTTGGCTGAGTACTGGGCACATGGCTGGTCAGCTAAGGTAATAGTCAGAGGTTATTTGGGAAGATTACCTAGCATTAAGACAAGATACTGTAAATACATGGACAAAAGTACCTTCCGCCAGTCTGGAATTCAGTGTTTGAGGGGATATATTTAGGATTTACTTTTGCCACCTGTATATTGTTTTCTCTAGCTCTAGGAATCTTCTGAGGAAAGTGCTGAATATCATTATTTTCCTGATCAATGTATCAAATGGCAGTTGTTTGTGTGAGATGCTCATCTTTTCTCATAGATTATGCAGGAAGGAAAGTTAGGTAACTCACCTCCAAATTTGGGGTTTTGGAGGGTTTTTGAAGACTAAAAGTAACAATGTGGTTTATTTATTCTGATCTGTCCTTTGTTGATAAGTAACTTTGGTGATAAATAGCTTGTTTGTTCTTGGCAGGAATATTCTGTATTGCCTCATGATTCAGGTAACAGCACTGTTAAAACCCAAATAAAATCATGTTACTACTCCTGGTCTTACACTGTTTATTCTATCAATATTGAGGTCAGATTTGAAAACTACTTATTTGTATAAAAAATATACAGTGAATTGTATGCAACTTTCTTCATGCAAAAGAAAAAAATAAAATCAAAACACTTATTAAATTGCTATCTCAACTACAATTAATTGAATTTTATAATGAACTAATCCTGCACATCTGCTTTTGTTATATTTCATAATCACAACTGAGACTTCATAATGACATAGAGTATTTTTGTCTTCCCAAGCTTACAGTACAGTAGGACACTTACAATTGCTAATGATTATTCATTTTCTGCCATGTAAAATTACGAAAGGATAACATGGATTATGATAAAAGATTATATTTAAAGATTTTTTTTATCTGACTGCAGGGAAGATGGATAACTACATCTAGATCCTATGCTGCTGTTAAATATATGAAGAATACATTTGTATAATTAGAGCAGCAGTTCAGTCATTGAACATATGAAGCACCTTAAGCACCCACATTAACGATGTTATCTGTGCTCACTGTAATTTTTGTTATTGCATTAGCTAGTGGTGTACATTATCTAAACAGGGGAAAAGACTAGTATAACTGATTTCTTTTATGAAATCTTGATTTAAGAAAGCATTATTCGTCAGAAAAAGAAAATTCTTTCAGAAAAAGGCTGGTACTTTCTTGAGACTAGAATCTAGTCCAAGTAAGTTTTAAATCTTTGTTTCTTCTGCATTTACACATTTCAGCTTCTCCAAACAGCTCCCAAGCTGTGAGAAGGCTTACTACACAAGTCCTAAACATAAGTTTATTTCCTTGGGTTCTTCCTGATTCTCTGATAGTATAGTTCATATACTTCCTTCCACTAGCACCAAAACACAGTAACCTCAGTTCTGCATGGTCAGCATGGTTTATTGCTCATAGAATCATAGAACAGCTAGAGTTGGAAGGGACCTTAAATATCATTGAGTTCCAACTCCATTGTCAGGGCCAGGGACACCTTCTAGACCTGGTTGCACAAAGTCCCATCAAGTCTGGCCTTGCACACTTCCAGGGATGGGGCATCCACAATTTCTCTGGGCATCATGGTCCAGTGTGTCACCCACACACAGAGTAAAGAATTTCTTCCTAATTTTTAAATCTAAATCTATACTCTTATTTTAAAACCTGTCACTGCACTCCTTGATAAAAAGCTCTTCTCCATCTTTCCTGCAGGGACTCTTCAGGTACCGGAAGGTTGCTATAACATCACCCTGGAGCCTTCTTTTCTCCAGGCTAGGCAGCCCTGACTCTCTCAGCCTGTCTTCATAGGATAGGTGCTCCAGTCCTTACTCCAGGCCTCTGATCATCTTGATGGCCCTCCTCTGGACTTCCTCCAACAGATCCATGTCATTCTTATGTTGGGGGACTCAGAGTTGGATACAATAGTCCAGGTGGGGTATCATCAGAGCAGAGTAGGGGGGCAGGCACCTCCCTTGACCTGCTTTTCTTGATGTAGCCCAGGCTGCTGTTGGCTTTCTGGGCTGTGAGAGTACATTGCCTGGTAATGTTGAACTTGTCTTGTTAAATAACTTGGGGCAAACCATGTCTGAGGAACCTAACAGCTGTCTGTAATGAAGTGACAGGCTCAATGGGCAATGGAGAATTATAGATAGCATTTTTCTTGACTGTAGAAAGGTCTTTGACATGAGCTCCCAAAGAATCCTTACAGTCAGATTGGTGAGATAGGTACTGGATAAATGGATAAAACTGGGCAGAAAATAGGTTGAGTGACTGAGTTCAACACTGTCTGATGAGCAGTACAAAAGCTGGTTATGAGTGGTGTTCCTCCCAGATCAATAGCGGAGCCAAAAATCTGTATTGATGACCAAACAATGGAAAAGAGGGCACCTAAGAGAAAAAAGTGGTAAATACACTGCAGAACAGGGCTCCCATTCAGAGGCACAAGAAGCAGGCAGAGAAGTAGCCCATGATGTTCATCAAAAGCATACACAAAGCCAGGCACTTGGGACAGACAAAGCAAATTTCCTCTCAACTCCCTTACCTCTTGATTTACCTTTCCACTTCTTTTCACAGTAGGTACAAACAAGAACTCAGCCATCTGATTGTTTTGTAGTTTCCAGGTCAGAAGTCTTCTGTGTTCTTATCCTCCTTCCTTTAAACCCTTCTGCTCTTTTTCTTTTTCTTTTTTCTTTTTCTTTTATTTTGTTTTCTTTTTCTTTGTTTATTTTTTTTTTATCCTTTATTTCTACTTGTTTCACTCCCTTCCAACCATGGGTCTTTCTGGCTTCTGCGCAAAACACTGACTGCTTCCTTCCACTTCCTGTTTCTTTCTCTGGTCTTGCAGAGTGGATTAAGTGGACTAAGACATTTGCCTATCCAATGGACTAATTTTCATTTTTTAGGTCTGCCATGTTTCTTGCTAAGCAATTCCAGGTATCTTTAATGAATTCCAGCCATCCCTTTTCCACCTTGATTCTGTTCTCATTCTCCTTTTGCCTCTGTTTCCTCTTCATAAAATGTCTGCTTAAATTCTTCCAAGGAAACAACGAACAAAATATAAAACTATCCTGTTCTTTTCTCAGCATGATTTCCTTTTTCTTTTTTTTTTTTTCCCTTTTCTCCTTACTCTCAAGCCTGTTCTGAGTGTTCTTTAATCTTCCTTATTTTCTTTGTCATCATCTTTTTCTTTTTTTTTCTTTTAACTTCTTTCTCCAATTCTCTTTCATTGCACGTGGCTAGTATCTTCAGACTGAAAAATGTCTATCCTTGAATACCATCTCATTTTCCACCTACCACCTTTTTTTTTTTTTCCCTCTAGCCACTGACAAAATGTGAAAACATTCTCAAAGAATCTCTCATAATCACTTTTGACAGCTTCATATCCAAATCTGAGAGACAGGACGCCACTCTACTCTTCTTTGACTAATACCATCAGAATAGTCAGATAAACTGTTTTTCTTCCACAACTCTTTTCTTGACTAATTTTTATTTTTGGAAAACTTCCGTCAGAGAACTCTCCTCATCTCTCCATCCAGAGCAGTCCCAAAGTGATCTCCAACACTAGTTAAATTATTTTTTTTTCTTTTATATTTGAATTCTAATCTGGATAATCTCACCTACAAATTCAACTACCATCTTTAGGCAAAAAGCATAACTTTATTTCCCTGTTCCAGACTTCTCTAACCAGGTCCAAATTAAATCTTCTAGCCCATAGATAATAATCATCACATCATGTTCATCACAGCTAACATACAATTTGCCTTCTTGCTTTTATTTGACCCTTGCAGTTACCTCATTTTCGTTGTGAATATTAGTATTATGCCTATTGATCTTTCCTTGCTTTATACATTCAGATCATGTCTAGGCTTTAAGATATTTGTTCTCCTTTCCATTCATATGTGGATATTTTTACCCTCATCGTCTCATATGCTGTACTCTTTATCTTGAATACTTCCAAGGGCTCTTCTCTCCCTTTACCCTATCAAATATTAACTACCTGCCTTCATTTTCAAAATTCCTAACTTTTAATCATCTCTATGCAGTATCAAGAGGATATTTTCTACCTCTTACTAACTCATGATGTTATCTTCACCATCACATTTTAAAATTTTCAAATAAACATCCTATATGTTGTCATTCACACTTGGGAAGAATTTCTCATAAACGTCTTCAAAGCTATTTCTTTACGTTCTTCTAAATTCTTCATTAAAACTCTACTTTTATCTGATGACTAAAACAACCCATAGAAGTGCTTAAGAGGGCAATGAAGATGATGCAAGGATTGGAGCATCTCCCTTATGAAGAAAGGCTGAGAGAGCTGGGATTCTTTAGTCTGGAGAAGGGAGACCTTATGTGGTTGCCAGCGAGAGGATGAGGGGTAACAGGCACAAGTTGGAACATAGGAGGTTCCACTCAAATATGAGAAAAAAATACTTCACAGTTAGGGTGACAGAGCCCTGGAACAGGCTGCCCAGGGAGGTCGTGAAGTCCCCTTCTTTGGAGATTTTCAAGACCTGCCTGGATGCAGTCCTCAGTAACATGCTCTAGCTCTAGGCATGAGCTAGGGAGTTGGACTAGAAGATCTCTATGGTCCCCTCCAGCTCTAACAGTTCAGTGAAATTCAGTGAAATTCAGTGAAATCTTGAAGGGCTGCACTACCACCTGCTGAGATTACTGCTGTTCTCTCATCGTTTCCCTGCGATTTCTGACATGTCATTATCCATATATTTTCCAGTTTGTTACAGGATACACTCTGAAAGCATTGTCTATCTTTTGGTTCTATGCTTGCACAAGTCCTACTTTCACAAGATTTTGAGTCAGTGCTTTCTTTATGATGATTAATAACTATATGGCAAGAATTCACTGAACAATAGGAAGAAAATATGGACAGTAGAAAAGTAACAGAGTTAATCTTCATTTACTTACTCATGAGGGACATGATGAAACCCTGCACTAATTCCAAAAAGTATCTAAAGATGTGCGCAAACAGTAGATATAGATGAACCAAACTGATTTATTTTGCCTCCTTTTACAATAGATGTTGTATAGTTTTCAGATAGATTTTTCATAGTTTTCAGATAGATTTCAGAGAACATGAGAACTTTCCTATACACTTCTTTGTGTAGTAACTGAGCTTCATAAATGCTTTCATAAAGCTTTCTGATTGTATCAGGCACTTTTCTGGGATTTCTATCTCTTTGAAAATAGTTTAATAATTTGTATTTTTAAAAAGAAAAACATTGAGTAGCCTGTCAACTGACAATGTCTAATCAGATATTATTTGGTTAGTTTTATAATATTTGCCTATTCATATATTTCTCTTCCCTATTAAAAAGTGCCTCAGGGTCAGAGGCAATAATTTCTTATATATTTATAGGACTAAACATAATGTTATGTCATGAATTTGACCTTTATATGTTTACAATGAAAATACAATTTTAAAGTTCCTGAAGAGTGAAGACTGAAATCCAAAGCTTTGTTTTGGGTTTTTTTTGGGGAGGGATTTTTGTTTGTTTGTGGTTTTTTTCTGGTTCCTGAATTTGAGCAACCAATCCAAGTCTTAAATGTTCTGCTGAAATAATTTGCTCCTTCTGAAAGGAATAAGTATTCCACTTCTCTGTACTTAAAATGTATTGTTCAGAGAGCTTTCTGATAAAAAAAAAATCACTCTATAAAACTGGCATAACTTAAAATGTAAATAAGAAAGTACACACAAAGATATCTTTTCTTCTTGAAATAACAATGCATTGTAATTATAAAGGGCAAATTATAATGAGTTCAAGCACTCATGTAACTTGTCATATTGCTCACGATGAATTTGAAATTAAGGGTTTTACTTTCTTCTGATATATGCATATAGCTTAAACCATACAGCAATAGAGGAATAGGCCTTTAGATGTAATGAAACACACAATAAATTTTATAAAGCATGTAGAGTGCAGATATTGAATCCCTAAAATGGATTCTGGAATATGATATTCTCTCTGTCTTATAATCAAGTTTTCACTTAATGGGAACTACTTGCTTCCATAGCAGCTGTAAAATTAACTCTGAGGGTGTCATATTTTAACTTGCTGAGTTAGTCAACTTAGATTCCATTTTGTTTTGACTAGCCTTTGATCACGCAGAGTGCATCCATTTGTAGTATGGTTTTAAAAAACATATTTCTGATTAAATTATTGCTCTTTTCTACACTACTTTCTATGGCTGTATCTTAAAAACATAAATTTTAAAGTACTTCCATTTCTCTAGTGTAAAGATTGTCTATCTATACAAAATAAACAAACAAAAAAAGTCTTCTCTGAGAGGACAACAGTTTGCACAGTCTTCCCTCAATGCATAGCAAATTATGTCCTATTTTTTAGAATCATAGAATTGCCTAGGTTGGAAGGGACCTTTCAGAACATCTAGTCCAATCATCAACCAAACACTGACAAACACCAATCATCACTAAACCATATAGCTAAGAGCTATGTCAACCTGTATTTTAGTTACCTCTAGGGATGGTGCCTCAGGCACTTCCCTGGGCAGCCTGTTCCAATGCTAATTTACCCTTTCAGCGTACAAATTTTTCCTAGTACTCACTCTAATCCTCACCTAGCACAGCTTGAGGCCATGTTGTCTTGTCCTATCACCTCTTTACTTGGGAGAAAATACAGCCCCCTACGTCTCTACAACCTCCTTTCAGATAGTTGTTGAGAGTGATAAGATCTCCCTCCGCCCTCCTTTTCAAAAAGCTAAACAATCCCAGCTCCCTCAGACACTCCTCATAGGACTTGAGTCTCCAGACCCCTCACCAGCTTCATTGCCATTCTCTAGACATGCTCTAACACCCCTATGACATTTTTGTGGTGAGGGGCACAAAACTGCACACAGTACTTAAGGTGGGGCCTCACCAGTGCTGAGCGCAGGGGAATGATCACCTCCTGAATCCTACTCACCACACTGTTCCTAATACAGGCTAGGATGCTGTTGGCCTTCTTGGCCACCTGGGCACACTGCTGGCTCATATTCAGCTGGCTGTCGACCAACCTTTTCCACCTGGCAACTTCCCAGGTACTCTTCCCAAAGCTTGTAATGCTGCATGGGGTTGCTGTGACCCAAGAGCTGGACTCCTTGATCCCCTTGTCCAGATCATTGATAAAGATATTAAAGAGGACTGGCCCCAATATGGATCCCTGTAGAACACCACTTGTGACCAGCCACCAACTGGATTTAACTCCATTCACCACCACTCTCTGGACCCAGCCCTCCAGCCAGTTTTTTCACTGAGTAAACAGAACTTCCTTCCAAGTCACAGGCAGCCAGTTTCTCCAGGAGAATGCTGTAGGAAACAGATACTGTATACAAATATCTGGAGTGCATGAGCTCATTCAGAAATATGTATATATTTTCACCATGGACCTGCACATAGCTACATAGAACACACTGCTCTAACTGTAGAATCACACATAAAATTATCACTGCCTTGTAGACTTTAAAGCCAAAGATAAACGGTTACTTTAATCTCCGACTACATCAAAAATGTGCTAAGAATAAAAGCAAGAATAGATTAAAAGAAATCAACATATGAGAGTGGTATAAAAAGCAAAATAAAGTTAATTCCTTAAATAAAACATACTTTTTTGTACCATATACCTGGGGGTTATTATTAAAACCCATTCCAAGATTAGAAAAGATAATGGTCATGCCTTTCACGCCACAGTTAGCACAAAATCCACAAGTAATAAAATACCAGAGCTATTACTCTCTTAAACTGTCTAATTTTGTAGGAAAAAAAAAAAATAATGACAATTCTAATATAAAACTTTCCTTTGTCCAACAAGAGAATCTTTTTTTTTTCTCCAGTTAAAAAACAACAGAGAAGACAAGTCTTCTTGAAGATACTTTTTCTCCAAGTACGTCTCATTGTTTGAGGAAATAAGACAGAAATTTGATACAGTGAAGTCATGAATATTCTTTTTTCAGTATCATGTGTATTGTTGTTTTTTCAGTTTTAGTGTTTCAGTGATCTTTCTATCATAACAGTATTTTCAGAGGTATTGTAGTCATAGACCAATAGGATTCATCAGTTTGCAGCATAGTTCAACTAACCACTCTCAGTAGAACCAAAGGACTAACTAGGATAAAAGTCTTTAACTCCCTCTTCTGATCAGATTTAACAGTTTTAAAAAGGGATAAATCAGCCAAATGAGGTATTTTGTATATAGTTCACAAATTTATTAAAATCCTTGATCTTTAAGGTTGCTGAACAGTTTATCACTATCATTACTTATAATCCTTCCTGACATGAAGGACAAAAAGTCTACTTTTGTTAGCTCAGGAAAAGTTTTAACTGAGTGTATGGGAGCACCCAGCCGAACCGGTTTCGGAGCACAATAGGTGAGATGCAGGGAGTTGTCATGCGACTCAGCT
>JAOTQQ010000019.1:31964694-32061579 GCA_026546715.1 Gallinago undulata
CCCCTCATCGAGAAAGTGGGTCACATGGTCATAGAAAGAGATCAAGTTGGTCAGGCAGGACCTCCCTTTCATAAACCAATGCTGGCTGGCCCTGATCGCTCGGCTGCCCTGCACTTGCCTTGAGAGCTCACTCAGGAGCTCACTCAGGACTCACTTAAGTCCATGTAATAAACTATTTTTTTAAAGTGAGAATTTTAATGTACTTTAATCTGAAATCCATATTCATTGCTCCTTTATTGCAAATCTGTACCCACAGTTTCATACTGATAGGCAAAATTCTGCCTTAAGTTTATTCATTTCTAGGAAGTGTACATGACAGCAGAACTGCAAAACAACAAAGAACAATAATTCTGATGTATATTTGTAATAGTACATGGAATTATATTTAGCAGACATGAATACTTTTTGCTTCTGTACATACTTTAAACATTGATTGAAAGTGCATATTGAAGTATTATGTATTTTATTCACTCGCCTGAATTCTATCCTTGGTCCAATGCTTTACTTCAAAACATCAAAAAACTCAAAATTCCCTAAGGTAAAAATTTTGTCCCAATCCTATATTAATAAAGCAGAAATTAAGTGACAGTGACTGGTCTCAAAATTAATCTTAAGAAATGTATGTGTATGTTTCAATTTCAAAACAAAATAAATCAATTTCCAAATTAGAATGAAACACAACCTTTCAAACCCCTTCATTGAAACTACAGAGATGCTGCCTATGTGATGTTTGTGGCTAAGACTCAAATTTATGCTCTATTTTTCATCTAGCTGATGAAGAGGTCTGACCACCAGCATCCTGGTGATTATAGGAGGGCCTTTCTTACAGGATCAAATGTTTTAACCTGGATTTGAAATAATTTCTTTAATTCAAGTTCAATTAAAATGCTTTAATATTCTCTCCAAACAAGCCACAACTTTATTTAAGCAAATACGTATTTTCTGACAAAACTATTTACTGAAATATATTAATTGTTTTTAGGGAAGTGTATATATTTCATTGGGCATTGTGGAATTTTATTTTTTTTTAATAAAAGCTAAAAGAGGTTTGTAACACATCTAAACTAAACTGAGTATTATAACTTCTGGCAGTTTACTTCGGTAAGAAACTTTGTTGAACACTTTAATCAAAATTTAAGCAATTTATTTTACTGGGAAAAGACCTAATCAATAAAAGAAAAAACTACTCATAAGGCACAGACAGGTCACATGAAGTGTTATTGGTAAAACCTAATCTCCTTTTCAAAGACTCTTATAGTTCATATCTTAAACTGATTAAAAATAAGAAAAGAAGTAATTTAAAAATTTTTTTCATCAGTACCCTAATTAATATGATTATCTATATGCTTATTACTGCTAGAACTTGTTTAATATAATACTATACTTAATTAATTAATTAGATTCCCTAATATTTTCCTATTTTTTTTTTTTATGTATAGCTAAGCAGAAACATAAGTTTTCTTGCTAGAATATTCTAAGTTATTTTCATAAATATATTAAATACTATAACTTTTCTGGAAATTTTCAAGTGGAACCTTAAAGGAAGTAAACAGATTCAATTCTTCTGACTTCACGTAATTTTTTGTGAACTAGGGGAAACCCAAGTGATATGTAAAGATTTACCGCTTGGAAAATATTTTAAATCATTAATGACAGTTTATTTTTTAAAGGAGATTTTATATATGTGTGTATTTGTATCTACAAAAGTTATTATCAGTGCAAAGACATATTTTATTCTTTTTTTTTTTTAATGAGAAACTACAGTTAACAGCTGCAATGTAGTATTTATCAAAAACAATGACAGTACAATGACACTGAGAAGGTGACTGACTGCTGTTACAAAGTGGTACAAAGGTATTAAAGAAAGAACTTATCTCCACCTCAGCTCCTTGGCAAAACAAAGCTCCCTGGAGCAAACATCTGTGGACTCTGAATATGTAAACACAGAGTTCTCCGTATTATTAAATGCAAAATATGCATTGGAGTGAAGACTTCAGGGCACTACACATGTTTTAAGCAATTGCATTGCTCAGAAAATGCAAATTTTGTCTTTCTTTTCTGCTGTCTATTCAGTGCTATAAATGAGGTTGGAATTTGGTGAAATAATTTTTATTTTGTGAAATAATATGAAAAATTCTGGATTCTGGAGTGAGAAGTGATATAGAAGATTCAAATTTTGAAGCTTAACAAGTAGAAAATCATTTAAATAATTATAACAGTCTGGCAGACTTAAACACAATTTTCCATATAGATTATATGCATCTTCCTTTAGGGATGAATCATTACGGTCTTAGTCCAAACTGCTAATGGCACTAATATATTTTCTATATATTTCTATTCACAGCAGAGAATCTTTGGTTCTTTGCATACCTCTGGTACATGCAAAGGAAGAAAAGGCTTTTCTGGAAAGGATTTAAGTTTGAAGGAAGATATCTAATCTCTTGTAGCCATCAGAAAAATAAATCTAAAATTTCTAAAACCATTGCATATTTCTAAGAATTGTTCAAATCTTGTTAAATAATATATCACTGATCCAGAAGTTCTTAGTTTGTCAACAAACCTGAATGATGACTTGAGTA
Source organism: Gallinago undulata (assembly GCA_026546715.1). Taxonomy (NCBI): domain Eukaryota; kingdom Metazoa; phylum Chordata; class Aves; order Charadriiformes; family Scolopacidae; genus Gallinago; species Gallinago undulata. The sequence continues at coordinate 31,967,274 of JAOTQQ010000019.1, forward strand.
CCTCCAATAAAGTCAAAGAGAAACCTACCAAATCTTGTATTATGTACAACTGGAGCTTCCAAAGACCTTAAAGTGAAGATCTTAAAGTGTAAAAAAAGTGTAAGTGAAATTATTGGCAAAAGTAATTTGTGTAAGAACTTATAAGAGGTAACTGAAGTTGTTGAAGAAACGTTTACTAGATGATCAAAAAGTCCTGGTTGTGCATATCCTCAAGAAGAGAATGCTACTGATAGTAAAATAGCTATGCTTTGGATTATCCTGGAATTTTTCTGCAAACATACCAATAACTTAAACTTAGGTCTGCAATTTGTTAATTCTCAGAAGAGATGATAAAACTATCCAGTTATCAGCCAGCTTTCGTAAAGTACCATATTTTATAAGCAATAAGCACTCTATGGTAAACACTTGTTTTTTAAAAAGGTATTTTAGACACACATTCGTTTAGTGATATTAGCTACATCTCAGCCAGATTTGTGAAATCTAGGATACTTACTCTTACCATTTCTTTTTCTTTTTTTTTTTTTCAGAGGAAATAAAACACTTTAAATCCTTTATTGATGAAAATAAATAAATAAATAAATAACAATAATTTAAAAAATATTAAAAAAATGAAGCAGAAAAAAACAATAGAACAAGCTCAAATCAATCATTTTGGTCCATTTCCACATAGAAAACATGATCAAGGGCTCAGGTATCTACATAATCTGCATTGGGAATTCTCATTAACTCTGTCCCTAAGGATTGCCCAGCTAACCCATCTTCTGCTGGAATAATACAAAGTCCTTATAGTTTTTGTCCCATTGTTCTACAGTAGTCTTTCAAGTCTCTTTGCTTCAAAATACCACTTCGATCAGTCATGGAATGCAATGAACTTTACATATTGGTTGTCCTTTAAGCAATTGCCTCTTCTGCACATAAAAATTGTTTAGAAATTCATATTAAATCTGTAGCTAGTGAGCTGCTGATTTGAGAGGCTAAAGAAACTAAGGGAACCTCTGCACAATACATGATTTTCTGTGTGAAAATTTCAAGTGCAGATTCTCAGCAAAGGATGAAATTTTTTTTGCTGGAACTTTGGAAGAGATATACAGAAAAATTCAATCTGGATAAAAATGTAGTAAAACTATAAGCAAATGTAAAAGTAAGAAACTTGAGGGAAAACTTGGATTGATAGAGCTTATCTACAGGATCTGTCATTAACTCTTTCATTTGCTTTTCAAGTAAAAGTACATTAGCCTACATTTGGAAAAGAAAATAAATATGTATATTCCCTTTCAAAAATTTCATTTAAAAAAACACAAAATGGTATATGGACAGATTATTTTCTTCTGAAATCATAGTTCATTAATTTTTTCAATGATTAGAATTTATCCTAAGGACACAGAAAAGTTGTCAAGCACATAGGTACTTCTGGGGCATTGCCAGTTTCTTTCTATCACCTATAAATATCAATAGTATTTCAAAGGTATTTGAATTCACATTATAATAGCTCTGTGCCCAAAACTCATGGAGACACATATTCCATCAGTCTTTCTGAACAAATCAGCAAGTAATTTCCAACAGAATTTACTCTATCATGGTATAGCAACACAGTGCATAAGTGCCAAAAATACTAACTCCTTTACAAACTGACGCTTTTTCCAACAGAACATCTACTAAAGCAGAAAGGCATAGTGACCCAGACAGTCAATAAAACGAAAGAGACGAGATGACCACTGCACATGCCAACCTCTCTATAAAATAGTGCACAGAATCATAAAGTCAAAAGATCACTTATGAAATACAGCATACTAATTTCAAAATCAGCCCTTGAATCTCTGGTTATTGTTCCTGTAAAAGTCAACATGCATCTTTTTTATTCCAAACAATGTACAATCTATTAAATCTGGACAGATTTTAAAACAGAAAATCTAGTACAATATCTGGAAATAGCAGATATTAACAGATCTTTGTCTCATTTAAAGATGGGGATTGTTTTTGCACTTTAAGCAATTCTTCAATTATATGACTGTGGTCAATCATTCGTCAGAACAACCTTTCTAGTTAAAGTGCTGGAAAGACTGTAAATTCAGTGCCACACAAAATTAACAGATCAGCTTGTAGCTTATATTCTACACATAGAAAATTTTTTCATCTCTTCTCTCCTCTATTAAGCAACAATAAACATCCGGTCCAAAGTTTTCAATGCCCCCTTTAGATACTCAAAGGCTGTTCTCCCCAGAGCCTTCTTTTCCTGAGGCTGAATAACCCCAACTCTCTCAGCCTGTCCAGTCTGCTTGTTCTCTTCGTGGCCCGAAGATATCTTTATGTCTTCATGCATTTGAGTGGAGTAAAAAAATCAATTAATAAACTATTTTAAACTCCTGTAGATAAAATAATATTTAATAATAAATGTAGGTTAAATTCAAGAACTTAATACCAAAAAGATTTTACATTGCCAAGCTATATTTACATTCCTGTATGTAAACTTTAGTGTCTTGTTCAACAATGATTAAGCAGTATTTAAGAGAAATTGCATATCTTCATGAGATCTGTTCTTCATTTCCCTACATGTTCACTACCTGTAACATCTACCTTTTAAGGTGAATGATTTGAGTGAATCTAGACTTTTACTGGAGGTATTTTACCTGATGTCCCTGAGCCGCACTTACTGGTGTACAGTGCAATGCATTTCAAAATCTAATAGGCATTTCATTTATTGTGGAAAATGTAACTCAAAGAGGAACAGTTTGAAAACTCCCTTTTCTTGTTTCATTTGTGACATAAATCTTGATCATGGTAGTACAACTTGTTTTAATGGAGCAGTGTACTGGAAAAAAAAGTTAAAACATTGCTTTTTGTTAATCTGTGTTGTATTATATGTGAGAGCTTCTCCCAGTGTGCCTTTTTTTTTACAGAGGTTGAACATGTCACTCAACCTATTTGCATTCCTTGATTCAATAATACTTTAAATAACAGTTTCAAAATGCCATTCAGATATAATTCTTCTTTAATTTCAATTTCAGGCATAGGTTCCACAGTTGATTTGAGATTTATTACCTTACAGTTTGAAGGTCTAGAACTGCCATAACTATTTGATGACGAAGAGCTTACTTGAGTTGACTTGTAACAAACTACTAAGAACATATCCTCACATCCTTCAAGAAGGCCAATAGCATCCTTGGGTACATCAAGAAGAACGTGGCCAACAGGTCAAGGGAGGTCATCCTGCCCCTCTGCCCTGGTGAGGCCTCATCTGGAGTACTGTGTCCAGTTGTGGGCTCCTCAGTTCAAGGACAGGGAACTGCTGGAGAGGGTACAACAAAGGGCCACAAAGATGATTAAGGGCCTGGAACATCTCTCCTATGAGGAAAGGCTGAGGGACTTGGGTCTTTTTAGTCTTGAGAAGAGAAGACTTCTAGGGAGGATCTAATCAATGCATATAAATACTTAAAGGGAGAGAGTCAGGAGGACAGGGATGGTCTTTTCTCAGTGCTGCCCAGTGACAACACAAGAGGAAGTGGGCACAAACTTGCCTATAAGAAATTCCACCTAAACTTCTTTACTGTGAGAGTGGTAGAGCACTGGAACAGGCTGCCCAGAGAAGTGGTGGAGTCTCCTTCTCTGGAAACATTCAAAACCCACCTGGACAAGTTCCTGTGAAATGTGCTCTAGGTAGACCCGCTCCGGCGGGGGGGTTGGACTAGGTGATTTCCAGAAGTCCCTTCCAACTCCATAGGATTCTGTGATTCTATGATTCTATGATTCAGATGAAGGCATCTACAAATCAGAAGTACTACTTTTTCTCTGCAAAGCAAGACCAACTTTCTTGCCATTAGAATCAAGAATCAGATCTCCTTATGTCTACAGAAAGATAAATTAATTTCTATACCAAAACATTTATAAATTACTCAGGAAACCCTACTGTATGAGCAAATCCTATTTTTTGCTATGACAGCTACAAATTGTCTCACAATGTCATTCTTAATGAGCAATGGTTATAATAGCTTAAAGAAAAAAAAAGATTAAAAAAAGAAGAGCCAACTGACTATGAGGAAGTAAGAGATGCCTGCAGCTGTAATTTCTCTTTTGTACATTTGAAAAACTTCAAAACCCACCTTCCTTTTCTAACCTTGGTCAAAAATTTCCTGTACTTTCAAAACAGTGTATCTGAAATCTGAACTTGACTTCTAGTCATTCATGAGATCAGGGAGATCAACGTACATTGTGCATGCTGCACAAATGTATGCATACACCTGTACATATAAACATATGTACGTACTTACAAACATAAGAATATATATGGAAGTATTATGCATCTTTGTGCACACACAAACGTCACCAGCAAAGTCCTTGTTACTGCTGAGCTCCTCCAAAACCTGTTGACGTGTATGAGAACTGTGCAGCTCCTCAGAAGGTAGGCAAAAATTAAGGACTCACATAAGGTTGCATCTTTAGATAAAATAAGCTAAAATCATAATAATTTACACTATGCATACTTTTACTAAGACTGAAAAGGAGTTACCCATGACACTGGAAATTAACTTCATCATACCATATGAAATTAATATCTGAAATTTGAGAAAGATTAGCAATTGTTACCTCTATAGTTGTAACAATATTGCTAATGTTTGTGTTCTGGTTGTGTCCTGATTATTCTAATCAATTAGCATTTTTTATATTGCTAACAAGTGTAACATCTAAATTTTCTTTTGTTACACTGTTGTTGGCTTGTCTGGGGTTTTTTGTTTGCTTGTTTTGTTTTGTTTTGTTTTCAAACAATACATGCAGTGGGAATGAGAAGATAGGGAAGAACTAAATTAAACTTCCTTCTTAACTTCATCTGCCATGTTGGAGAAAGAGAGTAAAGACAATAACTCTTTAAAATGTGTGAAAAGCCATTTGACTGTAAGGGAAACATGGCATCTTGTACCAAAACAGAATCAGATCTGATCATTTTACTTTTTTGTAGTGTCTTTGATTTCATAGACTGAGTGCTTTACAAACTGCAAAATCATACTTAAATTTTCTTTTTGAGTAAAATAAGAAGAAATTTTAAGATTTTCATTTTCTACTGATGATAAATAGAATGTTTGAAAAAAGAGAGAGGTCTTTCCATGGATAACTATTACATAATTAAGCAAAGGCCAGTAAAAGTTCATTAAGTGGTCTAACATGATTGTTTTCACACATCATGAAAATATCTTTATTATGCATAAACAAGGCAGTCTGAATTGTCATTATTTTCACTACCATACACCTAATAAAATACACAGATTACAGTGTTAATTTTAATAGAGACTATTACCTTCATTAGATGGAGTTGTGCTCAAGGAACTCAAAATGCCAGTCAAAATTTACTTAATACTACATAAGCAATGATCAAGTTAACAGGTAGGAACCACCCAAGTTAGTTAAACCTCATCTAAATATGTAGAAGCAGTATTATTTTAAGGACATCTGATTTGATTCTGGAGTTTTAATTAAATGGCAGAACTCGAACAAAAAAGGAATTATTTCCATGGAAATCAAGAAAAAAAATAAAAATTTATAAACAAACCAGTTATTAATTATTAAATATTGTGCAATTATCTGGTAAAAGTGACAAAATCTATTCTATTTCAAAATTTAGCTATAAAAAAAAGAATCCAAGATGACCAGCTGAATTCTGAGTGATTTTGTGTGAAGTCAATAATCATTTGCTACATAGTTTTCCTTGTTGAGTATCTAAGCATCCATACAGGATATGTAAAGGAGTTAATCATGTCAGCTGCTGGAATTGGTCCTACTTTTATGGATAAATTTAAGAAGGGAAGTTTGGTTTCTCCTTGATTTTCTCTATTTTCTCTATTTCACAATGTTTTAACATTGTAATTATCTGTAGATTGCAAACAAAATAAACTGAAAAGTGACTATTAGTTCAAATGACAAGAGGACAAGAACTCCAGTAGTAAAAATCACATATCCTGTAGCAAAGGTTACTCAGGAAAGAAAGAGACTGTCTTTTGATAGTTTTTTAAATCACTTTTTGTGGTAGGGGATCTTACAAGGCAGTGAGAGTTTGTTTCTTCCTCCTTTTATGTCTTTAATCTGCTTGAGGAAACTAATATTTTCAGTGTCATCCTTTTGCAAAAGAAACTAACAATAATAGGAAGCTGCATGTCAAGTTTAATAGTGAATTAAGGTCACAAGAGGGTTGGCTTCTTTTAGCTGTATTGGCTTTAATGCTGAAAATAGTTGGCACACAATAACCGGTAGAGGGAATACACTTGGAGGGTGTTAGCTGTACTGTAAAGTACAGAGATACTGCAACAAGGATTATAATTTTCAGGTAGAGGTTGCTTATATCCATGCTATTGGCTGTTATTAGCATTCTGCACTTTAGCAAAGACGTCAGCTTTAACTTTCTTCCTGATGATTACCCATTCTCTCTCCCTGACAATTGACAAGCTTGACAGACTCGTTAAACTGCCGAATTTGTAATTTGCAGAAGACCTTCCTCATAGCACCTGGATAACAGCAAAGAATTGCTATAATGTGAAACTAGCATGCATTTTAATGCAACTTTATCTTCAGCCAACAGCTGGCACAGTAACTGAGTTTTTTCATCGGTCATGGAGAAAAGGAATGTAACAAGACACAAGGAGTACCTGGGCTGTGATTCCCATCTCTTTTAAGATTTTTAGCTCCATTTAGCTAATAGATTTCTTCTTAATTTATTCTATGCAAAAGAGGCTAAATAAAACCTTCAGCCTTATCTTAAAGGCAGGCCTCTGGCCTCTTTATCTGCATGTAGTTGGTACTTAATGTTACGTAGTTTCAATAAACAGGCTAAATTAAAATGCATTCATCATTCAATCTGACCTTTTTATTTTCTTTTTTTTTTTTTTTCAGATTTCTTGCTATTGTTTTCTACATATTATAAAAAAACAAATCAAAACAAAACAAAACAAAACTACACCAAAACCCCACTCTGCTTTGAATATTCCATAACTAATTTCAGCAACTCTACAAAATTCACATTGTGAAGTTTCTAAAAGATGCAGTAGTGCTGTGAAGGTTCATATCTTGAGGAAAAGAGCACTCACAGTTTGAAGAGAAAATGAACCATATTGATGGATTAGTTCCTTCTTGTACTATTTTCTCTAACATATTATTTAAGTACTCTATGGTATACTTTTTAATGCTATGCTGATCCTAGGAATTTTGATTTCCAAACTGGAAAGCATTGGTAAACTGAGTTCCAATACTAACCTGTAGAAATGATCAGTGTAGTGTGACATGCAATTGCATCTTTTCCACCAAAAAAGGAGAGTAACCAATATTCTAAGGAAATAGCGAGTTTATGTTTGATATGCAGGTGTGGTCTCTGGAAGTTATCCACCAGACAATACACAAGAAACCTGGCATGAAAAAAAGCAAGCAAAGTAACTGGAAAAGAAAACTATTAAAAGCTGTGTCAAGGTAATTTTCTACACCCAACTTGCAGACACAGGTGTATTTACAAACAAAAGCCCTGTTATCTTCATGGTGTGTTTGCTAGCCAGCTTATTCTTTCACATATATATTTGGAAGACAGAGATCAAAAAGTAATAAAAATAACTAATGAAACAAAACAGATACAGATAAATAAAAAAAATACTTCAACAGCATCAAGTTTTTCCTGTGACCCTCATTATGTATGTTCTTGATTTGTTTTTATGAGGCATCTTCTAATCAATTTGAGGCCAAAACTTTTTTCTCTTACCAGAGTTATAGGTTGAAGAACCTAAATGTAGCTTTGACCAGGGGACCATGTCTGTGTCTGTTTAGTGACAGAACGGATACAATTATGAAATATCAAAAAAATGCTGAAGTTCAAAAAGCCAAAAAGGGGATAAAGGGGCATAGCTATTCACAAAGATTACCATTTGAAAGCATTAATATTCATGTCCATAAGGGCATGTTTCCCACGAATACAAGCCTAGTCTGATCTGCAAGATGCAGATGGAGTACTCCAGCTTTTTAGTCATTTCCTTTGATTATAATGACATATGTTGGTAGGGGCAGAGGTGGCCGACTTTAATGCTACTGAATCCAGTAGCATTCATTTCTGAACACTTAAAGTGACAGAAAGTGTCTCTGCTTTTTAGGTTAATGGGAACATAATAGACCTCAATAAACCTGTTTTCCCCTCCTTCCCGTCAGCAAAGGCCAAGCTCACTAATGCAGTACACAGAGTATTCACCAAGTTAGCAGGAGCTTGACTTAACCAAGGTCAGACAGCCTAAAGCTGTCTCTCTTGAGCCAAGGAGCAGTTAGAATATTTACTATTTTTAAGTGGTTAATTTTTATTTTTTTTTCTGAAATGCCTAACTTGTAGGAAAATCTATAGGTATCTAAACCATCGAAAAAAGATCTATTTTAGTAACTCTAACATGCACACTATTTAAAACTGTATCTCAGTAGGCAGTTTTTCTAAATTAATTGCTACATTTTTGTGCAGCAGTTTTTTCACAAAACATTTTGTTTCAAAATGAAGGCTTTATTTGGTTGTTTGGTTGTTAGGGTTTCTTAATGAAAACTATGCCTATCTAGGCATAAATGTATGAACTATTGTAAAAGCTTCTGATATGTTCTTTAACGTTTTCAGAGTATTCTGGTTTACTCCACAGAGTGTATCTGAACACATTTGTAATTATTCAGTCAATTTTTGTAACCAATTTTTTTCTTATATTGTTGGAGACCATCAAATGAGGAAGTTTAAACACTACATTATTAAGTAGATATTCCCTGTATACTCCCAGTATAATTTTCCCCCCTTTGAGTTAGCTTCTAATATTTAGACCTTTTTTGTGTGTGTTCTTATCCAACTGAGGTTCATGTATGCTCTTTAACAAGTAAATCAGAAAGGAAATCTGAAGAATGAATCTGGAAAAAAATATGGAAAGTCTGAAAGATACAGAGAAGGTATCAGTAACGTCAGCTGTAAAAATTTACTCAGATGTGGGAGTGTTTGTGAAAGAAATGACACATGAATTGTTGAAGGCGAGATGTTAGAGAAATTTAAAATTTTGGAGGGAAATGAAGTTTTATAAATATAGTGAATTATAAAAACTTAATTTTCAATATCAACTAGGGGGTTTTGTTTGTTTGGGGGTTTTGTTTGTTTGGGGGTTTTGTTTGTTTGGTTTGTTTTGTTGGTTTGGGGTTTTTTGTTTGGGTTGGTTTTTTGGGGGGGATTTTTTTGTTTTTTATTTGTTTACACTCTACACAAAATAATTATTAAAAAAAATCATAAAGTCTTAGAAACTTTTCTAGTTGCAGTTCTGGTAATGGTTTCAGAAGGCTTCACCTACAAGAATTCTATTTTGACTGAATTCTATTTTCTTTGTTTTCTTTTGTGAGCATATACAAAGTTTGGATGACTGTTAAAAAGCACTTCAATATTGATCAACTTCTCTCTATCACCTCAGCTCAATCTCTAACCTCTTATATCTTATACATTCTATTTTATATACAATAAAATCCTGTTGTTATTTTGTAATTTAAAAATAATTTTTTTCTGCATATTTATCTGTGCAGTGCTGCTCCTTTTGTAATATTGAATTTTATGATCCATATTCTGGTTTTGTCTACTCTTTCATCATTGTTCATACTATGTCTGGAAGAACTTCTATAAAAAATAGCATAACTGTAGCTTATTGTTCACAAAATCACTGAAATTATATAGGAAAAGGAAGTGATGAATTCTCCATCTCTTTAAATCTCCAGACCAAGATTGTATGTATCTCTGAAAGAAATTCATTAGTCAAAAAAAAGGTTACTGCGGATTAATGAAACTGGTCTGTTGAGTTATATAGTGACCAGGAGTAAATGAATAAATTATTTAAAAGATCTGTTGTGCCCTAAATAATGTCAAACAACCTCTCAGGAGACAATTTTAAATAATTGCTTTTTTATGGTGAAAGTGATTTTTTTATATTTTTAATAAGAGTCGTCATTATATATATAACTTGATATTATTACTTCATAGATGGTGTAAAAATCCATACCTCAGAAAACCTCCATCCCAAACAATTATAATTTCCATTTCTAATACAAGAAAGGTCATAGAAGCAAGGCCTCTATTTGCTAACAGCCATTTTCCTTCTACTCTTTGAAATCCAAGGAACAATTAAAGTTGCAGCAGTTAAAAATTATGCATTAATTAGAGCTGGAAGCAAGCACCCATGAAATACAGGTGATAACCATAAATCAGAACAATTAGTCTGTCTAAAAAAGCAACATGATCAAATCAGAAACCCTTTACCAGCTGCTCATTTAATCTTAGGTTGCAGTGTTTTTCTGTTCTGTGGAGACAAATCTGCATGGGATGATGTTGAAATTTTACGGCTATGGACCCCTCAAGGTTATTCCTTGCAAGAAAGTACAGCCTCAGTTCCACTTCTGTTAAAGTATTTCCATATAACTACCTTTAAAACTACCAGTAGTTTCAAAGAAGCATAAATAAAATTAAGAGCTATGTAGTTTTTTGTAAGTTTGAGTAAAATAAGCTGGTATAGTCCACTTCCTAAAATTATTTAAATAGATCACAGTATTCAATTATATGAAATGAAGTTTAACATAATCATTTGAAAGAATCAAAAGGGAAAGCTACAAGTACTACTACACTACTGCAAAAAGAGAAATTAAAAAAAAAGAAAAAGAAAAGACCTTATACAGAACTTCAAGACTCCTATAGTGACATAGAAACAAATAGGAAAGGACAAAACTAGAGAGGCAAAGTGACATATGCCATTTATTTCTTTGCCTTAAGTGCTGTGCCTATCATGGAAGGACAATTAGTGGTGTGACTCAGATTCTATTAGCCCATTAATTTTATTAAACATGAGCTCACTTTTAGTTGAACGTAATACATATTTTTACAGGTCTTATAAATAATACAAAAACTCCAAGCAATATCAAAATATCTCTATTCTCCAGCAAAATAAATAAATAAACAAACAAACAAACAAATATATTTTTATATACATATATATGCAGGGACAAAGAAGAACTTCTCACAAAAACTTTAGTTGCTCAGGGAGGCTTTTAGGGATCACACTTATTTTTTCGAGACAAAAAAGAAACTGGACATATTTCTATAACGGTTTTCCTAATTATTGCCATGCCTAACTTTCTTGGTCCAGTCTCACTGATATGTACAGATTTCACGGCAGTTTGGAGAAAGACAGATGACATGCCAGCTCCTGGACTATTGCTATCACAATGCACTCTCATTAATGCTTTCTCTTCCTTCTCATTCTTTGCAAAAAAAGAATGATAGAAGAGAAAATCTTTTGTTACAGGTAAGAAGCTAGCAAAATATTAGCTTCCACTAGTTATCCATTAACTAATGGATAACAACACTAGCTATCCATTAGAAGTGCTCTGAAATAGAAGAATAAAAACATAGTACTAAGTAAATGTATATATTTTTTTCTCTAAACAAGCCTCTGTGGCAACAATACTGTAGAATAGCCACTGGCTAGCAGACTGCTATTATTAGCCACAGTGATTGGGACTTGTTCCTGAAAGGAGTAAAAAACAAAAAGATTAAAAAAAATTTAGAAAGTGAAATGACCAACTGTACTCAATTAAAATTAGTTTGGCTGAACAAAGACATAAATACATGAAAACTTCAGTAATGTTTGGAAAAAAAAAATCAAAACCAAAATAATTGAGAAAATCTGTGATCTTATAACCTTTATCTTTTTTGCCTGGTCTTCAAAGATATAGCTACAATTGAAATAATCCATTTTTTTTTTTTAGCTTTGTGGAAACAACTGTTTCATTCAGTTACTTCTGTTTAAGCATTGCAGAATGTCAAAACATTGTTAGTAATGAGATTATTTTCTGACTCTAAATGAGCAAAATCTGACAATCATTTATCAGAAGATGGAAAATACTCAGCTATGTTTCAACTAGAAACCACAAATGTACATGCAGTCAATACAGTCAAATCAAGAACAAAATTGTACCAACATATGCATTCTTTCAGGTTTGCTGTACTAATATATTATTTCACATCCTGTATTTCACAAGCATGTTGGCCAAAGGCAGAAACTTTTCAATGGAGGCACTTCAAAATCACGGTAATGAAATGTGATCTGTAAATACAGAAGAATCATGATGGGGGGAGGGATGGGGGGAAGAGAAAGAATTCCAAATAACAGTTTTCTATAACTTCTTTTTCTTCTGGGAGTCAGTCTGAACATTTGGGGGTTTATGTGACAGGGAGCCCTTTGTAAAGAGCTGGAAATCCATCTTACATACTCTGCTTTATCTTAGGTCAAGTACCATTCAGTAAACATTCATAGCATTGCATATGACAGGTAATATTTCATAATGACTTCTTCTTCATAATGATTTGACTTAAGCTGCCCATTCTTTACCACTGAATTACTACAACTAAATTAATATTCATCTGAAATTGGAAATATATAATTATCTATTTTATACCCGAATTAATTTAACTATGTGAGGAACCTATCAGGAGAGGCAAAGTTTGGAAGTTTATACTTTAAACTGAAGACAGAAATATTATTAGAGGTTACTTAAGAAAAGCAATATATTCCTGTTTGATTTTTCCCCCCACACAGCACTAGAATATACCTTAGTATTAGTCTTAATAAACATTGAAGTATCATCATCCATACACATAACGCTATTCAGTAGCTGATTGCTTGTTGTGCCATACAAATAATAGCTCTCTATACAGAGCAATCAGAGGCACAAAATGGTATAATTTACAACAGTAAACCTCATAGTATATTTTACTTTTCAGAAGGAGAGAACATAATGCAACCTGAATGTTGGGGCTTGCATAGCACATAGTAACACAATACACTTGATTCTCTATTACAGCTACACCTTGTACAACCATTTACCCCTGAGAAAACTGAGGTATAAAATTCTGCCAGACCATAACTATAGCTTTCACACCTACTTTGTAATATAAATGATTACATCAGATGCAATTTCATATAATCAAGTGTATGATTACTTCTCTTTGCAGGACAATACTGTAAGAGGTGAATAGGTACTCAAGGTGTAGTTCCAGGATGGGCTTTATTCAAGGGAGAAACCAGTTTAAGAAGCTCTTTATTGCTCCTCTGAAATGAAGTTAGGCTTCTCAATTGAACCAAAACTGTTGTTTGCCGGGGAAGGCTTCATCGTTAGCACCATTACATAAATGTAAGAAGGGTTAGGAAAAAAAAAAAACTGTATTATTGTTTTTTAATGCAGTCATTTCACCTGTCTGGTTTACAGTACAATCCTGTATAAAGATCTGTTAGAACAATAGAGGGAGAGACAAACAAGTGCGAAGACAGAAACTGATAAACTGGAGCATAGGGAGAAACATTTACACCTTAACTAAAATTCATTCTTTGCTCAGCTGCAACATCACTAAAATGGTCCTACTGGAGTCAGTAGAAAAACGTGTGTAAGTCCCCTTGTGCATTTGGATCTCATATTTTTCCTTGCAGAATCCTTTTAGTCCTTTAAGATGCTCACCTGAGTAAAATAATTCTATATAAAGTGAACAATCTATATCTAATGTAATAATTTTGCTGACAAAGGAGATATGTCAGAGACCCTAAAATGGGATAGTAATTGTCCATCATGTTCACCACGGAGTATCAGGGACATCACTACATAACATTTAGAAATAAAAGAACTAGTGGAAAATCATTGATTTTTAATGTTCATAAATATTACTCGTTTTCTAATCTGCCTTCAAACACAAGGGGATTTTTCTTATTTATAGGTTTTCAGTATACGCTGGGCTAGGAATATAAAATATAGATAACAAATTGCATAATTAAGAATGAATGCAATTAACAGTTTTGTTTTAGTATATAAGTCAATGAGAAGAATACAGATAAAGTTTTAATCAACAATTTCCTATATTCTGATCTGCAACTTAATAGCTGAGAATAAGTATTACTTGGGGGAAAAAAAAAAGGAAAGGGAAGAGGGAAGGGAAGGGAAGGGAAGGGAAGGGAAGGGAAGGGAAACTACGAATGCCATTAGTCACTGTCTATACTGCACTCCATGGACAATCACTTTATCTCCAAAGATATAGACAATCCAAACCTAGAACATTCATTTCTAAATTAATTATTGTTGAGATTGTCATGAAAAAAATTCTTCCTTATCCATTTTTCTTCTTTCTGCAATAATTTTACAAATTATCATAAGATTTAGAATACCTTGGCTTCTGTCAAAGTTAGCTCATGTGTTTTAACATAGGAGCTAACATTTTTGTTTCAATGTTTAAGGTACTTTACCTCACTGGGTGATATAAGGTGAGGTGACACAGGAATAGAGGTGAATTTTTATTTTTTTTTTAACAAAAAAGGTTCATTTAAATGAAATTACTATAGCAAGAAACTATAGATAGGACTAGAAAATAAATTTATAAGAGAATTATCATTTGCTTTTAAATTGAAACAAGTATTTCAAGAAAATTCAACAGTTTTAGGTCTTCTCAAAACACGTGCTCAAAAAAATGTATAACTCAATGTTATACTTTTGCACCTGGTCTTCACATACATAAATATGTGAACCAGCATAAATTAAACACATAATGACAGGCATATGAAGCCTGACTGTCTGATTAAAATGCAGTGAAACCATATTCAAAGTCTTTGCTAGAAAAATGAGCTTCTCTCAAGAAAGAATATATATTGTGTATTATTTATTGTACAAATGAAGCTCATGTCTCTGTGTAAATCTGACACAAGACCAACTGTTTCTTACATAAATTATTCAAGTAATTAAGGGAGAGAGAAAATGAAAAGTAAACCACACAAACATATGTGCCTATACAACTATACACAAATATGTGCATCTCAGTACACACAGAAAAGCTTTTGAATTCTGATTTTCTTTTGGCAGATGTTAGTTCTAAGAATGCAGAAATTTTGTCTGCAACAACAACCAACATTAATGTTTTCCTAGAGTTTGCAAATCTTCTCTACCTATTCTTTCCTAGGAGATTTTAGCAGTCTTGTGCTTGGTGTTTTGTTTTGTTTTGTTTTTCTCATTAAGAAATAGGTAGAAAATTAAGTAGCTACTTAAATAATTTTCTATTGACAGTATGCTCACCAGACATCCTAGGCAATGCCTGTTTATGAATGTTTTCATGGAGGATAGGAGGAAATATATTAGAGTAATACTGTAATTTGAACAAAATTGAGTAACACATACCAAAAGTTCAAAATTGGCACCTACAGGAAAGACAGGGATTTGTCAGGGATTACAGTAATAGGATGAGGGGTAAAATTTTTAAACTGAAAGAGGGGAGATTTAGATTAGATATTAGGAATAAATTCTTTACTGTCAGGGTGGTGATACACTGGAACAGATTGCCCGTGGGAGCCATCTCTGGAAGAGTTCAAGATCGGTTGGTTGGAGTAACCTGGTCTAGTAAAAGGTGTCCCAGCCTATGGCAGGGACAGTGGAAGTGGATGATCTTTAAGGTCGTTTTCAATACTGACCATTCTATGACTCTATGAAGTAAAAGGATGAGTGATATAAGCTAGATGTAGGACAGTAAAAAATAGAAATAAAACTGATAAATTACTGTAAGGTGAATTACAAGGTGAAATTAATCAACTTGCAACGAGGTAGAGATGCTATTATTACTTCACTGTGTTTGACTTTGGCTTGAGTGTTAGTTTTGATATTGAAAATTCAGCAGAGATATAATTGGTAGTATAATAAATATGTCATATTACAACTATTACTTTCTGGCCTTTAGATAGACAATATGATAATTTCAAACAGATTCTATTAGAATAAATTCATGTGCCTTTGCATTCACTAGAGTGTTGTCTTTGTGCTGACTGTACATAACCATTCAATTTTTACTTCAAGACCGTAGTTTTATTTGATTGTGCAAAGTATATGCTACACACATGAAATAATCATTCCAGTAAGAAAGAATGTCTGAAAATTATTTATTCACTGCGATATGCTAAGCCACTTTTATTCCAGAAAGTGCTGATCTCTTAATGAAACCGTTGACTGAATTAAAATTAACATAATTGTCAAACTAGGCCTGTTGTCATTCCTATACAGTGAGTAGAGCAAGGCAGAGGAGGTGTTGGCTCTAGATATAAGAAATACTAGCTGGCATTAGCCTAGAAAAGACAAGAGATGAACTGAAATGCACTCTTACAAACATACATACAAGCATGCCAGGGTAGCACAATGCAATACTTTGTGGCATTATGGTATCCTTTTCTTTTTAGAGTAAATAGGAATAGAAAAAAATAAAGTTGTATAAAAGAGGAAAGACATTTTTAGTCAGGAACCATGTAAGAGTCTCATTGATGACCAGGTATAACCAAAACCTGAACTCAAAATGTCATTTGTGGCAAATGCTTTATAACCATGACTTATTTAAAGACTATTAAATTTTGAGGATGTAAGTAAAAGTGTGGAACCACCAAATGCCAGGTACTAGAGTAGGATATTGTTCTGAGTCTGGTGGGGATAGGGTTAATTCTTCCCAGGACCTAGCCAGGGACACAGGTATTCCATCCCCATGTGAGCCATGCCATGGGGGGTGGCCGGAGCTAGCTGGGGGAAGGGGAGGGACAGGAAGTGGTGGTGGGGAAGAGGAGGTCTCACCAGGAGAGGGCTCAGGGAGAGCAAGGCGGTTAGAGGCATCCGGGGTGCAGTCAGCAAGTGGCGGTGTTGTAATTATGGTTGTATATTCCTCTGTCAGTGTTAATGTTGTTGTTGTTTCTTGCACCCTTTGCTGTTCTGTTAAATTGCCTTTGTCTTAACCCACAAATTTTGACTTTTTCTTCCGATTTTCCTCTCACAGCCGCTGCGGCACTGTGGGCTGTGGTCTGCGTGAGCGGCTGCCATGTGGTCCTTTGTGTCGTCTGAGGCCAAACCATGACAACATTCATAAATGTTATGAAGTTATGAAGTTTGTGGCAATTGTATTCTTGATCAGATACATTGTTTTGTGAAGGAAATAAACTCAATTATTATTGAATGCACTTCCCAGCTGGTAAGAATCTCATCCCACCCCAGACATGAAAGGCACACTGCTTTGACCTAGTTAGAAACAGAGGTTTTCAAACTGTATAAAAATAAAAAATCTTGCCCTGGAAAGGGGATATACTTTACAAAAACTCACAGACAAAGGTTGAGAGTGCAGTTTTGGATTTTTTTTGGTTTTTCATAGTTTCAAAATGTTGAAAAAATATCCTTTCTAAATTGAATTTTTTTCATTTATGTAATTTTACTTTCTAACTAATCAGTAGAAAGGAAAAAAAAACCCTCAGGTTAAAAAATGAGTGAAATTACAAAACATTGCTTTTTAAAATATAAATTGAAGCACCCTTTGAAACAACAACAACAACAAAAAAGCAGTTTATAAAAAAAAAATTCAAAAGAAGCTGAACTTGTGCAAAGCATTTGACACTCTCCTGCATTGTAGCCTTGTCTCTAAATTGGAGATACATGGATTTGATGGATGGACAATTCAGTGGATAAGGAAAGAGCTGGATGCCTGCACTCAAAGAGTTGCAGTCAACATTTCTGTGTCTAAGTGGTGACCAGTGACGAGTCGTGCTCCTAAAGGGTTCATGCTGGGACCAATGCTGTTTAACATCTTTGTTGACAACATGGATGTTGGGATTGATTGCACCCTCAGTAAGTTTGCTGATGACACCAAGCTGTGTGGTGCAGTTGACACACTGGAGGGAAGGGATTCCATCCAGAGGGATTTGCACGGGCTTGAGAGGTGGGTCCATGCAAACCTCATGAAGTTCAACAGGGGCAAGTGCAAGGTCTTGTGCCTGGGTTGGGGCAATCGCAGGCACAAATACAGGCTTGGTGGAGAAGGGATTGAGAGCTGCCCTGAGGAGAAGGACTTGGGGGTGATGGTGGATGAGAAGCTCAACATGACCCGACAATGTGCACTCCCAGCCCAGAAAGCCAACCACATCGTGGGCTGCATCAAAACAAAAGTGGCCAGCAGGTCAAGGCAGGTAATTCTGCCCCTCTGCTCTTCTCTGATGAGACCCCACCAGGAGTACTACATCCATCTCTGGAGTCCCCAACATAGGAAGGACATAGACTGTCTGGAGCACAGAGATGATCAGAGGGCTGGAGCACCTCTCCTATGAAGAGAGGTTGGGAGAGCTGGGTTTGTTCAGCCTGGAGAAGACAAGATCTAATAGCAGCTTTCTAGTACCTAAAGGGGGCCTACAGAAAGGATGGAGAGGGAATTTTTGTCAGAGAGTGTAGTGATAGGAAAAGAGGTAACAATTCTAAACTTAAAGTGTGTAGATTTAGATAAGATATTGAGAAGAAATTTTTCACTTTGAGGGTGGAAACACACTGGATTAGGTTTCCTAGGGAAGTTGTCAGGTTGGATGGGGCTTTGAGTTAGCTGGTTTAGTGAAATGTATCCCTGCCCTAGGCAGTGAAGTTGGAATTAGGTCTTTAAGGTTCATTACAACCCAAACCATTCTATGATTCTATGGTTCTATGAAAATGAGATGCTGAACTTTATTTACCAGTAAAACATTTTATCTTTTTGTGAAGCTGGAATTTCCCTTGATTTCAAGGAACACCTTGATCTCAGTCACAACAACCCCAGGCAACACTACATGCTCGGGCAAGAGTGGCTGGAAAGATGACTAGTAGAAAAGGACCTGGGGGTGCTGGTGGACAGCTGGCTTAACATGATCCAGCAGTGGGACCAGGTGGCCAAGAAGGCCAACACCATCCTGGCTTGCATCAGGAACATTATGGCCAGTGGGAGTAGGAAGGTGATCGTGCCTCTGTACTCAGTACTGGTGAGGGCTCACCTGGAGTACTGTGTTCAGTTCTGGGCCCCTCACTACAGGAAGGACACTGAGCTGCTGGAGCATGTCCAGAGGAGAGCCACTAAGCTGGTAAGGGGTCTAGAGAACAATTCCTATGAGGAGAGGCTGAGGGAACTGGTCATGTTTAGTTTGGAGAAGAGGAGGCTGAGGGGAGACCTCATTGCCCTCTACAACTACCTGAAATGAGGGTGTAGAGAGGTAAACCTAGCACTGTCAAGTCTGTCACTAAACCATGTCCTTAAGCACCAGGTTTACTCATCTTTCAAATGCTTCCTGGGATTGCGACTCATCCACTTCCCTGGGCAGCCTGTTCCAATGCTTCAGTGAAGACATATTTTTCCTAATATTCAATCTAAACCTGCATCCATCCAAACCATGAGCAGCCAGGAGAATGCTGTGTGAAACAGTGTCAAAGGCTTCACAGAGAGGTCCAGGTAAACAACATCCACTGCCTTTTCCTTGACTAAGCTTGATGAAGTTCTAGTCCTGTATATGTTGTGTGATGGCACTCAAGAGGATCTGCTCTGCAACATTGCCTTCACTGAGGTCAGACTGACAGATGTGTAGTTCTGACCCTTCTTGGGCATACATGTGCTAACTTCCTGTGAACTGGGGCCTTCCTGGTTAGCCAGGGCTGCTGATAAATGATGGAAAGTGCCTTGGTGAGCTCTTTTGTCAGCTCTCTTGGTACCTTGGATGGATCTCATCTGGCCCCATAGACTTGTGTATGTCTAAGCAGTGTAGCAGGTTGCTAACCTTTTCCACTTGGATTATGAGGGCTTCATTCTGTTGCCCATCTCTGTCTTCCAGCTCAGGCAGTTGGGTATCCCATGAAAAACTGCTCTTACCATTAAAAACTGAGGCAAAGAAAGCATTAAGTACTTCAGCCTCTTCCTAAGCTTTTGTCTCCCTATGTTTCCCCTCTCCCTCCCCCCAGGCCCATAAACAGTCCAATGACTGGCCTCTGGAAATCCAAGATAGCAACTGGCTATACCCATGCCCTCTATCATGCCAACTATATTGAATTGTCCAAGAAGGATTTGCATGTGGCCAGTTAAGTCAGTTCTTCGTATGAATGGAGTTCTTCCTTACTCTGGAATTTCTGCTGAAATTGGTTTCGGTATCAATCTGACTCGGGCTGCTTCCATGTAAGAAAAACAAAGAAAAATGTATCACTTAGTTAAAACAAGCTGATGTGCTTAATGAGTGCAACATGCATCCCTAGTAAAGAAATAACCTTCCAGAATAATATTTATGGAAATAGTTTCACCCATAAGGCATCCCTTCTGAGTTTTGTACTGCATGGGAGGTAAGACATAAAATACATGTCTAAAAAAATTTCCTAGATTTTATTTTCCAAAGGCTGCACACTACTACCACCTGTTAACTAAAGGAATCACTATGGATATTCTGTGCCAATAGTATATTGTATAAAACATCAAAACAAATGAAAATGTTCAAATATATTCTTTAGAAGACTTTACAGGGCCTAATATTATTTTAGTATTATCTAGTAAAATCTGCATTTGGGATAATAAAATGTACTGTTATTTTGCTGATTAAATGTGTATTCATATATATAATTATACCTGTTGTTTTTCACATTTTACATTAAAATGTATTACTATTTTGGTCATTACTATGTGTATATAAAATAATATGTACACTTCTATGTGTATATGTAAATATATAAAAATCAAAATAACACTACTTTTAAAATACTAATTGTCAGAATAGCAATGAATTTATGTGTGTCTGTATATACATATATATATTTATACATGCATATGTAAGTATATATTTGGCAAATACTGCAATCTGAAGGAGGAATGGGGGACACTATAAGAATTTACAGGCCCAGGCAAATAATAAGATACAATAGCAAATTTTCCTTTCAGTTGCACAGAAAGTAGGCATAATTATTCAATAAGCTTTTGGTTTTGCAAGCTAGTGGATGATTGGGAGAACAAGACTGCCTTGTAGTGGATGCAAGCAATTATTCTTACAATGATAAACCATTTCTTTGGATTATCAGACACTTCATTTATAAGAAAGAGATGAGAATTTATGAACTGCCTGGTATTGTCATCTGTAATACTCCCACAGAAAAGGAGGTATATTCTGCCTCCACCCTCCTAAAAAAAAGAAAAAAATAGGAAAGAAAAAGCTAATGACAAGAGATGTTATTTGTTGAAATAAAAGTTTTGAGTTTCGGTTTGGGGATTAGAGGTCACAAATTGCAGCTTTATGAGGATAGAATGAGGAAAAAACTCTCATACATTCTGAATTTTGTTATTCCTGTCACTCTGTGCACTTCTATGAAATTAATATCTTCAACAAACTTAAAATTATAAGCCTTGCGTAAAAAGTAAGTAATGATAAGGAACAGATAGGTATGAAAATTAACTACACTCTGAAAAGACATTTTGAGACAAAAGGGTAGCCTCACTCTACTAGGAACAGACATCCAGATTCCACATAGGGTGAATTCAATGAAAGTTATTGAAAAACCCAAACCTCTTACTTGGTAATTTCATACTTACTATAATCTATGGTATTTTCCGATGTTTGAAATAGAAAACATGGCACAGAAGAGAGACAGAAAAATTTATAGTACTATGAATTAATATATAAAATGTATTTAAGCTGGGTAAAATATTAGAAACATTACTATTGCATTTAGGTATGTTATTCGTCTAGTGAAATTTAATATGTTAATAAAAAGAAATGCCAGGCTACGCAATGCTTCAGGGCCTTAAGCCACTTCATGCTGTGTGGATGTCTCCCTTGGAGTGTTATATTCATAGCCAATGAATCAAATTTTCGTATCTGGGCATTTCTGATCTTCAGTACCTTTATCTACGTTTGTCAGTTTAAAGCCCACCAATGCACAAAATCAGAAATAAACGTTGACTGTTTAATCAAAACACAAACATGATAGCAATATTCAAAAGGTTATGCATCATCAGTTAAGAACTGGCAGTACAGCAACATCAGTATAATCATGTTGTGACAGAAGAGCTGAGTCTCAAATCCTCTCATGCTAGATCTGCAAATACCTATGTGTGAAACAGAGGTCAAAATGCAACATAAATTCTATTTCCTTTCACTGAAGATCTAAAAGCATTTTTTATTCAAAGGGCAGGATTGGGATCCTTAGTATGTAATTAAGTTGTGTATTATAGATCTACACTTCTTTTCAAAATAGAACAAAGAAAGGATATTCCACATTTTCGTGATGCGAAATTTCAAAGGGTTTTGAAGCACAAAAGCAGCAGGTGGCACACATTAAAGCTCTGAAGCGAGAGAGTAGGTGAGGCCACAGGCTTCTACTCTGACTCTGATTAACATCTTGAGAATGATGGAAAAATAAAATTATCACAACCTTTGAATGACCCCAAGTGGCAGTAATACATTTCACCTGCATTTAATCCATACACTGCTGAACATTTTCACTAGCTTCCTATTGTATTATTCCTCCAAAGAATCATATTATCTTCAATCATTAGCTTGAATGGAGTTAGACACTTGGACTCTGGGTTACTTAATACTGATTGTAATAGACCAAGTTACCATGTTAAGATATGCCTTTTAGGACGGAGTTATTCTAGAACTTCTTCTGATACTAAAACTCATTTAAGAAATTTATTTTTATCTCTATTCAGAAGTAATTATTCTTATCTTTATGACATGGTAAACACCTCCTTTCTACTGTGTTGACCCAACTGCTGTTGAACCATTGAGTTAAACAGGATCACAGGAATGATCCAGTACAGAACAGGGTCCAGTTCAGTTCCCATTGTCATGGCTTTCCCTGCCCTGAATGGTTGTGTTACATGTGAACTGAGGGAGTTATTCTTACCAGAATTACAATATAATAACCGAGGACGTTATTCTTGGCAGAATTAGGAAATTTTCTGACATCCAAGCAAGAAGTTTTGTGATGGTTCAAAACAGGATGGCTTCTTTAGAAAAGGAGTGGGGAGACACTTATGTGACAGAAAGAAAGGACACATGGTAGGGGTTAATACCAATGCTGAAAGCTCACATTGTTACAGTTTCCTTCATTGCAGCTTTGTTGACTTGTTCCTCTGTTAAAAGTCTTAAGTTTCTATCCCATGACTGGAAGTAGATATCCGAGTTACACCTGAAGCTGGAGTGACAATTAACCTGCTGTAGACCTGTTCATCATTTATAACTTACATATATATGGACCTGCTTAGCTTTTGTGCAAGTCACATTTGAGCTGAGGACTTCATGGGCCTTGACACTTCAGTGTACACTTGCGCTGCATAGATATAAGGTTGACTGCTCTCACAAATTTAGGAATTCTGCATGCATAAATGAAGCCCAGCGGTTCAGCAGCTGTTCAGGAAGCTGACTGCACTGCAGCTTTCAGCAGCTGTAGGGCTACTTATTTCAGCACAAATATGGGGAGAAAACCAAAAAGGAAGGGAAATGTTGTCTGACATTATAAGCTTCTTTAGCATATTCAGAGTTTAAAATTTACTCTGATGTTCATTTCCACATCACAAACAGAAACCAGAAAGGCAGAAGGTAAAAAATCCAGCCCTCTGTTGCTGGAGGCTTGGCTTAGTTGGGTTTGGTTTTGCTCTTTTTTGTTCTTTCTTTCTTTCTTTCAGTTTATTTCCATGCTTCATTTTTAGTATTTCACTTAATCAAAAAAAAAAAACAAAAAACCACAACTCAAAGATCCGAAACCCAGTGGAATAAATTTCGTGAGGCTCCAACTAGATAGAAGCAGAAATACCCTGCAGCAACTTCTATGACTGTATGGTGTGTGTAAAATGATGTATATATTTCTGTATAAGGTGGACTATAAGGAAAGGGAGACCAGGAAGATGAAAACATTTGTTTCTCATCTTTAGAATTTTTGCATTAAAATTTAATATTGGCTTTAGAAGATCTTCTGCTTGCTTCCGTGATTATTATTTACAACCACATAAATACAAAGCTATTTACTTCTGAGTATTTTTTTTCTGGTAAAAAATTGAGTCCCAACAGAGCTAGCCTTCAGTTGTCACAGTATTGGTTGGGGTATAAGAACTCAGAAAAAGTTGAGGCTAAAGTAGATAACAATACAGTGAACAGCACCACGGTCTCTTGTATCAATATTATGGAAAATTAAATGTATGATTGTCTTGTGTTTAGTTTTTGGGTTTGTTTTTGGTTTTTTTTCCTTGCTTGAGAGAACTTCCTTAGATGTAATAAGGACCCCTTCTGAAAGAATTTTTGTAATTGAAGGAGTATAAGACCATGTTTATGTGTTCTTTCCTAGTGGAAGTCGATCCAATCTAAGAAGTGAATGACTCATTTTTATCTTTAGCAGCCTTTTTTCAGCACCTTTCTGGGTGGCTACTCCCACTTCAGTTGTGTCAACTCAATTTTTGTGATGTTTTCTTGATTGTGGTTTAGGTTTGGTGAGGTTTTTATGGTTTTGGTTTACTAACACATCACCAAATTATTCTATATTTTTTAATTCCCAGTTGAAAACAAAGAAATGGAAAAGAGTGCTTTTTGTGTTTCAAACATGGGTTATTACAGACTGATACACAGGCCACTGAATCTTCATAGCTGAGTTACAGTTCAGTTCAGCTTCTCAGGTGTGAAAGTGAAACATTACAGAATCACAGAATCACCTAAGTTGGAAGGGACCTTTTAAGATGATCTAGTCCAAACAATGGAAAAAAAAACACAAAGAAAAAAAAATCCAAACAATAATTTTTAAAAAAACCAATCAGACCATAATGAACAAAAATACCCAACAAAACCCCCACTCCATACCACAAAACAACACCAACTCAACACTAATCCATATTCCCGAGCACCATGTCAACTCGCCTCTTGAATACCCCCAGGGATGGTGCCTCAACTACCTCCCTGGACAGCCCCTTCCAGTGCCTGACAACCCTTTCAGTAAAGAAATATTTCCTAATATCTAACCGGAACCTCCCCTGTTGCAACTTGAAGCCATTACCCCTTGTCTTATCACCTGTGACTTGGGAGAAGAGACTGACCTCCGCCTCACTACACCCTCCTTTCAGGTAGTTGTAGAGAGCAATAAGGTCTCCCCTCAGTCTTCTCTTCCCCAGACTGAACAACCCCAGCTCCCTCGGCCTCTCCTCATAAGACATGTGAAGATTACATAAGACATTGGGAAGATTACATTTTTTAAAATGTACAGTTATCACAGTCGCATTTTTGTTTTATCAATCCTAAAACAGAATATCACCATGGAACATCCTAAACGAAAAGGGAAGGGTATGCCAAACAGCCTAACAACTGGTGAATTATACAGCTGTTTTGATAGTACAACTGCATATTTCTCATCCTCTTTACTTTTCCCTTTGGATTTATTTTTTAGTATGTCTAATCAATACAGGATGTGTAGATACTGTAGTAACTTAAAAACTGTGGTCACCTGTCATAACAAAAAAAATACCATCTCAGGAAAAATACCATCTCAGGAAAATAGTTACCAAACACCATTACAGTAGCTACCTGGGACAGGAACAACCTACTCATTTCAATCTCTGTATGTGGTTTAGGAAATATGTACCTTCATGCATCATAGAAAATAAAATTAACAGGTTTTTGCTGTGATTTTAGTGTCAAGTTTACTTCTCAGTAGTTGAATATTCTTGTCCCTCAGCTGGGAGATGTTACACCACAGTAGTGTCTCAATAGGAAAGGGCAAATTTGTGCAATAAGATCAGCTGCACTGGGGAACAAATGGAAGAGACATCAGCTCTCTCCAGTAGTAGCTGAAGGTATGTCAAAACTGATCACATGCTGTTCAGCACAACACTTCAATAGCAGTGATTAGTGTGAAATCTTCTAAGACCATGCATATTCTTTTTTCATCACCAGTGCTTAATACTGGTGCACTACCCAGATACATAAACTCTAATCAGACAGAACTAATGACAACTGCCCAATCACTAGCATGAAGAAGTGTGACAAAAAGCAAAAACAAACATCAGAAAAATTAAAAGTGGACCAGGCTGGGCAAGACCAAAACCTTTCTGGGAGTCTTCAGCTTCCAAAAATGCCCTCTTCACCATTTTTTGATGTGTTAGTATATTCTTCAGGTTAACACCAGTGAAAAAGAGGTGGCTATTGTTTTTTCTCTCACGAAACACTTCTCCCAAACTCACCCATGTAGTACTGGTGTGTGTGTGTGCATATGCATGTGTGTGTGTGTGCATGCACTCTTTTACCCTTAGGACAGCCTGAAGGAAGTGCTGTGAACTGAGGTTTCAGACAGTTCCCAAATGTATTTAATTCTAACACATGCAGGAGATAATCTTAGTACTAAGTACTTAGTAATTAGTACAGGAGATAATATTAATTTGTCTGACCAGACAAAGTCTACTATTCTGAATTTCTTAACAAACAATTCCTTTAATCAGTGAAAACTTCCTTCTACTTCCTTTGGTAACCATGTGCGTACCTTTTAGTCTGAAACGTTGTCTCTGTGCCAATATGTATGTTTACATTCACAACTGATAGAAAATAATCTAGGCAGAACAGAACTTTGTAGCTTACTGTTCTTGACTAGCACCAAACAGGAAGTAAGCTATTGCTTTCCTGTAAAAATGATCTCTGGACAATTGATGCTCCTCATCTTCCAGGAATGTTGTAAAATTATGGCACATGGTTGATCCATGCTATGTCTCCTCTTAGCTTGTGAATCCCTACATCCATGTGTTGGCAAAAAGTGCTCTTGTACAATAGTGCCTTTGAAGTAGATCATCAAACTGTGGCTGATGGAGAAATGGAGCTCCTGCTGGCTTCTTTGTCAGCAATGTTATTTCTTAGTCAATGAAGTGCCCATTTTGAGTAGGCTTCCTGAAAGAAAACTGGGCTAAAGATTTAGACTTCTATCTCCAAAACTAAAGAACAACTTAAGGTATGTACACAAGATGGACTAGTAACTTATAACCAGTAAAAATTATTAGAATTTTTAATTGAAACTGCAAAGCAATTTCAAGAAGAGGCAATTTTTAAATTTTTTTTTTAAAGTGGAAGCGCAAATCTTTTTTCATATCAACGAAACTAAAGAAAATGGTATTATCTAAACTCTGAATGTATGTCTGAAAAGAAGGCCGATAGGAAGAAAATCCCCCCCTCCCTCCCTCCCTCCCTCCCACCCCATCAAACTACTGACAATTGTTTGAAACTCTAGCAGCACTCTGTATGTATTATGTATGTCCTGGGAGAACAACTGATCCTGATTTTTTCAGTGTTCACTGCACATAACTTATGAAACAGGACAAAGTGGTACAGTGTCATGGAAGCAAAAGGCTTTAATAAATTCTGACAGCCATGTGGAAGCACCAGAACAATTAAATGATCATTTCACTAAAACAGAATTTTTTTTTAGACCTTAAATTTTGTGGTATAAACTATGCAAGCATAAAAAGACACAATCTGTCATTTATTTCCTTTATTTCTTTTGGTGTAATTTTCATACACCAAAATATTCTACTGTGAAAATACTAGAGTTGTGTCTTATTTGCATAAAAAAAATAAATTTGCTTTTTTTTTTTTTTTTCCAAACTGCATAGGCTCAGATAAATATGGTGCTTTCTGTCGAAATACTGAACAAAAAATTAATACACCATGATAAGCCCAGTTCCTAATATTCCACATTTAATGCAAATGTCTAGTTTTTTTGAACACTGCCCGGAGTCTTCTATTTCCCCAAAATTTAATTATTCTGTATTTTTATCATTAAACAAATTATATTATGAGTTCAAAATTTTGTGTACTGTAATGTTACCTCTAACACTTTTCTTTTTATCCCCAGAATTATTCACACATTTTGCTCATTATTTATCTATGAAAATTCTTTAGACTCTGGCTGTTTGAGGGAATACCACGTTACATCAACTAAAAGATTTCCTTCACTGCTCTGGGAAATCAAATATTTTACCTCTTGGGCATTTGAGTCATTAAGGGAATTTTCATGTTCAGTACCCTGCAGCAGATTCAGTCTTGTATAATTCAAAACAACTTCACACCACTTATGGTAAATGGTCCATGCAGGAACATTTGTTTTTCTCATCCGTTCTTTCCCCTTCCTCACAGATGATTTTTTTAAACCACTTTTTTATTCTCTTTCCCCAATTAACAGCAAAGAGCAAAGTGGTATCAACTGATAATCACAAAACAATGACTGTTGAAATTTGAAAAGTTCTGAAAAGTTAAATTTAAATGCCAACTTTCTGAAACTAACTGATTTCCATGCTGTCTATCTAATGCCTTAATTCTGCACAAACATCCAAGTGGGAAAATTTCTACAGCCATGTGCAGTACCAGCACAATCAGTTTGGCAGGCTTGAAGTTTAGGATGAAGATCTTGTCCATGATTATATAGAGTGAAAAAAGTTCTGAAGAGCTTCTAATTAGGATTTGCTGGGAGAGTTGAATTGAAAACTTTTGCCTGACTAGTAAGAAAAAAGTATTCCTAAAAGGGTGTATTAAAGCAAAGAAGGATATGATACATCTTAAACCCTATTCAAAGCAGGAAATGAAAATAAAGTGATAAAAGGCTACATGAAACATAGGTTAGCTGACCTAAGAATTAACTTTTTCATTTTGTTTTTTTTGAATGTACAGCTTTCAAAAAAAAAGTCAGTAATTAATCAGGGATTATTTTGAATTAAAATATGTAAAACTCCATGAAATCTATTACTGCTCAGTGATTGTATTTCTGATATTACTGCAGGGACCATTCTTGTGTTGAATGACACTGAATAGTGTCACTCACCAAAATTTTCTATATCTAACCACATGTAACTGTAAAGAAAATTCAGAAGTGAATCTACACTACTGTAAATTATACTTTCCTTTTACCCACTTATTAAGTAAATTGCTTTACTTTATATTTCTTTAAATTTTACTAGGAAATACATCCAATTTAAAGAGAAGAAAATGTTATTCAGAAATGGTCACTGAGTTCACTATTAACTGAGTGAACAATGTAATCAACCAAGTCTACTTCCACTTTTCTTTTTTTTTTTTTATTTTACCTTGGATTTCTAAAAATTGACTTTTTTGATATAAATTTTATGCACCATCTTTCACTCAAACTCAAATTGATAAATCAGAAAAGTTTTAAGTAAGTATAAATTTCATGTTAATGTGTTGCTGTTATTATGGACAGATTTTCAGAAAAAAATGCAAAAACCCCTCTAATTTGCATGTTAAAGTAAGGGGACAAAATATCTTTCTGAATCTTTCATAATTTGTGTCTGAGTTTAGCCCTATGTCGGGTTTATACACTTGAATTCCACCATTATTTTTAGCATAAACATCTGAAAATAAGGAAATTTTCCAGAACACAGCTATCACTACACCAAAAAAAAAAAAAAAGCTGGAAAACAGGAAATTCCAAACAAATCAGTGACGCATTACTAGTAAGGAGGTACGCTTGGTACGCTTGGCTAAACACAGGGAAAAACACGGTTTAGGATTGCTACTCTGGCATGGGAGTTCATGCTTAATTACACAGCATCCTTTGAAAATATTTCTGACAGATAAGAGAAATTCTCCAGACTCTATAAATTACTTTTTCCAAAATGTGTCTGAAAAAGATTCATGCAGAAGATGAATAGTTAACACAAATAATGCTTCATGTAGGAAAATAACCAGAAAGAGTATTTATTCTAGTAAATATTACATCACTCCCTTCTCTTTGAATTCCCTTAGCAATATAAGATTATATAGCATAGGAAAGAGAAAGAAAGAAACTATGATTCTTTTCTACTCAGTCAGTTTAACTATTCTCCATTGTTGAATAGATCAGAAGTAGAGATAATATTCCAGGAGGAATTTACATTTATAATTCATATCAGAAATGACAAAACTTTGAGTCAAAGAAAAATGTATAGCCATATTACAGCAAATCTTCCATTTCATTAGCGATTTCTGTAGAAGAGATTTGAATTTTCACATTTTGTTATGTCATCTCTTATTTCTGCATTTTCTAGACAGTTCCTAGGCAAAAACTTTCTCCTATTTCACCTATTACTTCATGAGAGTAAACATTTTAATCTTTTAACAAGATTTCAAATTATTTTTGTTGATGTGGATACTAGTAAATTTTTTAAACCCCAGGAAAGTCATGATGCATCATTATGTTAGTGTAGACAGAGTGACAAACCATGTTTCATACTAGTTGTATAGAAATTTTAAAGGAAAACTAAAGCATTTAATCAGAGGAAAAAAAATGAATTTACATTAAAAATGCTCTATTTTTTTTTAAACTCAGGTTCTACTAGTAAGTCAGTGAAGAACATCTTGTTTTTCAGTTAAAGGCTTTTCTTTTTCTTCATTCCTCTCAAACCACAGGTCCCTGAGAGGAGAGCTCTTCTGAAGGATTCTTCATTGTCAGACAAACTAATTCCAGCTGTAGACCACTGATGGATAACTCACAGTTACCTCTCTGAATGTGCACATATGATAAACAATATTGTTTGCATACAAGTGTATGAAATATTGACCATCAGGTTAGAAACTCTAGTATCTGTCTGTATTTATAAAAAGGATTAAACAGAGAAATATAAAACAAAAACGTGCTTTTCTTCCATTTCTTCTAGGTAGTTTTTCAGATTTGTTTTTGGAGAAAGATAAACATTTGTTGAAATGCCAAAAAAAATTACTTTAAAAGTATTACATTTATAAGAAGTTGTGTTGGGTAATCACAGTAATCATGTCTGCAGAATGTTTGCTAATATTTTGGTTTTGTAATAATAAGTAAAAAATTCAAACTTAAAAAGATGACTCCACCTAACTTTGGAAAGAAAGAAACTGAAATATCAAACCAGTTTATGAAGGTATAAAAAATTTTTAGATTACAAAAATGTTAAATAGGAATTATCTCACTTTTATGATTTTATTTTTTTTTTCTTTAAAGGTGCCATATTGGAAAATTGTCTACTTTCTGTCTGGCAGTTCATCCAAGAGTTTTTAGAATTCTTAGATTCTTAGTTACATAACTTTACACCACAATAAAAAAAAAAATATCACTAGGTTGCTCATTTCAGAACCAACAAGATATGAAACACATGGCTAAGTGTTGATTAAACTTCTCTTTCTCAGTCCAAAAACACACTTCTGGGAAGATCTAAGAATGAGCAGTAAACCTTTGAGGACTAATCAAAGACATGAAAAAAAAAATCAACGAAGTTTTCCAGAAATTGTTTTGGAAGACTGTCCAGGTGACCACAACGTGTAAATGTGACAGGTATTTGTGGATTTTTGCCATCCTGTGGGTGGTGTGAACCTGGTGGTTCTGTGGATGGTGTGAACTTGGTAGTTCAAGTTTCTTCACACTTTTGCAGTCCTTCTCACATTTCTTGTTCTTTCCTATTTCACTTTTCAGCTTATTAAGTCTGCTTTTTTCTTTTTGTCTTATTCTTCCCTAATATGTCTATATATGCCAGTAACCCCTTTTTTCCATTTTACCATTTTTTCAGAAATCTTAGTGTAGCTTCTCACAATCTTTTTCCATCTTTTCCCTCCACTATATCCAATAATGATAAGCGAAACCTATAGGCCAGTGCTACCCTGAAAGCAACTAAAGCTGCTATTGTGAAAAACAGCTTTCATCAAACAGTTTATTTTTCCTCTTGGAGCTGTACCTCAGGGTTTCTTTGGCAGCAGTGCTTGTAATGAATGAAAAGAGTGTTCTTAGTACTCTAAAGCAGATGCATTCAGAACCTGCACTAACAGAGAGGAATTTGCAAGGCATGTTATAGTAGCCTGCTGGCTGAGAAGAAGGTAGCTGGAAACTTTAGCAGTGTGGAAATTTATGGGACTGGGACTGAACTGCAGGCATATAGTTCAGTAGAAAAGAGCCAAAGTCTTGCTGAAAGGACAGAGTTTCATTTACCAAGCGTTTCTAAAGTAAAAGGTAAACAAGCAAAAAGGTGGACACACTTCCATTCAGCTGTCAGAGGGGCCTACATCTTATTTGTTCCAGGAAAACAAAAGTAGGAATCAAATGACCTTGTTTTCATTCAGCCCCCAAGAGAGCTCTGGTAAACCAGAGAGGATGGAAGGAAAGTACTTGGAAAACTTTCCCTTTAGAAACTGAGAAAAAAAAAAAAAAGCTTATCAGTTTTAAAAATAAACAATATATCATCCTGGTTCCCAAACCACTAGGTATTTTCTTGGCAGCCTGAATTCTGTTATTGATATTTAAGATATTTTTTTTTCCATTTTAATTTTACATTGCGCTTACTTTAAGGTATAGTATGGAATTAAACATATTATTTAAAAGCAAAAAGCACCAAAAGAAAGGCAATATATAAGCAACTGTCAAACAATCCTCTTTCGGAGCACTATTTTGTTTTAGTTCCTAAATTACCTGTTTTGCCAAATTCAGATACACTGGAAATCTACACTTTAGAAGGCTGAAATTTACATTTTTCACCTACTTGTGGGGCTTTAAAGAAGCAAAATTAGTTAAGTGTCCTTCGTTCAGATCTTATTTTTAACTTTCAAAATGGAATTCCTGACTGATTTATGCTGCTAAGACTCAGTGATACTAAACACAATATTTTGTCAACTTATAACATAATAAGGTCTCTGTGGGACTAGATACTGAAAGACGGAAGTACTGGAAAATACCTGCCTTTGTTTTATTCAGTAAAAAAAAAAGAAAAAGAACATAGCACAGGCCATGGGGTTTATTTCTTTGCGTGATTCATACTACATTTATACCTCTTCCTCTTTTTTTTTTCCCTTCTTAAAACTTACAATAGTCTTTAGCTTTACTGGCATTTATCTCCCAAAAATAAATTCATAGCAGGTATTATAATGACACAAATAGAAAGGTTTTAATTTCCAAAACCTATTAAAAAGCTCTATCCAAAAAAAGAAAAAGGTTTTGAAGTTCAAATGAAAGACAATATCTGAATAACACTAATCCCCAGGAGAATGCATGGCACCCGCCAGGCACTGTAAAGGTTTTATAAATGTTGTCTTCTGCAAAGTCAACTGCAAACATTATAAAACCTTAGGTAAATATGCCTACCAGCCTTTTTGTTTGAGCAGAAATATTGGACTTCCTACTATTATGATTATAAAGTAGAGAAGATTATTTCAGTTTTTTTTAATAAAATATTTGGTTAGTGGCCTCTCTCTTTTTCCTTGGGATCAAGTTTCAAATCACACAGAGTTAAGCATTTGAAAAAAAGTCTTCTTGAGCAATACAAGGCTGGCAAAACAATCTATTTTGAAGTCATTTATGAGTAAATATATAGTAAGTTTAAGTTAAAAACAATTTGGCAGCCTGATCCATAATATCAGAGTGGGCAGGCAAAATTCTGTAGTGCAGGAAAGCAATATTATTGTTTATACTGCGTAATGCGAAATGTTTATCTATTTGGCAGAGGCAAAATACCACATTTTGTTTGTCTACAATTATCTAGTGGTAGCTGTGTCAAATGAATTTTATCTGATGATTATTTCAAGTATAATTTTCATAGTGTTTGCTTTTTTTTTAAAGAACACAAAATGGTAAAAACACAAAACATTACAGACCAAAATAAGCAAGAGAGTTTCAGTGAATAAACATAAATAAATACATAAATATTTTAATAATTATTTATATAAATATATAAATAAAGATTTATGTTGTGATATTTTATAAGAGCATCATCATTAAGAAAACACTTCTACACTTGCATTATTTTTCTACTAGCTGTTTAATAATAATATATTCAGAAAAGGAAACAATTTAAAACACTACTTTAGACAATGACAAAAACTGTTGTCTTGATTGTCTTCATAATATGTATACATGGCATAGCAGTCACCTGAGGGTAGCTCCTCCACTTCTCGTTTACTGATTCCATATATGAATCATATACAAGAGGGGAAAAATATTCTGCCACTGTTCATCTTTACCTTTGTTTTCATACAGAAAAATATGAAAATGCTATTTACCTTAAATGACAAAAAATTCAGTATAAGTTCAGAAACTTACCATCAGAACTGATAATGTTGATCTACAAAAGATTACCTGTTACTGTCATCACACTGTCAAACCTCTGCAGTGTTCTGCATTCTTTTTTAATGTGTTAAATTAAATAATCAAATAATTAACAGAAAGTCTGTGAAGGCACAGTAACTGTAAAAACTGAGACGAGTCTCCTACTCAAAGTTTATAACACCTTAAGTGCCAAAACATAAAAAGTCCAACCCCAAATGTACTGCTTTTTCATTATTTTCACAGGGCTAATGTGCTGTAAAGACTGCAAAATAAATACAGCCCTTTGAGAAAGAGCCATTAAGAAGCTTTCTCAGGAGACGTATTTTATGCAGGAGAAACATACTGATGCTTTTAGTATCATCTGACATGTAGGTTTTAGAAGACATTCTTGAGCTAGTTTCACTCCTACCTTTCACACATAACTTTTCTGATGAAATGAAGATCATGAATGAATCATTTCCCAAAAGGACATCTGACTGGGAATGTTCATGGATGTCAGTAGATCATTTATAAAAGGAAGCTACGTAGGAAATATGTGGTCCTTCTTGCAGTTATAAAATCTCGTATCCTGGGGTAATGGTGACAGCCTATAGGCTTCTAAACAAATGTCGCACAATGCTAAAACCTTGTGTTGAGTCACCTGTCACACATTACAATGTGATTAGAAACTTGTGCCAGTTCATTAATGCACTGGATGTCTTCTGTTTGTGCTTTTTGGACAGAGATGTTCCCTTCCTTAAACTGAAAACATTATGAGATACCTGGATTACATCTGTTGGTTGAGATCTCCATAATGGGACATTTACTTTTTCTTTTCATTAAATGTGAGTGGCATGATTATTTAATTTTTGTTTTCATTGTTTTCCACCACTTGATATTAAAAAGAGTGAAGTTATCTGATGTGATTGTGTATCAGCTTTGGAAATGTCTTTGAAAGATTAACAAACCCTACTTTTCTCATTATGATAAACACAAAGTTTTTTTATTGGAGTAAGTAAAAGGAAGACATTGTTACTTTTTTGGGAACTTACCAGACATTATAGAAATAATGTGCTAGGCTTTTGGGATTCGTAGTCCATTTTGAAGACTCAAGTTGGAAAAGAAGTGATTCATAGGCAAAAACATAGAAGTAGATGGGCTTTTTGGCCATTTTTTGGCTACTCTAATTTAAGCAATAAACTGCATGATCATTGTATGAGACTGCAAAATTTTCCACAGTCTATATTTATGCCATTTTTTCTTCCTGTGATATTCAGGGGGTATGTAGATGCATTTTACTAAAAAGCTCACAATTTTTATCAGATTTGAGGCTGAACAGTTCCCTTGTCTCTTTTTTTCCCCTTAGAAATAACACTAATATCTTTTTACTTTTATACACAAAAAGTATATACACTGAAATTCAATTCAGAACTAATCAGTTGATGTAGAGGTTTGAAAGAATTTTGCTTTAACTGATACAAACATTATGGTCTCAATATCGACAATGAAAAATTCATTTTTATACATATATATGTTAAAGCACTTCAAAGCTAAATATTGCAATTTTTTAGCTTGTTAAGGTACAAATGGTGAAGCATGATGACACAACTACTGTCATATGATTAAGTTAATAACAATTCTAATAGAAACTGATCGATACTTTTTTTGTGATAAATGTAAAATATTTCATTATAATGGTAGATTTTCATTTGGTTCATATGAATCAATTTAATTTTTTTTTGTGTGTGTAATAGTTTATTACCTTCTTTCCTTTCATTCATTTCCTCCAGGTTTATTTTAAAATGCAAGATTTTTCAAAAGTATCAATATGAAATTCAACTGCATAACATTATGCTGTTTCTTTGGAACAGGCAGTCTGTCATAAAGAGAAAAAATCATCTGCAAATTACTACCTAGGTTATAAAATTTTATTATATATTTGCTTAAATTTATTTATAGATAACTACATTGTTGTACAAGAATAGCAATAATAACAACTTTAACCTTTATTTATAAATAAAGAATAATAATAATTCTCCCTGGCAGGCAAACACTCCTTTTACTTAGAAAATTTTCAGAGAGATACATTGTATATTAATCAAGTTTTAATAGAGATTCATATTAGTCTTACTGATAAAACAAATATTCAAGGTAGATGTTAAATATTTTAAATCTGACAGGACAGAGATGGATCAGTCAAAAACTAGGTTTCAACTCGTCCGTTTTTGTTTCTTCAGAAAAATATATGGTTTGGTTTTTGAAAGAAAGTTCAGCATCCTGTTCTCCCATATTCTAAAGTTGTTCTTTTTTTAAGCAACCTTGTTAAGTTTAAAGACTTTTAAAAAGATTTTAATTTAAAATATTTTTATTTTGTTAAGGTGCTTTTCATTTAAGTACAGGGCAGGATTAGCCTGATGACCTGCAATTTTGCAAAGATTATCATATGACATCTGTTGATGTATTAGTTTAACTCTGTTATCTGAATTTTGTGTGAAAACATGTTTGTTCTAATGACACCTCTTCTGGCATGAAATAGGAGCCTGCAAGTTAATGAACCTATTTTTACCTGCCAATAGCACTAGACAAAAAGCTAAGGGACATAGTTTAGCAGTGGACTTGGCAGTGTTAGCTTAATGGTTGGACTAGATGATCTTAAGGCTTTTTTCCAATTTAAATGACTCTATAATTCTATCCTATGATTCTATGAATACAACTGTAGTATGTATCTGGAAAGGGTAAAAGGTAGTAAGTCATAAGTATTCTAAAATACCTGAAGTAAATATGTATTTTGAATCAAAATATTGTTTTTTTGACATAACATTTTCTTGTTCACTATCCCTTTTTCCTCCTAGTTTTCCAGAAATGTCTTGCTAGTGTTCCTAGCAACTATTTGAAGTAAACTGCATCCATAGAGTCTTCTGTCTGAAAATATATTCTTTTGGAAAAAGAACAGTTATCCTTCTGACACCAAAATGTGTAATCCAGACTTTGCTTACCATAGATAGTACCACAGATAGAACTGAGTAGTTGAAAGGGACCTTTCAGATCATCGAGTCCAACCACCAACCTAACACTGGCAAGAACCATCACTAAACCATATCTCCAAGCACTATGTCAACCTATCCTTTAAATACCACCAGGGATGGTGACTTAACCACTTCCCTGGGCAGCCTGTTCCAATGCTTAATAATACACAGATTCATGGATTTGATCTCTAGAGATCATCTAGTCCAACTCCCCTGCTAAGCAGGATTGCCTAGAGAACATTACTCAGGACTGCATCGAGGCGAGTCTTAAAAATGTCCAGAGAAGGGGACTCCACAGCTTCCCTGGGCAGCCTGTTCCAGGGCTCTGTCAGAAGTTTTCCTCATATTTGAATGGAACTTCCTATGTTCCAGCTTGTGCCTGTTGCCCCTCATCCTATCGCTGGAAACCACTGAAAAGAGACTGACTCCATCATCCTTCAACCCACCCTTTAGATACTTATAGATAAAGTCTTCCCCCAGTCTTCTTGTCCAGGTTAAAAAGTCCCAGCTCTTTGAGCCTTTCCTCGTAAGGAAGGTGTTCCAATCCCTTAATCATCTTGGTTGCCCTGTGTTGGACTCTCTCCAGTAGTCCCCTGTCTCTCTTGAACTGGGGAGCCCAGAACTGGATGCAGTATTCCAGTTGTGGCCTCACCAGTGCAGAGGGGAAAAATGAGCTTCTTCAACCTACTGGCCACACTCTTTCCTATGCAGCGAGGGTTTCCATTGGCCCTCTTGGCAACAAGGGCACATTGCTGGCTCACAGAGAGCCTGCCATCCATTAGGAATCCCAGATCCTTCTCCTCAGAACTACTTCCCAGAAGATCCACCCCTAATCTATATTGGTGCATGGGGTTCTTCCTCCCCAGGTGCAGGACCTTACATTTGCCCTTGTTGAACCTCATTAGGTTCTTCTCTGCCCAGCCCTCCAGCATGTCCACGTCATGCTGGGTGGCAGCACAGCCCTCTGGAGTGTCGACCAGCCCTCACAGTTTTGTATCATCAGTGAACTTGCTGAGAATACACTCTATCCTCTCATCCAGGTCATTTTTGAATATGTTGAAGAGGACTGGGCCAAGTATTTACCCCTGGGGGATGTCGTTGGTTACAGGCCTCCAACTTGACCCTGATAATCCCTGCAGTGCAAAAATTTCTCACCCCCCTGTTGCAACTTCAGGATGTTTCTTCTTGTCCTATCACCCTGAGAGATGAGACCAACCACCCTCACTACACCCTCCTTTCAGGGAATTGTAGAGAGTGAGAATATCTCCCCTCAGCGTGAATGATCCTTTATGATTCCCTTATGAATGATCTCACATTTGCAACATCATAACTTTAAGAAAACTGCATTTTTCCTTCTTGGCTTCCTTCCTTCCACCAGAACTTTATCTTTGCCTGCCTAGTTAAAATATTTTGAGGCATTATTAGGATACAACTTTGAATAGTAAAGAATAGCTTCAAAACAAACAAAAAAAAATTGGTAAATCAAGTACGGTACTAATTTCTCAGTGAGCCTGAAAGCATCACAGCTCCAAAACTGAAGAGTTTATGCCAAATGCCTCTTAGAGTGCCCTGAAAATGTAACTGGAAGTATAGTATATTCTCACAAAGCACATCAAAGGAAGGGAAAAATGAAACTCATTAATCGAGGGAATAAAGATTTATGTTCAAGCAGTGAGGTAATGAAAATTAATACTGCTCTGCTGAATGGAACGGAACTGTGACAACTGAAATGAATTGAAGATATATCTCAAGTGATTTCAGTGGCTGTAGGAGATTGCTTTTATATTTGGGGAAACAAAAAATGAAAGACTCTCCCAGGAGTCAGGCACAGAAGATCTACTCCCAGTATTGCTCCTACCTTCAACACATTGCATTCTTTTTTTGTGTGTGTGCAGTGAAACAAGATACATTTTCCCGGATACTGGACTTCTATTTCTTTAGGGACTGGGGTTAGTTTTTGATCTAAAATCCAAGTCCTAAACTCATCAAACCAAAGGCGAAATTCCAAGTGTGATCATGTTCTCTTTTATAACTGCAGGATTAGAGTAACTGCTTTTTCCTCTCAAAAACACTTTAAGGTGTCTTTAACAAATAGAAATAAGGATTAATGGCCAGCATTGTAATGTAACCTCATATCACTTGAAAGTTAACGTTACTCACATTGCACTAATTTTGCTGTTGAAAAACAGCATGACAACTTCTTGACTCAGCAGAGACTTGACATAGCACAGACTTTACTGCTAGTCATTCCCTCAGTATTAAGCAGTTAACATACTGTTTATTTGTGCTCAAGCTATATGATTGAGTCACTGGCCTTTGAATCTGCTCTTATTAAGATAAAACAATAGAAAATGTTGACATGAAAAATGCTTCAGCTGTAAAACTCATCAAGTATGCTATGTGATAAAGAGACATAAATTTTATATTAGCCTTATATAATTTTTAAAATTATTTTTTAATTTATTTTTTTTAAAATAAAAAGCAACTTTCCAAGCACTATAGAGGAGAACGACATTTCAGGCATACAGAAAGGAGAAAGCCCAGTGATTAATAGTAAGCTAAGCATGTATAATTAATTTTCCACATGGTCTTTACATATGGAAGATGTACATCAATGAAAAGACACTAATCAGTGTACTTTATCACTTTCTTTGTTTCTTTGTTTATTTTTATAAGAGTAGCTCATCTTCTTTTGGGGTTCTTTTCTGAAAAAATATTACCCAAAGCAACAAAATCACCTAGGATATTATTCATAAAATTTTAGATCATAAGAAACATAATTTTATAACATAAGAAACTGCTTCAATAATTGATACTAATTTACAAATACTTATGTTTAATCTTATGATTATACTAATGTTAATGTTTAAATTCAATGTACTTAAAGTTGTTTAGACAAACTTTTCTTAGACAAAAGTCCTGCTGAAATCAAGGTCAAGTGTAAATACATAGTGTAGATTTGGTAAATAGGACTCCATACGAGTGGCGTGCTATTTTTAAAATTCATGGTTAATGAAATAATTTCAGTGAAACTCAAGATACAGTATCGAGTTATCATTATAATAGAAAGATATCAAGGCAAGGAATTTTTTTAACTTACTCTTCTCTGAGGCACATCCTGTTGTTATGTCTCAGGACAGAGATCTAAAAAAAAATTAAAATTACATTTAGTATTATTGTTATTAACTGTCATTGCCAAATACCATGGTTTTATGCGTACACAGGTTTATATTTGTTAATGGGAATAGTCAGGAAGAATTATGACTCATAAATATTGCAATACTTGATACATACCTGAAAAGAACAATTAGCAATGGAAGTGGAAATGCAATTCTGTAGTTCTTTTTTTCCTCTGTTTAAATGTGTCTGATGTTTCTGAATTTCCTTACAAGCCTTATTATGAATTTCAAATCATATCAGAGAATATTTTTAATTGCAATTTTCATAACTGAATATTTAAATTCTGTCATAACTGAAAGTCTAAAATGATACAGAATTCAATATTTGTATTATGGGTCATAATTTCCAAAGATACACCTTTGTAACTTTTGAAACAATTTTTCAGGCTTGAATCAGTTTACAGATTTTAATGATATTTAGAGCTGAACTCAAATAAAAACTCTATAATGTAAAGCACTTAAATGCACTGTTTGCAAGGCTCCATAAAACATTCTATTAAATATTATAAATTGTCTTCATTTTTTTATTATTTATTTTTTGAAAAATAGGACTGAAGTACTAATGATTAAATAATAATAATCATGGTGGGTTGTCAACATTAACTTCAATGTTACTACATCTGAGTCTGTAATATGGTTGTAACAAGACTATTCATAAGTAGAATTTCAATATAACATTGCCAAATTCTACCATATTTCATAATAAAGGATGAAGGATTAATCAGATTGATTTGAGAATTGTCACTTTATTCACAAATGATTTGACCACATGTAATATGTATCCTAACGTTTCTAATGCAAACATCGTAAGATTTTCTTCACTGAAGAGGAAAATGTTCACAATCTTTATTAATCAATTTTCCTCACCCCTTCTTCTGTTGGTATGTTTATATGTGCACCCGTCCCATAAAACCTATATACACAACGTTCACGTAAATATTCCAAATGCTTCTATTCAGAAAAAAATTAAGGTTATTATAAGTGGGAAATTTTAACGGTGGCAAGGTTGCCAGGTCCAAAAGTAACAACAGATATCGTACCATACCATTGTATAAAGATCTTGAGTTTAATAATTAGAAATACAATAATTAGAAATGCTGAATCTTAAGTGTCTGAACAGGAGAAGATTGATTACTTCCAGGAAGGATATTTCACTTTATGAAATAACGTTTTGCCCCGGGATGTGACTGATTTGCTCACATTCAAGAATGAATGCTTGGTGCTCTATTACATTTTTATTATCCTGGGAATGGCATCCTGAAATTAGGCATTTGCCATGTGAAAAGAGTGCTTGCCAACTTTTTATTTTTTTTAACTTTTCTTCACAGAGGAAGAAACTGATTTGATGGTATAAGAAATGAATACTTGAATCTGATCTGGGATCAAGATTTTTCAAAGATATTATTGGGAATATGGACAAGTGGACAGAAAGCAGATAGAAGTAAAAATTGCAATCAGGATTTACATCAGAAATAATGTATGTCTGTTCATGACATGACATGACTGACTGCATGCCTTCTTACTGCTCTATATACGCAGCTATTGGCATAAACAACTATTGACAATTCTAGTTCCTCTGCGAAAACAAAAGCACCAAAAAAACCCAACAAAAGCAAGCAAGCGAACAAACAAACCCTCAAAAGATAACCAGATCTAAACAATGGCTCAGAATGCACACATTTATTTCAGTCTGTGTTCATGTTAGTTAGGCTTTAAATTCATTTATTTCAGAAGCTGAATTGCACTCCTGTGAGTTATTCACACTTTCAAACTTCGAAAGGTTAAAGTTGTAATTAGCAGTGACCTTAATGTAAACTATTACTTTCCTCCTTCCTTCTAAAGCCAACCTTTAAGAGAAGTGACTGATCTTGTCACTTGTCAGATTTGCTGAAATGTTTCAAGCAGGGTTTACAGATCAATATCTATATGGAGGACATGAGAAAGAATACATCATATTCTGCAAGAATTCTTTAACTGAGTTTAGAAGGGGATGCTTATCTTTGAAGTGAAATGAAAGACTACTGAATTCATTAGATTCAAAAACCCATGCACTTCTTTTAAATTAAGAATCTGCACAGATCAGTGAAAGCACACTGGACTATTTCAAAGTGTCTAATTCATAGCATCTTTAAAAGAAAATAAATTAGGTGGCAAGTGTTCTTTCACATGGTAAATACCTAACTTTGGGATGTCATTCTCAGGATAATAAAAATGCAATAGAGCACCAAGCATTTATTCTTGAATGCAGGTGAATCAGTCACATCCCGGGGCACAACTTACTGAGCTGATGTTTGTTTGGCAGCTAAGTGACATGTTTCCTCATGAAACAGTTACTCTCTTCTGTCACCCTTCCTAACCCTTTCCTCACAATACCATTGTGAGCACAGTTGTGCTTCGTTATCATTTACAATCATATATGTTGAACAATAGTCCTTCCACATAACTTAGAAATTAGCTTCCATTAATAGTCCAACCTCCTCTCCTCTATGTCAGTTTTCCTAGACCTG
This sequence comes from Gallinago undulata, assembly GCA_026546715.1. NCBI lineage: Eukaryota > Metazoa > Chordata > Aves > Charadriiformes > Scolopacidae > Gallinago > Gallinago undulata. Next base: position 32,009,856 of record JAOTQQ010000019.1, read on the forward strand.
AAGCTGAATTATGTTTTACTTGAAAGACTAACGTTTACAAGAATTCTAGAAATAGTTACTGTCAAGAAGAGTCACAGCAACCAAAAAAAAAGGAGCTATGCACTGAACCTAAACAGAGATCAGAAGTGTTTTCTGAGCTTTTATTGATCTTTTAAGAAAACAAACGGATTTCTTGACAGCAACTGAGTGACCTGTGTGATATTCAGTCAGTGTGACTTTATTCCTTCTTACCTTATTTACATTAATCTCAATTGAAAACAAAGTTACTGTAGTTGATATGTTGCAATGATGAAAGTAAGCACAGAAATTACAAGTTTTCACATGGAAAAGGTAAAGTGAATTATTCACTTATAAAAGTCTGAAGGATATTTAAATACAATACATATTTGCTCAAAGAAATAAAAATTTGCATGAGCATAATCTCTACCAATGGGGATAAATAGCTTAACCTTTTACAATGTTTTCAAATTATTTATGGTAAGCTCTGATTGATGAATTTCAACCTTACTTGCTTGACGTTTGGGAGCTTTGTGAATAAAGGTTAAGGTGGGTTGTCCATCCACCTCACACCTGAACAGAAGACAAAATTCCTACCCACTTCCTCTGATCAAGGAGTAAATTTTGATAGAGCAACTTCATACTTCTGTTTTCATAGTATGTGGAATCAGAAAAAAAAAAAGGATATAGCAGTTTTGTTCTTGTCACGGTTTGAGGTAAAACCAAACAAATTTTGTGTTCTGTAATTTTACATTTTAGCTACGCCTCCTCTCACTCTCTGAAATTAACAGCATATTGTGGAGAAAACTGCTCATTCTCAGAATGATAAGACCAATGTTTGTGCTACATGCCAAGGAATGGTATGCAGAGAGGCCCATGCTTACACTTATTGCTATAAAAACCAAGGTCAGCCAATTTATCTGATTTGCCCCATAGAGGGTCAGAAATGGAAAAATGTAGAGAGGTCACATCTGTGGGGAGGAGTGGACAGGACAGGTGACGTAAACCTGACCAACTGGGGTATTCCATCCCATCTGCCCCATGCTCACTATAAAAGCTGAGGGATCAAATAGTCAACTGTCTTCCTGCGATGGCTGACATCCAAAGATGACCCTGTCTGTTCATTTGCCTTTGATCCCAATCTGTGTATTCCTGACTCTAGAGCTGGAATCCAGTTCCCATCCATTGCTGAGTCCAGTCTGGGACTTCCCCAGTGCCTGCTGGTGACAGGACTGTCATTCTGGGAGCTTGATACAGTTTTGTATGTATTGTATCTATTTCATTATTTTCTTCTTTATTTTTTTTTTATTTTAATATTAATTCTTCATTAAAATAGTTTAGTTCATCCTAAACTTCTAAATCTCCTTATCTCTCCCTCTCCTCTTTGGCAGGGAGTGGAAGGGCCATCTGTCGGTCTGGTTGCGGTGATTTCGGCTGAAACCACAACAGTTCTTCAAAGAACTTTAAGTATTTGTATGATCAGTATATTGTGGTAAGAAAAGGTATTTTCTTTGAATAGCAGATGTATCATGTTCCAAATTCCAAGGCCTGTTAATTATTCATTGTATGCCCATGTAGAAAAGGAAAAAGCTATTCTGGATAGTATACTGCTGTCCCCTGGCCTAGTTTTCTCTGGGTTTTCTTATGCCTTTTTTTTATTATGTTATTAAATTTGCATAAAGTCTAAGATATTTGAAATGTATTTCAGTACCTTAAAGATGGATGTAGATTTGCCAAAACCACTTAATCATCTAACTCATCAATGTGATTTCTAAAAGTGCCTGTGTAGGTTAGGTGTTCAGGTGCTTTGCCAAGCATGCCAATTCCTTTGAAAATGCAGTCTGCAAGCCTTATCTGAGAGTTCAAAATTAAAGAGGTATTTCCATGACTAGACAGATGTTAATGACATCAACAACTATTCTGAGATTTATTATGGTGGCATCTTAATCAAGAGCATCTGATCCTTCTTTTGGGACTAGGACTGAGGGGAGACTTACCGTCTCAGATATTGCAGCTCGGATGTTGTGTATGTGAATATTGCTTCCATGGATATAAAGCCACTGAGTAAACATTAGCTTTATTTATGGAATGGCATTTCTTAATAATGTTGCAGCTGGAGGCCTTTAAACTAGATCTGTGGTATACTTATTTGTTCCAACTGTGAAATGTCAGTCAGTGGTATAAAATATTTACTATCTGAGGCAAACTGTGATGAAATGGAAAGAAAAGAATATGAATCTCTATCAAAATTAAGCCTCTCTTGAAGAAGCACTTAATTACTGTCAAAAAGCTTAAAGTATTTAACATTTAACGCATGAATATTTGTCTCACGATGATTTATTAGGAATGCCAAGCTAAGAAAATATGTGGTGTTTCAGTTTGTTGATTATCCTCAAGGGTCTTTGCAAAGGCCAGCTAGCTGGTGAATACCTAACACCTTGCAACAGCTTCTCAACTGTAGGTAAATACACAAAATATTTAAGAGTGGGTATTACCCACCTTTAAGGTCTTAGCTAAAGCTATAGGGTTCAGAATAGTGCCAGTGAACTAAAGAGTTATTTTATGTACCAAAGTCTTTCTACAAGGGGAGGATGAAGTGGTATCAACAGATAAAATGCATAGCTTATAAACAGCCACATAATAACAATAAATAAAAAAGCATTCTCTGAGACACAGGACCATAAGCATGTTATTAATTCACAACAGAGGAAAATATATTAAAAATGCATCTTGGGATACCATTCAAGAATCCTCATTGTCTCACAGTTAATTTCATATATGTGAGTGACTTTCGTTACATAGAATGGTACACAGGAGAGCAGACTCAGACTTCTTAAGTACTGTCTAGATGGATGTAGAATGAGGACTGAAATGAACCACTTCTTGTCACAATATATTACTCTCCAAAATCCTCTGCATATGTTACCTCTAAATGATAATTTTTAAATATTACTACCTCTTGGGAATTACCGAATATGTGTGATCTTTCTCTTCCTATTTAACTACCTATTGTCTAACACAAATATTTAACATTTAGTCAAAGATATTATATCTTCAGTCTTGTATCAGAACAAGAAATATGGATAAAATACTGACTGTTTTTATTCTTACGAAAAGAAGAAATCACTGGGAAGTCTTGGCAATATCCTGACTTAAGTTTATAGGCACAAACAAAAAAACAGTCATGTGACCCATTAGACCAGGATTTGTATGACTGTTTTGTAGCATAAAATAAACAAACAACATATGTTGTATTCAGTATCTTTGTTTTCTGATAATCTTGACTTTAACTTCAAGCAATGATTTATTTCCTTCTCTCCTGCCTCAACAATATTGAACAATTGTTCATTGTATAATGCCAGCATTTTCTATTATTATCAGGTCCATAAGAACGTTCTTAGTACTTTTATTTAGCTTCCTTAATACAATTTTCTAGAAATTTAATCCTTTTAACCCTGTTTTTCTATTTCAACATAAATTTATGTACATAGGCCTCAAATTTCATAGTCCAGAGGTGAATAAACCCACTGGAGTATGCCGATTGGGTCCAAATTACTGAATTTATTTACTTTTTTTACAGTTAGTTAAAAATTTCTTAATCATAGAGAGGCAGAAGATTTAAACAATGATGAATGTTTCAACTCCAGAACAGTTATTCTTAAAGAAAATGTAGAATTTTCTGCATGATCATGTTATACTTGACAACCATTCTGCACTTATACATATGATACAGAGGTATTCTTAATCATGACTATAATGACATAATAAACAAAGTATCTCTTCATCATATACACATTAGATCATACTCCTAAAAGCACATCTTAACATTGTTCTTTGAAAATCACTGTAGGACTCTGCTGTTGCCAAAGAGAGTAGTTATATTAGTGTGCAATGACAGCAGTGCCAGAATTATGACTAGGCTCATTCATATTAGTTCATAAAAGAATATCAGAACCTCTGATCAATGTAAGTGTCCTGTAATAGTTCTGGCAGCTGAATTTCACCTGTGAGTGATAAAAAGGTAATAGTACCATATTATCTGTCTGCAACACTGACATTAACATATTACACCAATATACCATTACATGGATGGAAACGTAATATTTGTCTTTGATTTCTTTTAGTTTTCATCAGAGAAAATATTTTCTGTGCAAGACATGATATAAAATAGTAAATGAGGAATATTTCTACAGATATAATACTAATATATATGTATTTGCTTTATTTTTTTTCTCTATTTGGTTTATTTTGTTACCTACTGTATCGTCTTCTCAACAAACATACCCAGAGAACATTGTTCATTCACTAAACAAATTCAGGCTATGAGTTTTGTCCTCTGTCTTTCATCATGATAAACTCAGTGCTGATTTCTGCTGCTGCATCTCAGACATCTTCACAGCATAACTTCAGAACTAAGCACTGGAGTTTAAGTTTTCAAGTCTGGAACCCAGGTCATCACACCTTCAAGAAGAGTTCCACAATACACTAACTTTTAGTGTGGAACTAGCATCAATATCCCCAGGTACTATCTGTTACCATTGCTTGTCTATTGTCTATCTTGTCTATCTCACTTTTAGTTTTTCTGAAAACTGTCCCCAGTAAACAGTCAACCCTACCTAAGGGAAGGTTGTTAGTAATAAAATTGACCAAAAAAAAAAAAAAAAAAAAAGATTATGACAATGGCCAATGTGTGTAAACATTTTCATCTTTGCTTAAGTATATTTATGGATACTCCAACTACTTTAAACATTTCTGTTAGGCATACCCTTGTGTTTACATCGTTCTATTATCTCAGTTTACTGAGAGCTTTACTTTTAGCCTCCTCTCCTCTGTTCCATTTCTCCAAACAGCCACAACCATTTAGTTTTTCTGTCTCTCGTCAGCCTCTCAACTTTAATAAAAAAGCTGTGTAATATCTTCATCACTAAAAAAATGACCCTTTTTTATAATTGTGTTTTTTGTAAAGTGAGTTATTTACATCTACTGTTTTTTCCACTAACCCCGAACAACTTGACAGGAATTATCTCATCAACTAGTTTAAACTCTTTAATTGTTACTCTCAGTACAATGTACTACACATTAAGAAGCTTTTCCCTCTGCACAGTTATCTTTTGTGTTTCCAGTTATAGTGTTATTTCATTCTGAGGAAGTATTTCAAAGGCCGCAGTCTCAGTCCGCTAAAGAAAATGGAATCTTCTACCCCATCTCTTGGCTGTGAATATTTTCTTTCCTTCAGAATTGCAGATGGAAGGTGATAACTTTCAAGAGATGCTTTTTCTCAACCTGAATGAATCTTGACATACAGTTAATGTCAGTGGGATAGGGTTTTGTATTGTTTGATAAAGAGTATATGAAGGACAGAGAGGAACCTCTGGTAGATAAGGTAAAGGTAATTCTTTATGTTAATGAATTAAAAAGGAAAATCTTTTACAAAACTTTTTTACTTGAAAGCACATCCAGTAAGAACTGATGAAAAATCTTGCTTCAGCAAGCATATAAGTGGTGATACAAATAAATGGCAAGGGGATAAAAAACTGCCAAAATACATCCCCCACACAACTACACAATAGCATCCTGCTACAAGTAAAAGAGATCCTTCTTACCAATGCTTGCTTTTCATGTTACATCATTCAGTAAAACCACTCCTTAAGAGACATTGTGTTTCTGAGACAGTACACTGTCTTTAAGACCAGGGTTTGTGCAGAACACAACTTACAAGATCCAAAAGAACAACTGATAACACTTCCTGCTGAGTTAGCTTTATTCTGATCCTACAATGTAGGAGACTTTCTTCCAAAGATGATCTTTTTTTTTGTTTTGAAGCACATAAGTGCAATTTTACTGTTTTAAACATTAGTGTTTCAGATTCTAATGATTTACACATTAATTTAGCAAAACAACGGTTTCATTTTCCCTGTCCCACAACTTGGAAATTGAGGAAAAGGCATGTATGTTAACTGTAGTATTTTGGACACTTTCCAGTTTGGATAATTGCATTATGTCTACTAACAATTCTCCTGCAGTTTCAATTAGATGCAATGTTCTTTTTCACTGTCCCAAGCTTTTGTTCAGTATTGCTGTTCACTGTTTAACAGCTGCCACGTTTCACTCTGGAGGTGCTTGCATTTCAGTATTTAATGAGATGAGCCTTATAACAGGGCTTTCAATTAGCTGCATTGTAATGTTTAAACTGCAATCTGTTTCAGAATAATTAGACTCTGTGGGAAGGTAGAATCTCTCAGAAGAAACTCAGCTTAAGAAAGAGTCAGATGTCCTGCATAACACAAAAATACAGAGGGAACCTGAAAATCAGGGGTTTTATCCACTGAAATAGGCATAGGCTAGGGAATCATAATCATTCCACTGTTCCTTTTTGAGCATATAGAACTTTTTTATTATTATTTATTTTTTATTTGTTACTTTCTATGTAAAAGGGAACAGTTTGTGTAGGAAGGCCGAGAATAATCTCAGTCCACAGCCTTAAACATCTCCTACCTTTCTTCTACTGAAAAAAAGCCAGATGTGCTTTTGAAGAAGTGCTATCAGAAGAAATATAGAACTGGGACAGCTTTGAGTCTACTTAGCTCTACCTGGAGTGGGAGGGACATGCAGTCGTCTTTGCTATGTGTTGATATAAAGGAATGACCCTAACTAGGGGGGAAACATCTCAGGATTTTTTGGAAGACAGTTCAGAGAAAAAAAGTAAAGAAGGTGCTCATCTACATCAGGTGGAAATATTTTAAAGCACTGGAGAAAATCCAGTGCAAAAAATACATTTGTCCTTGTCATTACTTATAGTCCAGCTCCAGGTAATTTCTCAGTGTGATGTTTGTGAATTTCACTGCTTAGTTCTCTAAACAAATGTATGGGGGTCCTAAAGCAAGTATTCAGATATTCAAGAGTCAGATTTCAGCAATCAAGATTCAAATTTGATCACTGCAAACTGGTACAAAACAGGCATACTAAAGGCCATGAGGTAGAAGATTGAGGTAGTTCCCAGTCTGCTCTGGGACCAAGCAGCCAAACCAACTCAAAGCCTTTAACTGGTATTAACTCCCGTCTGCCACTGAACAATGAATGCTCACTTAACAGCTAGGTCTTATAATGCACACTCCTGAACCAGATTTTCCACTTCAGTTTCATCTGGAAGCTATCCAGTTTGTAGACCCAGGGCACAAAGGGAACCAAAGCTTGGTCAGCAGAAACTGTCAGTAGATTCACTTCAAAAGCTTGGACCAAATTCTAATGCTAATATTAACACTGTGTTTGTAAAATGTTGTAACCCAGTATACTTATAAATCTGAAGGTAAAAAAAAAAGAGAACTTTGCATTTGCAGATGATGCAAATAAAAATTAAAGACACATGGATTCCAAGATCCCATAGCTTGGATAGCTCCAGAAATATTTCTAGAACACTGCTGTTTCTCAAACACTCCTTTGTACACATGGCAAAAAAATCTACAGATGAAGCAAAGCATAAAAGTAACTGTGAGTTATTTATGATGTCAACAGATGACATGATGTAGCAAACCCTTACAATACAGCAAAACCCCAATAACAGATGGATTTTTTAGACATACCTACATGATTTTGTAGCAATATAGGGAAAGAATAGGTGTGATTTTTCTTAAAATCAAATTATGTTAAAAGAAACATGACTACTTGTGCTTCTTAGTTTTAATCAGCTATATATCAGTATGTTTCTCCAGGTTGGCTGATTCATTTACTTTTTTTTTTTTTTTATTTTATTTCTTAGCTCTAGATAAAGGAATTATAGGATACTAATGACAGAAACTGTGCAAACATGCAGATACCCAGAAAGACTTATATAGAGCAGTTTGAGATATACATCATTTCTGAATTTATCTATTTATCTGACCGGGTCTACCTTGGATCTTCACAATCCATATGTAATAAAATCACAAAATCTTTATTTGTACAGCAGCAACCACTATTACTGAATTCAAATCTCTTTATCAAAGAGTTAAATGTTTTTAGTTCTGTTTTTTTTCCTTTCAAACCAAGAAACAGACAAAATTTTATGTGATACAGCAAAATACAGTCTCTCCTGTATTCCTATATGATACAAGTACACTTGCATACAAAATTTATTTCCTAATACATTCCATAAGGTTGAAATCTTTCTTTTTACTAATCACCTCACCTTTCAACAAGCTTTGTTAGATCACTGAATCATGACCAACGATTCCTTACATATTAGGATACTCAGTTCACACTGATGAACTAAGAAATTAAAATGTAATATGGAACAATGACACAGAATATTAGGGACAGTCCTTGTAATGTGAGGAAGGAATTCATAATTAGACCAAGATTTGCCCTTTAATTAAAACATTATCTCAATGATAATGCTGAACGAAATGCCGTTTTGAAGAATTTGTTGAAACAACATTAAAATGAAGCTATCACATTTTTTTTGTCCTGAAGCAGACATATTTCATTATTCAGTACTGAAGGTTAGAAAGAAATCGAGTGTGTTTCGCAATCCTTGTCTCAGGGTGAGGTAATTATTAGTCTGAGAGTTTTTCTCACTTTCCCTCCCTTCTCCCCCCTGCCCTTATTTTTTTAACTGTGCTTAACCAAGAGGAAAATGAACTACAGTACTTATCAGCACAATGTGTACCTCAATGATACTAAAGGCAACTGATCATAGTTGGAGCCATAGGTTAGATGCAAAACCATCAAAGATTCAAAACATGAAATAAAATAAAATATCTGTGAATCTAGGCTATAGCTAAGTGATACATGTAGAAAAGTCACAAAACATGACAATGTAATTTGCACCAGTATTGGATCAGAAAGGCTCTTAAAAGATTAAGGAACAGAGGCAAAAAGTTATCCATAAGGGCACTGAAAACAAACTTTTAAAAATAATAATAATGTCAAAAATTCTTCAGTCATGTAGTTATTTGTAGTCCATCAGAAAAAAGCTAAATTACTTTAAAAAAAAATAACAGCAGTTTTTTTACATAAAAGGATAACTACCAGAAGAATATAGAAAGAATAAAATAATTAAAAGACCCTTAAGATATTAAGTGGGACAATGTCTTTACACTACATTTCAGATTAAAAGTTGAAGATGACACATTAATAATAAATTGTATTATAGTTTTGGATTTCTTTTAGACTTGTTGGTTTTGTTTTAAATTCAAGTTGATGTACTTTATAAATGATGACATTTATAAGAAAAAGTTGTGCATTCAACCTCTATGTCACTGTGTGAGTATCTTAAATTGTTAGTATGTATGTATGCAGAAACAAAATTATATTGTGAAATCCAGCATTTAATTAGGTTGTTTTTGTATAAAAAAAAGGGTTTACAACTTGCAGGAATTTATAGTTGGTCCTTCAATGAAGTCAATAAAATCATAGAATCATAGAATGGTCAGTGTTGGAAAGGACCTTCAAGATCATCTAGTTCCAACCTCCCTGCCATTGGCTGGATTACCTCTCACTAGACCAGGTTGCCCAAAGTCACATCCAACCTGGCCTTGAACACTTCCAGGGGTGGGGCACAACTTCTCTGGGCAACCTGTTCCAGTGCCTCACCACACTCACAGTAAGGAATTTCTTCCTCAAATCTAAACTAAATCTACACTCTTTCATCTCAAAACCATTACCCTTCATCCTATTGTTGCAATACTTCATAAAGAACCGTTCTCCATCTCTCCTGCAGGCCCCCTTTAAGATATTGTAAGGCTTCTGTAAGGTCTCCCTAAAGCCTTCTTCTCCAGGCTGAACAACCGCAACTCTTCCAGCCTGTCCTCAAAGGAGAGGTGCTCCATCCTTCTGATCATCCTCGTGACGCTCCGCTGGACCCGTTCCAACAGGACCATGTCCTTTCTGTGTTGAGGACTCCAAAGCTGGACACAGTACTCCAGGTGGGGTCTTGCTAGAACAGAGCAGAGGGGCAGAATCACCTCCTGAGACCTGCTGGCCACACTTCTTTTGGTGCAGTGCAAGATGTGTTTGGCTTTCTGGGCTGCCAGTGCACATCGTAGGCTCATGTTAAGCTTCTCATCCACAAGCACTCCGAAGTCCTTCTCCTCAGGGCTGCTCTCCAGCCATTCTCCACCCAACCTGTATTTGTGCGTGGGATTGCCACACCCCAGGTGCAGGACCCTGCACTTGGCTTGGTTGAACATCATGCAATTTGCATGAGCCCACCTCTCCAGCCTGTCCAGGTTCCTCTGGATGGCATCTCTTCCCTCCAGCGTGTCAACTGCACGACCGAGCTTGGTGTCGTCAGCAAACTTGCTGAGGGTACACTCAATCCCACTGTCCATGTCACCGACAAAGACGTTAAATAGCTCTGGTCCCAGTACCGTCCCCTGAGGAACACCACTCGTTACTGGCCGCCACTTGGGCATTGACTGAAACCCTTTGAGTGCAGCCATCCATCCAGTTCCTTATCCACGGAGTGGTCCATACATCAAATCCATGACTTTCCAATTTTGAGACCAGGATGTTGTGTGGGACAGTGTCAAATGCTTTGCATAAGTCCAAGTAGATGACATCAGTTGCTCTGCCCTTGTCTACCAAATCTGTGGCAGTATCATAAAAGGCCACCAAAATCGTTAGGCATGGTTTGCCCTTGGTGAAGCCATGTTGGCTCTGTCCAATCAACACCTTATTTAACGCGTGCCTTAGCAAAGATTTCAGGAGAATCTGCTCCATGATCTTGCCAGGCACAGAGGTTAGACTGACTGGCCTGTAGTTCCCTGGGTCTTCTTTGTTTCTTTTTTTGAATATTGGAGTTATGTTCCCCTTTTTCCAGTCAGTGGGAACTTTGCCAGATTGCCACAATTCCTCAAATATGATGGAAAGGGGCTTAGGAACATCATCCACCAACTCCCTCAGGATCCGTGGGTGGATTTCATCAGGTCTCATGGACTTATGCACCTTCAGGTTCCTTAAGAGGTCTTGAACCTGATCTTCTTGTACTGTGGGTGGTTCTTCATTCTCAGAAACCCTGTTCTTGCCTTCCGTGACTTGTGCAGTGTGGTTTGAGCCCTTGCCGGTGAAGACTGAGGCAAAAAATTCATTTAGTAGCCCAGCCTTATCTGTATCCTGGGTGACCAGGTCTCCCATTTCCTTCCAGAGGGGACCCACAGCTTCCCTCATCTTGCCTTTATCCCTAATATATCTATAGAAGTTTTTTTATTATCTGTCACATCCCTTGCTAGATTTAGCTCTGCCTGGACTTTCACTTGCTTGATCTCATTTCTGGCCTCTTGGACAGCTTCTCTGTATTCTGCCCAGTCTACCCTTCCCTGCTTCCACCCTCTATAGACCTCCTTTTTGGTCCTGACTTTTCCAGCAGTTCCCTGTTCATCCATGCAGGCCTGCTGGCTATTTTGCATGATTTCTTCTTTCTTGGGATGCACCTCTCCTGAGCTTGGAGGAGGTGATCCTTGAATACCACCCAGCCCTCTTGGGCCCCTCTCCCGTCCAGTTCTTTTACGCAAGCTACCTTGCCAAACAGATCTCTCAGAAACCAAAGTCTGCTTTTCTGAAGTCCAAGGTAGCCAGCTTGATGCACACCCTCCTTGCTGCCTTATGAATCTTGAATTCTACCACTTCATGATCACTGCAGCCGAGGCTACCCTTGAACTTGACATTCCCAACCAGCCCTTCCTTGTTGGTAAGGACAAGGTCCAGCACGGCTCCTTTCCTTGTTGGCACCTCGATCATTTGAAGAAGAAAGTTGTCATCAACACATTCCAAGAACTTCCTGGATTTCTTGTGTCTCTGCTCTGTCACAGCTCTGCTGTGTTGTCCTTCCAACAGATATTGGGGTGATTGAAGTCCCCCATGAGGACCCAGGTATGCGAGCACAATGCTGCCCCTATCTGTTTATTGAGGGCCGCATCCTCCCTGTCACTTTGATTTGGTGGTCTGTAGCAGACTCCTACTGTAACATCACCTGTCCCCATGCTCTCCTTAATCCTGACCCATAAGCTCTCTGTCATGTCTTTATCCATCCCCAAGTGGAGCTCCACACATTCCAGCTGGTCCTTGACATAGAGGGCAACACCCCCTCCCCTTCTGCCCGTCCTGTCCCTCCTGAAGAGTCTGTATCCCTCCATTCTAACACTCCAGTCATAAGAGTCATCCCACCACGTCTCGGTAATGCCAATAAGGTCATAGCCCTGGAGGTGTGTGCATATCTCTAGCTCCTCTTGCTTGTTCCCCAAGCTGCGCACATTTGTGTAAAGGCATTTCAGCTGGGTGCCTAATGGGGCTGACTTACTGGCTGGAATGACTCCATTTCCTTCGTGTTGCTCTTCAGGTGTCCTTCCTTTGTGGTGTTTCATCTATGATTCCCATATTCCCTTAACATCAGACCTGTCCTTGAGGCTCCTGAAGAAATCACCCCCCATCCCCTTCACACCCAGATTAAAGACCTGTCTATCAAGCCTACCATCTCTCAGGCCAGAAAAGTTTTCCCCTTTTGATTAATTAATCAACTCCCCTAATTGATTAATTAAAGGTGGAAAGTATCTCTGGAGGTCAACCAGTCTAACAATCTCTATGTGTGATCCACCAATTGTAGCCAGCACTGTTGGCCCAGTAGAGAAGAAGCAGAGGGTATATGTACAGGCCCAGCAGAACTTTGAGACTGGAACTTTAGGATAATTACTTGTTATGGTTTTTAGGTTTGTTTTGGTTTTTTGTTTGTTTGTTTTTAAAGGATTGAACTAACTTTTCTTGAATTTTTAATACATAAAACTGATTTTTATTTTTTTTAAATGTGCCTCAAAGGATGTTAACCAGAATCTCACTGAACCACTTCAAAAGAAGTCATTTAAGAATGGGGAAGACAGAGCAAGTCCTGCAGGTAGTCTTCATATATGCCAGCATGATTGAAGTTCCACTTAAAACTTGCAACATTTCAGAGCCTCAATGCTAAAAATAACTCACATCCTCCCTAAATAGACAGAACATGGTGGGCTGTAGAACCAACTTTCATTCTTGAGCCTGCTTGCAGCTATACAAATGCAATCCCCAGCAATATTTCCCTTTGGTTTATGCAGGCACAGATTTGAATGTTAACTTGTGTCATGGTTCTGTTTTACCTCAAAGCAGGACAACTTGTGATTGGATTTAATAGTACACTCACTAGGGGAACAATTTGGAGCTCTCTAACAATTAGCACATTTTGCATCCCATTACTCTTCAGGGTGAGAGAACAGACACTGCAGCACAAGTAGGAGAGATCAGCCACACTCAAGGTCCAGAGGGGAGAGAAGCATAAACAGGGAACAGCATACTGGTCATCTTTCTGCGGTGTTCACCCTGGAGGATAAGTAGTCTGATACAAACCACTTTCACTTTAGTTTGTCTAAGTGTTTTACTTCTGATTGAAGCAGAAAAGCAAAATTTGCCAAACGCAGGGTAAAATATACAAGTCACATACACTCACACACATTTGAATACATATACACTCATACACATTTGGATACAACATTTACAACTAGCCTGTTGTGCCAGTCCACAGATTGCCAGGATAGATGACCAGGAGTGCTGGGGCTGCTGAAGCAGGCAGTGTCAGCATGAAAGATGCTGTCAGCAGTGCTAGGCCTCTGCCCTTGGAGAGCTCTTGGGCTACAAGACTGAGTTCTTGCTGGGCCCTCTGGCCAGTTCTGCCCACTGCTGCACAAAGGCTGTAGTTGTGTGGCCTGACTGCCTCACAACTCACAACTGCCTCACAGACTGGGGCTGTACTTCCTACCTGGGATGTTTAAATCCCTTTTCTGGGGCTGGGAAAGTTGGGGTGGTGGTAGGTCTTTGGCAGGTCTTACTCATCCCTTCTCCATCACCCTGGGGATCTACAAAGATCATCTCAATTCATGCAACAGCACAGACAGCGGTGACCTAGGAGGACAGTACCTCCCAATAGCACTGTCTAGGTATCCACTGGTAGAAGCTTGAGACTGGGTACCAGAATTGTTTTACTCCCCTCTAATATTTTCAGTTTTCTGAGCAGTTGTTGGTAACCCTGGAGATTCAGCTGCTGAAGGAGGAAAGAAGGAAATGTCAGGACTGTGTCCTCCTTCAGGAATCCTTTGGTGGACACCCAAACCAGTCATGGTTGTGCAGAGAATATGTTTAAAGCAATAGGAGAAATCCTGATGCTCTCCTTATCAAATAACAGTAACAATTAGCAAAGGTAGTTCAAAACTTGTGAAATGGACTCCTGGGTTGCAGTATTATGTATCACACGAAGGTTATGAAACTGTGCCCCAGGGAAAATTATTTCATCGGAAGCATTTCTTTCTCTTAGCAGTGCTAATGTATACCCAGTATACAAATCTAATCTATAGGACCAGGAGGCACTCCCCAGTTCATGTAGCTAGAGGCACATCTTGCTTACTGAGTATTGTGAAGGGCCACAAATACTTGTTTCCTCTCTCTTCTCATGGCCCTGTTTGCTTTGGCTGGAGAAAAACAGACATGGAAAAAGGGAGCATGCAATATACACCAACAGGTCCTGCTGTGCTAACAAACATATAGGTACTCCTCCTCTAGAGAAATTGTTTTTTTTCTTAATATAATGGGGATGAGGTTGGTAAATACTAATATATGACTGCATATTTTTGAAAATCTAGTTGGTAGACTAAACTGATCCGTAGAAAATTGCACAGCTTGCTTTGAACATTTCAAGGAATGACGCTAAGAGATGAAAGCATGCAGACAAACGGTGTAAAGAGTTTGAAATCCAGGAACTCCACACATAGCTTATAGATTATGCAACCACTATCTTCGGGTTTTGTTTCTGAGACCACTTCAATTGGGATAGTAACAGATGCTTTCCACTAATCTAAGTTAAAAATCATTGCATATTTATATGTTTTCAGATAAGATTATGTTGTTTTCTTTTGGAGGATATATTCAGACTTTACTTTAGATGGTTAATAAATTCTGGAAATGTCTAAATAGCATTTGAACATCTACACATGTGGGCTTAGTTCTTGGTCATCAATGTTTGGGGCCTGACCTCTAAAATTCACTGGCTTTGATAGTATATGCTAGCTTCTCATTTTGTATACTGAAATTGAGGTCTAAAAATTTATTACTGCAAACAAGACCTCTTTACATCCCCCCTGAGGTGGTCATTGACTCCCTGGGCAGTAGATGACCATACACTTAGGAATTCAGAGAGCTAAATAAGGCATTTCATTTGATCTTGATTCCCACAGAGACTTCATTCTCCAGAGTCTGAACAAGGGATATTTTTTTCACTAATCTCTTACTGTTGAAAAACGGTGGTATCACATATGCACAAACCTGAACAGAGCTAGGAAAGTGTTTATTACTGCACTACCTTTTGGAATTGTAGTGCAGTGGAAACAGAAAATAACAATAAATATTTATTTTATTTTTTTTTCCCAAAAATATATACTATCCTTCCAAAAGACTGTGTACTTCTTGGTATCTAACTGCTATTAGAGAAGATCTACTGTGTCAGACCAAAAGCACATCTAGCAAAATATTCCAATTTCAACAGTGGGCAACAGCAGAGACAAAGGTTAGAAGTACAGTATATCTTCTAGTATATATTAGAAGTTAGTATATCTTAGCTTCTAGTCTGTTACAGTCTAATCTGTAACACTAAACATGTGTCAAGCCTCTATATGCAGAAATTCAGTAAAGGTGACAGGACATGTCCCAAACAGGCATAAATATTTATTGTTCTTTCTGACCTTGCATTGTAGTACTCTGAAAGTTAATAAATGTTACTGTATGTACCTGGTATTTCCTCTTATTCCTCTCGGATTGCAGAGGAATACACAAAAATTATATAAAATAAATGTTCGTGTTGTTTGTCAAGCATAACAAAGATGACAAAGATGATTAAGGGATTGAAGTACCTCCCTTATGAGGAAAGGCTCAAGGAGCTGGGACTCTTTAGCCTGGAGAAGAGAAGGCTGAGGGGAGACCTTATCTATGTTTATAAGTATCTAAAGGGTGGGTTAAAGGATGTTGGAGCCAGATTCTTTTCAGTGGTTTCCAGCGATAGGACAAGAGGCAACGGGCTCAAGCTGGAAGATAGGAAGTTCCATTTAAATGTAAGGAAAAACTTCTTTACGTTGAGGATGACAGAGCACTGGAACAGGCTGCCCAGGGAGGTCATGGAGTCCCCTTCTCTGGAGATCTTCAAGACCCTCCTGGATGCAGTCCTGAGTGATATGCTCTAGCCCTTCCTGCTTTAGCAGGGGAGTTGGACTAGATGATCTCTAGAGGTCCCTTCCAACTCCGACAATTCCATGATTCCATGACATCACAGCAAAATATGTAAATGCCTCAAAAATAGAAATATGGACTTCAAATTAAAACATTTATTATTATCATTTTATCGTTAAACAAGAAAATATTTTCACCATCCAATTATCTGTCCACCAAGTTGTTTAACAGGTTGTTTTTCTGTTTGCAACATGCCAGGCTTGTTTACCTATCAGTTTTTGTGTTAATAATATTTTTCATTACAACAGAGAGTTCAAAAAATCAGGATGTTAAAAATAAAAAATCACATTAGACAGAAGGATAAACAAATGTAGAGATTATATGCAATCAATGAGTTTGGTGTTAAAGAACATAGCTTAGTTTACCCTAGAGAACCCAAATTCACCATTCATTCTTGGCTCACACTTCTTCTTGGAGCTAAACATGGAGAACACTTGTAATTCATAAGATCACAACCCACAACCTCAATAAATGGCAATTATTTTTTACTTACTGGAGGTTTCTTGTATTTGATACTCACCGTTTTGCCATGTTAGCACTTTATCAAATAATTGTACTAACACTAGGCCCAAAAAGAAGCAACAAGTTTGTTGTGTAAAGCTTCTATGAAAAACAGTCAAAACCAGTTGGTTTTTCCATCTTCCCTGTTTGTCCCCACTTTCTCCCCCCAGTAATTCAAGGGTGGATTTAGGAATTAACAAGTAGCCAAATGATACTTTCCATTAAGCTCCAACTATTTCTAACAAATCACATTTTGGCAATACTTTTTTCCCTACTGTCCCCTTTTTAAAATATTGTGAAAGATATCCATACTGCAAAATTAGTTTAATACAATTGAAAAGGTTCAGAAATGCATTTTGGAGTATTGTGGCAAGACTGCCGCAAGAACAAAGAGTTTTGTTTTGTGATATTGCTGTTCTCATTGTTCTTGGATTGTCATGAAGATGGATTCTATACAGTTTCCCACTTTATTTTTGCAGTCTTTGTAAAGAATATGGTCTGATTTTGTGCCAACCTTTGTCAATAGAATGAGAATCAGAATACATTATGAAAACTAAAATGTACTAACCATTAAAATTCTGCGATAGCTCGTTCTTGTGACAAAGAGATCACTGGGAAAGAATGGCACAAAATTAATCAATTACAGTGACAGTCTCGTGATTGTAGTAAGAATAGAAAGTGGCACTACATTTTGTGCATTTACATAACTGAAGAATGGTTTAAAATTAACTCATTCATATCTGGACATTCACCTCTTTACCTGGAAAACCAGAAGTGTTGTACTTTAATTATCACAGATATTGAATGTATTCTCGTATTTAAAAAAAAAAAAAAGTATAAAATCTGCTTATTTTTGAGTTATTTGCCAACATTTTCATAACCTTTTTCTAATATATATATTTTCATTTTTTCTCCCAGAAAGAGAACAGTCTCACCATCAGCTCTCAGTACATAGCTATATGCTCTGGAAATGCAGTGAGAATGAAGGCAAAAATGCTCTTTAAAAAAAAGAGAAGGAAAGCCCCTGAAATCTTTCTCTTCAGAGTCTTTTACTTATGCTTATTTTTTTCAAATTCTTTTATCACTTGTTTATTCTGATTAAGAAGAATACATCAAAAAGCAATTATTTTCAGGAATATATAAAAAAAAAAAATATTTAGAGAGCTCCTCTGTCTAATTATTGGCTCTTTCTTCTTTTCCTAGATATGAAGTAGAATTGTCAAACTCCATCAAGAGCTCAGGTATGTAGATGAAGGGCTGAGTCTTTATGGTAAATTGGTTAGAACCCCCATGAAGTCAGATTTTTATTGACAGAAAAAAAACGTAGCACCCTGCACAAGCTGATGAAAGATCTAGAAAGCCTACTTCATTGGGGATACAGTGAAGGCCAGCATCCTGAGTGGTCCCTGCTGTGACTGGCTCCTGGCAAACCCAAGGCAACCCAGACCATGGCAAAATTTAAAAAAAGTTCTGAGAAGCGTATGAACTCACTCAACAATGGGAGAAAGTAACCTTTTTTGGTACTTTTCTCAACATCTTGCATTTAGCGCTTACCAAAGATAAAATACTTACTATAGACCAGCTGATTTGATTCAGGTCAGCATGCTTTCGACGTCATTGTAAACAGTATCTTTACTCAGATATTTATTCATTTACCAATGATTTTGGACTGGTGATTAAAATGATACACTGTTCTTCTTGGCCCTGCCAACATGTTTATAAAAATAATAATAATAAAAAAAGTGGTCATTGGTTCCAGTAATCCTGCTCCTTCATTAGATTTGTGACTATGGAACTGGAGCTGAAGGTGGGATCTGAGATGAAACTAATCCTCTTTATGGATAAATGTGCTTGTCAGGTTATTACAGTGGTCCATTTTCTCTTCATTAGAGTTGTCTCACAGTGATCAAATTATATAGAGTAGGGCTTCTAATATAATAAAGTGTTTTTAACCATTAGGAAATAGATTCCTTTTCTCCTTCCTGCCAAAGTTCCCTGCAGAGTTACACAAATAAAGATGCGATGCTAGATCTCAAAGAAATGGGCATAAGATTATGTTTGGATCATAATTGTAATAAATTTGAATTAAGATATAAGAAGGGAAAATAATGTACAAGCAAAATTATTTTTTTATTGCTGATAATCTTCCCTTTGGTATGTAACTTATTAAAAATGTACTAAAGATGATCATTTATAGAGTTTACACAGTTGACATATAATCATCAAAATTAATCTGTTTCAGTTATTTTAACTTAAGTATTTTTGCCATGCAATTGTCATGTTAATTCTGTTGCTAAATATAGTTTTAATAAATATCCAGTAACACTGGCTAAAAAAATACTTTTTTTGTCAGTGAAAAAGTGGGATGAAACACAAATGCCACAGGCAAGAATAAGCTTCCTTGGTTTCGAGCCTGAAAGTGTTTTGATTGGATGATATGCAGCTAAACTGGTAGAACAGCAGAAAAGATCTGTATTTCAAATTACAAATGGAAGCCAACAGATTATATTTTATTTTAGTATTTTTTATTGGTTTGATATTTGAGATGTAGGAGAGGGAACGTTAAAACATTATAAATAGAGTACTCCTAAGTAATAAATCTATAACTGCAACAGATCCTGATTTTTTCCAAATTCATTAACGTTGTACTTACTTTGTGGTAAGATATTATTTGATTCTAAAATCTTTATTTGCTTCTATATCTTGGAAGTAAAAATAAAGAAGTTGCAGAAAATTACCTTGTCCTTGACAACAAAAGACTAATGAGAGATGGTGGATGATCAGTGTGTTCACCCCAGTAAGAGCTTGCCTTGGTAATTCAGAGCATTAGGAATCAGTCTTGGAAAAGCTTCTTTCTTGGTTTGGTGAGTGAACTTAAATACGTAAAGTGAACTTAAACTTAAATAAAGTCACTTATACATTGACAGGTAAAAAATACAGCAGCTGTGTGTTTGTTGCGTTTTTTAAAATCTTTCAGAGGATTTTCATGCATTCATACACACATTGTATCTCTAACGGCTTCAGAAGGAACTTTGCTTCCTTTGACAAATAAAGTTTCCATAAAATCACAATTTGTCTTTCAGATAATTTGAAAGACAATTTTTGATGCAGATAATTTTTACTGAAGCACATAAAGATAGCATTTTAGTTTTTTAAAATCTATTATCAGCTGATATCCAAAATTACATAGACATAAAAGTTGCACAAATGCCATTGTTGTATCTCAAAAGGAGACAAAGAAATACATTCCATTTGTTTTCTAGTTCAAATCAATGTTGTGCTAAACCCTGTGTAAGTATACTTGCATAAACTCTTAGCTGATACAATGTCTCAAAATAGAAAGCAAATCTAATATTTTTTCCCTGAAATAGCAGAACTTATTTATTTGTTTGAAGAAATGTGATTTGCTATATATCACTCTGTATGCACTGTGTGTGATCCCAGGGTATTTCATTAGATTCTCAAGGATCCACAGAGCTAAACACTTGAGCTTAATTTGCCCATGGGAAATAATATGCTAAATAATAGTAGCATCTGATTAAGTTTTCTCAGGCAAAACGTGGGCTTGGTGGCCATAACATTCCAAATTAACAACCCACAACAAAATTACAATTCAGTGTGATTACCTCAGATGATGATAAGTTGCTCATGCCATTTAGTCCACTCAAGCATAATACAGTGTTCTGATCCTAAAAGTAAACTACTTATCAAAACTTGTATTAAATTCAAGGTAAAATTGTTATTCACTCTTTTTTTTTTTTCTTTTTACATTTTATGTTCTTTCAACATCCATTAAAAAAATGTAAAAATACCAAAATAATAGAAATCTTCTAAACTTTTGAAGCACCTCTTGCAATTTATTTATTGAGACTACTGAGAGCTCTCACTCTGAAACACTAGAAATTAGCAGAACTGGATTAATGCCTTGCTAGGAATATGATTCATGGGATCTTCAAATTTTGAACTAACATGGTTCAGATTCACCAAGGATTTTTTACTGCACAAAAAACCTCTGGATGTGGTATTAATTTTCCTAAGGCATCTCTCTTTCCTTTTCCTCGCAGCTAATCTTGACCTTTCGATTTCATTCTCTGGAATGCTAATAATGAACTCATAGTTACTCCACCAGAAATCCTAATTCCTCCCTTGGGGGAGAGGTACATTTGTGTCCCCCATCTTGCAGCAATGAAACTAGGGCCTGGCAAATACTCATTATTAATCAGCAACTCAGAAGGCTCCTTAAAGGTTCACTTAGACAAAAATGAGCATGCTGTCGGACTGTTTTCTTGAACCACCATGGGACTGAAAGTGGAGTATAGAAGAGCTTCATTGCAGAAAACAGTAACAGACCACAGTTGCAATACTGGAAATGGTATAATAACTCTTGGGAATGTGGAGGCCTCTCTTGCAGACATTTCAAAAATTGTTGCATGACTGACGGTGTTATCAAGAATCTCAGTGGGCAGTGGAAGTTTTCAATTCTCTCATATATATCTGAAAGTAAAAGATTGCTGAGACTTCTTAAAAATGTATTTTGCAGAAACTGAAACTTAGAAGCAGATGAGAAAGGCAAAGAATACAGAGTAAATTAACTACTGATCACTGAATAGCCTGGTAATGTTTTAACTTTGCCATACAATGAAGACAAGTGTAAAACCCCAAATGTTTAAATTGTCTTAGTGGTGGCTGGCCGGTAGGGTACTTAAGACTGAAGAACATGTATAACCTTAAAAGCTTATTGGATTTTCACAGAGAAATGTCAAAATACTGTATTTTGGTAGATAAACACAGATTAACTTTATTAACAGATTACTAAATTATTCAGTATGGGTTTATTTCTATTAATTGTGAAGGCATGAAGAAAGAACAGCAAAGAGTCTAAAAGTAAGTATCCTTTTTCTGAAAAGAACAGAAATGGTCTGAGATCATTAATCAAACAAGCTTACACTTTTTCTTATCCCCATACATCTTTTTACCATACTGAGATTGGTTTTTTTCTGCTTTGTTTTAAATAGAAGTCTTTGACAGTGTGATATCAAGAAGTGTAGTCTAGTTCATGTCCCTGTGCTTTACTATTTTCTTATACAATCTAAGGACAACCAGTGGCATGAAATACAGGCTAGAAAGGCTGTAGAGGCTTCTCACATTCTGCTTGTCCAAGTGACATTGCATGAGAAAAGAGATTCCTTTCATCACCAGTGTGCTGAGTAGAAAAAACAGAAGACAGTGAAAGATCACATCCTGGGAACCTTTCTGCTCTATCACTTTTGTCATGGCACACCTTCCACTTATTATCATCCCTGTTTTCCCAGATGTGTCTGCTGCCAAAATATGTGGGGCTGGAAAACAAGTCTTGTGCAGTCTACTTATATTCTTGTGTGTAATTATGTGAAAGAGAAGAATACATTTCACATTTCCAAATATTAGTTTCTTTTAGATTTTGCTGACTTCGGAGAGAATGTTAAAAGGATGTCAAAATATTTTTGCTGACTTTGGAGAGAATGTCAAAAGGAGTGCACAGATAAACAACTGAGCTTTTAAAGTTGAATTATCCAAGAGCCAAAAGATACCCAAAGTCAGGCAAAAGCATTGCTTATTGCAATTCAATTCCCTTGTGAACCATCTCAAGAAAATTCAGGTTTCTTTTTCCATCTCTTTTTCCATACATTTCATTTTCATAATGAGAATTGTCTCATCCTTTCACTCTTCTAGAGGTAATATAGTTTTATATGATATAGTATAGTGAGAAAAGTAAGCTCATAATTAAAGTGTTATCAAACCTCAAAGTCACAAAAGAAACAGAAAGGAGAAATGAGGGAAGATCTAATATGGTATAAAGAATATCGGAGAAGGTAGCAAGAGATATGGACGAAATGAGAAGAAAAACTTGAAGAAACTTGAAACAAAAGATTACCAAGACATATCTATGTTTGTATATAAATTTATGGGGTGACACATTGCTGTTTAAATATGTGAAGTTGTACAAGGAGCTGGGACACACTCTTTTAATCTTAACAGTGTAGAAAGAGAGGCAAAGGAGAGGATATAACTGTGAGTAACTGTGAAGGAAAATGGACCTATAGCAGTAAGAGTGATAGTTTTAGACTTTAAACAGGGAAACTCATCTTTAGAGTTAAGCCTTGGCTAACAGCCAAAGGTAAAGCCAGCCTCCTCCTCTGCAGGACAGGAGAAGAAAATAAGATGAAAAAAACCTATGCATCCATAAGTAAAGGCAGATAGATCACTCAATCATTTACTGTTACAGCCAAAACAGATTTGTTTTGGGGAAAATTAATTTAATTTATTGCCCATTAAATACATTCAGATTGTGAGAAACAAAGACAAACATTAAACAACACCTTTCTTCCCTCCCCTTTCATATTCAACTTCACTCCTCACTCCTCTGATTGCCCCAGGCAACATATTAGGGGTAGGGGGAGTGGGGATGTGTGTGGGGTGGTCAGGATACAAGTTTATCTCTGCTGTAACTTCCTTGAAAATTGTAGAGTTCACCTGTGAAGTGACAAAAATCCAGTGTAAAAGTAACAGCAGTATGGTCTGCTTTTAAACGTTAAATTCCAGCTTCTAGAATACTGCGTAACTTGTGTCTACTACATTGCTGGTGAACTATAGTCCTCTTCTTTTCTTTGATTTTCTTTCTCTTCAGTTCTAATTCTAACTGGCTAAAAGGCAAGTTTTTGGGGTTTTGGTTGTTTGGTTGGGTTTTTAAAATCTGAATTTAGAGATTTTTTGTATTTGCTGGGTATTTTACTGATATCTAAGTACTTCCTGGTATGTATGAAACAAAACATCTTTATTTATTAAGAAATACCAGTATTCTACAGGTAAAACATATGATTAACCATTCTGAATTGTTTTTCATCTAATTTGTCAGAAAGATGAAGATGCATCACTGATACCTCTAATAGTTTAAAACGACTACAGCCTTAAGAAAATGCACTTTTTGCAACTTTGTCTCTGGTAGCATACATAATCATTATTTTTTTTGTATTGGTTGCTTGTGTTTTTAAGGGAACAGCAAAGTTACAATGTTTGCAAGTAGCTATAGCTTTATATTACCAATTAGAAAAAAGACATGAATGAAAAGAAATTCTGAAGAAGGTACATATTAATTTTAGCAGTTTTATGGATTAGAAAAGCTATTCTGCAGGTCTTTATAAATGCATGGAAAAGTGTTTAAATATAGGCAAATGTCATCATGAAAGTAGGTTGATTTTACTTGTTTTTTGTAGCTTTGAGGTTTATATTCATAAGAGAAAACTGTTAATCCAAAGGATTAAAAGCACACAAAATCTGGGACTGGAACTAGGTTTTAAGCATGACAATTTGACTTAAAATAGCAAAGCCAGTGATTATAAGACATGTGTTCTAGAAAATGAAAAACAATGCATTCAGTTCTGAACGTTAACTTGCCCTCTTTTCTTTTCTTTTCCCTTCACTTATTTTAATTATCTAGGATGTAAAGGCCCTCTAGTTCAACTCCAAACCGATACATTTGTTTACGTTGAAATTCTCTGTAGTTTGCAAGATGTGCCTTTAAGTAAATATTTTTAGAAGGAAAATTAACTCTGAAAAGAATTCATATGAAAATGTGGTCTGTTTCAAAATTGCACATTTGGCATTGATCCAAATTTTTCATGCATCTGCCCATTCACAATTAAGTAGCAATGGCCAACTGCTTTCTCTATGTTTACTTTAACTGCACAAATCAAATCAAATCTATCGAAAACATCTGAGAATAACAGACACTGAGCTCTTCTCCATCTGCATTTTGGTGATTCACTTCATATCTTTTGAGGATTTTTTTTTTAAAGCTTTTGAGATGATGCACACCTGAAACCAATGAAGAATCTATTGAACATTCCCACATCTGTTTTGTCTAACATTTAGTGTTTAACAAATAAAGATGCTAAGAGAATATATGAGAAGAGGAGAAGAGGTGGGGGTGGGGGTGTTTGTGAATTCATAATTTCAGGTGTTTGAAAGTGCTTTATTTTTTTAATTGTTTTCATGTGTGGCTGTACCTTTAAGGAATGTGCATAGACTACGTAACACGTTCATAACTAAGCATCTCATCCTTCTTCTGATTAATATTTTGTAGGCTGCATATTTAACATATTTTTACATATCTTCCTCTGTAGCTTGCAGAATCTTTTTTCACTTGAAGTCAGGTATTAGTTAAGGACATTTCACCACTAAGAATTTCTGTCTTTCAGTAACCCAAGTTGTTTTAGGTAGATAAATTTAAAGAAAAAACAAAAATCCCTAAACACCGAAACTGTTGCTGTGTTACTTTTCTTATACCTTGGAAATCAGACTAGTAGTTTCCCTTTTTCCCACTTCAGTTAAAAATAGTTGCCACACTGCCACCTTATGGCTATACAGATTTTAAAAGTGAAAACATCTCCCACTGAGCTTGTGTTTTGTTACTTAGGCATTTTGTGTGATTTCCACCTTGTGAGAAAAGAATTAAACTTTAACCTCTCCTGAGATGCAACTTAACCTTCAGTTTAAACTGAAATATCTTTACCTGACTGGCCTTGTCTCTCAAATTGTACCAACACAGCACAAGGCAATGTGCACTGGCGAGTTAACATTGGGCAGGCAAAAACTAATCTAATTTTTACTATGATGTGAAACTGTATGGAAGTCTTTGATCAAGATATACTCTCCTTATGTGTTTCTATTTTATATAATATATATTATGTGAGTGATACAAAATACTAATTGGAACCCAAAACCACTGAATGTCATCTTTTTCTTCCCAGTACACCTATGTAGCAGTAAGAAATGAAACCGTGGGACACATTTAACAGTTGCACATACGTAACAGAAAATTATTTTGATTAAATTAAATACAAAGATAAAGGTGATCCAATATACTCTGCAGTAGAGTGCATGATTCCAAATACATTCAGATTTCTCAAGTACCTACAAAATATCATAACTAAAATTATACATCACTTTCCTTATTAAAAAAATTAAAAATGACACAGTCCTTGCCAAAGTTAAAACTGGAAATAAAAAATATACCGTTATCAAATGTATTAAGAATCATATCAGATCAGTCCTAAGTAAAAAAAAAAAAATAAACTGACCCTAATTACCCAATGTTTTTGTTCTTTAAGTCTTCCAAAGAGAACCCTTGTAAATAAATTATTGGGAACAAATAGATCACAGTGGAAAAGCAAGAATTGACAAATAGCAGAAGCAGGCACTGAACAAGTTGAGTATTAATAAGAAAATTTTTCAGCAAATAAAACGTTTGATAAAAAAAAGCACCTAAGTGCTGTCTATTTATTTAACTTATTTTGTAGTTGGTATTATTATGTGAAGAATTTTTGTTCTTAAGAGCCTCTGAAAACAGAATCCAAGAACATTTAAGTGGCTTTCATACGCTGCAGTACTACAATATTTTTTTAAAGAAAAAGAATATGTAATCCTTATTTAAAAGAGAATCAAAGCGCGGTTGATCATTAAATCAGTATAATTGAACTGAATTACTTCATCCTACAGTTTACATGTCTGTAAACCTTTATATCAGGCATCATATGTGATCTTTCACAATTATTCATCTGAGCTTCAATGTCAGTCAATATTCTCCAACATTTGCTTAACTTGCGTTCGCTAGGAAGCATCCATGCCAGCAAGCGTGTTCACTGAAATTTTGTGGAAAAAAAAATCAAAAGGATTTTTTAATAAACTTGAGATAATAAGGTGGTTTGGTTGTTTGTTTGTTGTTTTTTTTTTCCAGCATTCATCCAGACGTAGTAAAAAGTGTATAAACATGCAGAAAAATTCCAGTAGCAGAGGCATTTTCCCAGATGATTTAAAAAAAAACAAACAAACCATCTGTTGAGTGCAATATGAAAATAAAAAATGCAATTCTTTATGAAGAAAGTCAGTTCAAAATACTACTGAGGGAGAAAACAAAGAGAAAATATCCTGCAAGCAGAACTGTACTAGTCAAAACAGTAAGAATACAGCTCTATGAGAGAAAATATCCCTGCAAGAGGATGACTTTTATGGCCCCCCCAATCTGATTGATAGAACTGATGGAGTCTAGCTGAGAAGACCTATTTTAAGCGGTAGTATAGAGCTAGAAAATTCACTCATGTAGATTATGCTTGGAATGCTTAATTCAATTTTTTTTTTTTTTTCTAAATGGGAATCATGAATGTATTTCCTACCATAGACTTGTCTAAACTGTGCACAAAGCATAATCCTTTAGTAGCAATGAATAATCTATGGTATTTATATGCTGAAGATAAGGACTATTATTACTTTGTTTGCATAATATTAGAAACAACAGGTAGCACAACTATCTAATTCTAAAGAAAAGACAACAAAATTAATCAATCTGTCTCTTTTGGGGCTAAATTCCATTGAAGTGATAATTTGAATGTTTATTTTGATTTTCACAAATTTATGAAACACCAGATTACACTGGTATAACTGGAAGAAAACTCAGTTATGGAACTAAATCTCTAAAGAAGAATTGGCGGAAAACATTCCTTGACAAAAACGAAAGTGTTATATTTGTGCTCCAAGAAAACTCAGCTCCTTTTTGATGGACTATGCAAACTTACTTCCAAATACTATAATTACAATTTGCCGTTGTTCTCCAAGAATGTATCTTGCTGTGTGTTTTTACAACATAGTTTGTTGTTTTGTATAAAAACTGTTTATTTCAAAAGCCCCAACTACTGTGTACTTTGCACAAAAATGTATTAACTATTTTTTTTGGACTTAGTGTTCAGTATGCTGACCTCATTACAAATCTTCTGTGTGTCCCATTTAGTTCATAGAGTAAGGTGAAAACTATTAATTTACTCTGATGATCTCCTATCATGTTCGCTTCTCAACAAAAATTAATTTATGTTTCTCATACTGCAATATGGTTAGCTACTACTGCCCTTCATACTTTGGAAATGGAGAAAAAATGCACAGAGAATTCAATGCAAGAATATATACTATTCTGGGAAATTCAACATGAAAGATAGAGACCATGATTTTTCAAGTGTATGTTGAAATGCATCCATAATTTCCCTTGCAGTAGAACACCTCTAGGCCATGTACCAATACAAATATTAAGACAGAATAAAAATTGAAAAAGGACGGGACTTTTCTATTTGCCATGTAAAGATCCAACAGTTCTTCAAATCACACCCCAGGAGTTTCAGGTCAGATACACAGAAAACAAATGAAATATTCTACATCTCCCCACAAACACAGCAAAATGAGTATTATTTCACTATTATGGTATATAAATTATATAAAAAATTTATAAATAATGTAGCCAGTTTCCCCCTAAAAAATATACATCACAAGAGTAAGGGAGCATGTACAATGATGTGACTAATAAGGAAGTTCAAACCAACAGTGAAGTAATTCACATGCAGTTGACTTGGACAGAACCTGAGAAAATTTTGGTCTAGTTTCCTTACAGCACCTTGGAACATATGGCAAAAGAAATCTATTTCCTGCTAAAGTATTCTGTAACCTAGGTTTTTTTTTTATTATTTTTGACCTAATATATATATACTTTCAAGGTGGAACTCTATTCTGAGAATTAACCTGGAAAATTGTTATCAAATGGTTCAATAATTGTCAATTATTAATGGATCACATTTTCTCAGTACTTAAAGGGATAACTTTTGCTACAGCTGAACTGTCAAGCTAAGCAAGATCTCAGAAGAAAACCAAACCAAAACAAAACAAGAACACATATAACAAAAAAAAAAAATAAATATTTTGTAGGAAAATAAGTATCCAACATCACTTTTACTTGTTTTGTAAACTTGTTTTGCAATCATGCCCTTTTCAGCTTGGTTGTATTCACCACTGTTGTGAGTTTCACTAAGTCCATTGCCTTCATCAAACAAGCTAGTCTACCATTTATTGTATTCTTCTAGTTTCCTTTTATTTTACTAGATTTTTTTAAAGGATCTAACAATTTTCTCAATTTATGTATACCACAAGAATAAAAAGGAACCAGAAAAAAAAATATACTTCTTCTTATAACAGTTTTAACATGTTTGGACTAAAGTACTCCACCTGCCTTGGAAAAAAAAAGATTCAGTAATAGAATTTCTATAAATTACTTGCTAGACAAACAGATGAAGAGTCATATAGACACAATAAATTCAAAGACCTACTTAATGGGTGCGTTAAATTTAAGAGTTACTGGAGATTCATTAAAAGTATCTCTGCATTTTGGAAAACTTCATCGCATTCAGATGGATGAATGTATTTGTGTAAGCCTAATCTTATTAGTACCAGTAAAAACAGTAGTGTTTTTAGAAAAAAAACAGTTTAGTGTTTTAGTGTTCCAGAAAAGGAATTGTCACCAAATGCAGGAATTCCTTCCTTGAATCCTCAGACTTCTGGCAGACCCTGTTACTTTTACACTGTTATCACTGATACATCTCGTATTCAGTTTAACTTGCATATGTTACAATTGTACACGTTTACTATCTTTTGTACGTAGCCAATGAAATTATTTCAGCTGTTTGTGAGAGTTTTTAAAATCTTCAGGGGTAGTGTTTTAACAGATCAGTTGCATTTAAAATGAACCAGGAGTCAGTGGAGACTGAAAGAGTGCTGATTTCATATTTCCCCTGAGAAAGGTCAGCATGTGGGCAGGCAGTTTCTTGAACAAACACCCCAGGTATAAAAAATGCAGTAAATATCATTTAGAAAATGATAAAAAGCATGGATAACAGAAAAAAAAATACATTAAAAAGGTGTTGTGGCTTGTACAGTGAAAAAAACCTAATCATCATCAAAAATCAAGGCTTGTTTTATAACAGGACTTCTTAGCTGTTTTTTGTGTCTGTATGGACTTTTAAGTGTTTTCAATAATCAAGTCACCTTATTTTTCCTTTCTGCTTTTAGTATGGATTGAAAGTTGCATAAGTGAGAACACTCTTGGAAAAAAAGGACTTGGGAATCCAGGGTGTAATAGTTTTGATGCCACAACTAAGTAATTTAGAGTTATACAACTGGCCTCATAACTAATAATTTCCATAACTAATAATAAGGCCCCTCCCCTGGAAATATTCAAGGTGAAGCTCAATGAGGCCCTGGGAAACCTAGTCTAGTTGGGGATGTCCCTGCTGACTGTGGGGAGGTCAGACTAAATGAACTTTGAAGGTCCTTTCTGGCCCGGACAATTCTATGATTCTATGATTCTGCACCAACATATCTGAACTTTATGTAGAAGAGAAAAAATAAGATGGGGTGTCACAACATAATAATTAGAAAAAGCAAAAGCAAGTTTCACTTCTACAACTCGAACAATCAAAAGGGAACAAGGGCCCTTCAACTGAAGGCTATTAATTTGTATCAACTATATAAGATTTAACATGGAAGCTGTAAATAAGCAAATTACCAGCTGTCAGAAAAATTTTCACTACTAATTTAAATGAACATCCTTCAGGCAAGCTAACATTATGTTAGCCTGTAGGATAGTTTTACAATAGAAAAATGCATAAATAAACAGTTAATTAAATTTTAAAGTTCATTATCCATGTTTGTACTAATATGAAAATAAACTTTTATAGCCAAAACACCGTGTTTACAGGAACGAAAAACACAATGAGTGATCTCCCTCTATGATACACAATTAAGCAGATTCTTGTTATTCTGTTTGTCCCCCTTCTTCCTTTAAAGGTGACTTCTACACTGCAAAATTTGGTTATAGCACATGCTCCTCGCGAAGGTCAAACTATAAAGCTTTTCATCATTAATCTGAGGCAGATAAAAGCTACTCTGTGATTTATGTTTGTACAAGATGTCAACTATGAGAAGTAACCTTGGTCATTTCCTTAAACAAAACTGTCTCAGAGATGCCCTTAGTCGCTGAAACCACAGTTTGTCCTCAGTAACTCTTAAAATGTTCTGCTAAATATGTTTTACCTAACACTGCCCAAAAAAGAAACACACTGTAAGTACACCTGCTTACGGTACATCTTTTTGAGCGTGTCTGTAGAGTACAAAAGAAAGCACATGGGAGACATTGCCACTGGCATCTCTTAAGCTCCTATGTCCATGTTGAGAAATACTGTGCTGCACCAAGAACGAAGGCAGGCCATAAAAAACAGGAGTTTGTGCACTCTTAATTACCACTATACTGTCATGTTTTGTGTACAGTTCAGTTAACCTCCAGGATAAAAACAGACTTGTATTTTCATCAAGTGCAAGCTTATGAAAATGGAACCTTGTACAATAATACAAAAGTTACATGATTCATATGTTATTTTTATCTTATCCACATCATCCCATGACCTGTTTAGGAACAATAAAAATAAGATAAAGATATGTATAAAAGAATAAACTTTGTATGAACAGAAATGCCATATATTTATATCTATAATTCTAATGTACAGGTCACTGCCATATTTTAAAAGCTAACTGGACAATATACATAAGAAAGAGTTAAAATAGTCCAAAGGAACAAGTTTGTTTTAATTACACAGCAGATGTTTAACTTCACCTTCATAGTGTGAGTTTTTTTAATAATACCCCCTTTGTACTCCTGATCTGCATGACAGTGGGTATTGTCACTTTCCAGGAAAAAAACAAAAGAAAAACATGTAATTTATCTCTTTTGATTCCTTGTACAGACATTAATATTCCAACACTGGTCAAGGTGTTAGCAATAATGATTACTGTGCTAATGAGGAGGTACCATATACTTCAAGACTGCAAACTAGGTCAGAACATATTAGACAACTCCAGAACTCATGGCCATTACTCAGCTTCCAGGCAGCCACTAAAAGACTGAGCCTTCTTTACCAGAAGCCCAGCTGCTTATAAGTGTGGGAAGGATGTTTGGCTGAGATACAGATAACCTAAAAATTATAGGTGTGAGAGTGAGTAATTAATTTAAACATCACAGCTTAAGTGGAAAATAAGTTGGAAAAAGACAGAATGTGTTTGACAAAGCTTGAAGAAATCTCCACTTTTAACTTCAGCCAAACTTCATGAAGCATAGCTTCACTGGAATTGCGTTTTCTGGGAGGACATGCTGATACTGGTCACTGGGTTTGTGTTGTATATTCTTGCTCTTTTGGAGAAGTAGCAGTGCAAAGGGTCAAACACCAATTTTAAAGGTTGATCCTCCCTTGAAGTCAGTTATCAGCAAATAGTTTGCAATTGCATATAACATACTGTAATTGCAATCTCCCCCCCAAAATTTGCACTGTATATAAAGATTAGTGCATGAAATAAAAAATTCTTGTTCCTCTGCTAAAGGATGTTTGTAGTACTGTGTAATATTTTGACAAATATCATATATATTACACTATTTAATGCAATGAAATACAGTCAGCAATGTTTACCTGTCCTTTCTAGTAATTTTCACACCAATTCATTTAAGAATATTTGGAAATATTCTATCCTTCTGGAGGTTCTTTTAAAAATAAATAAATTGCTGAAGTTTATGAAAAAACACATATATTTTCTACTGAGGCAAAAGACAACACAAAACTAGAACAACATTATGAAAAAGAGTTTTAGGCAAACCCATATCTACAACATATCTCTCAATAATAATAATTAGTAACATTTTATTTATGGTGATTTTACCTGATTATAATGTTAATATACAGTCCAAAAAATAATAAATCTTACTGATCTCTTCATGTAAATTTATGGTAAATGAAAACATGCAGCCAAATAAGTTAAGTCAGGACTTATCCAGGGGCTATTAAGCATTTATAATAAACTATGTGAATGATTTGCAAAGCCACAGGCTTATCTGAGACTGCTGTGAAATGCAGCTCTTTCCAGTGGATTTAACACAGAATCATGTGATGTTCTCAAAGGGTAAACTCAAAAGCTTGTTTATAAATCTTATTTTTAAAGCACATGGTTTTACATTTTTGGGAGAAAGAACATGGAATAATGCTTCACATTAACTCTATGTCTCATATGTAATACCCTACCAAATTACACAGAATTATTTAACCTTTAGTCCATTAGTTATATGAAATTCATAAGGGCTGTAGAGTTTTCAGAGTGGCAATTACTATATAGGTACTTGGAAAACCAAAAATCTCTGAATTTATTTCCTGTATTTTGATAAGACCTCAAATATTACCCCTTTCAATTATTTTATAGCAGGTTTCGCTTTGCTACTTTACTTATAGAATACATACAGTAATCAGGTTTTACTTGTATGGTAATTATTTCTTGAAAAGAAATTCAGTAGTAGAATAAGGTTAAAATGCAGCCCTTCAAAATCGCACTATATTGACATAAATAATTACTTACAGGTTAGTAACATAATCAAACCATATCAACCAATTGACACACATAGATTCCAATAGATTTCTGTCATAGATTTTTTTTTTAATTTACTATTTCTTTGACATAGTTAGGAATGTTGGGGGAAAAAAAAGAAACAAAGATTATGGGCAAGAATTTTCTTTTTTTAATCTTTTTTTTTTCCTCTTCTTCTACAAAGATGTTTAAATACAAAGGAAGGACAGGAAAGTACTCTTCACATATCATCCAGAAAAATGTCTTCAGAGAGAAATTATAAATATTTCTGTCCCTCATACAAAAGTCTTTGTATGTTCTAATTCCTATCAGCAAAGCAAAGATAATATAAGAGAAAAAAAAAAAAAAGAAAAAAAAAGAAGCAAAGTTTTGTTGCATGAGAAAGAGATTATTTCTGATATACATAAGGAAAGAGACTTTTTGAAGAACAATTCATAAGGCTCTCACAAAGCCTCGTTTGTGTTTGAAGATTTTGTGTGTCTTGTGGAAATGCATTGTGGGCATGTATGGAGCTGGATTTTTAATCAACATGTTTTAGTAATGATTTACAAGCACTGGCAGGATGTGTCTGTGAAGAATATGCAGAGAGTGATGTCATGCAGAATTAAAATATAGAGAAAGGATTTTAAAGAGAAAAATTGGTGAATGTTCACAGGAACAACATGCTGTTCAAATGTGACACTGCTATGGTAAACCCATTATTAGCCATCTAAGAAATCTGGCTTTTACTGAAGCCTGAAACAACAAAAACACCACCACGACCCAGTGATAAGGATCTCATCAATGATTCTAGAGGCATGGATCAGACCAGCACTTCAATTCTGATTTCAGGTGGTAATACTAACATAAGCAAACAACATCAAAGTCAAGATAAAATATTATTATGTTTTGTTATGTTATGCTATGTTCTAATATTATTATATTATTATATTCCCTGTTAATACAAGTGTTTTTTTTAAAAATCCTGAACAAACAGCTGTGTTTTAGTTCAATAAAACATAAATATACCATGTATACAGGACAGACATATCAGAGGTAGGACAGTACTGACCAAGATTAATGTTCACCATAAGAAAGAACAAAATTCAATTGAAGGGGGAAAATAGAAAAAAAGCCTGGAAGATCCAACAAGAAAGACTGTAAATGCCTAGGTATTACGATAACATTTAAGCTATAATTACATGCAAGTGGAGACAGTGGTTATAAGCATTGCACTATTTAAAACAGCTGAATCAGCTATTATCATGAAATATCGAACAACCTAACATTAAATTGTAAGAAAACTTTCTGAAACATCAACAATATCAGAAGAAATTAAAATTATCTCAAGTATGAAGGCAAAACTGCAGGAGTAAATTAGGATCTGTGAATTAATAAACAAAAGACTGTGTTTTTGACAGCTCTATATACGACATGCATGTAGTTAAAGCATTTGTTGTCATCTGCCTATAAATAATCAAGTAAGCAGAATGTGAAGGGCACTTTCACTAATTAACCTGTACAGAAGCTAAGACAATAAAAATAGCATAGCTATACACTAACATGCACATAGCTAGAAAAATAATTATAAGTAGGGCCGGCAAGGGACAATGTAAGTCATACCAATCGCAGCATCTTATACCTCTTAAGTTAAAGAAGCCACTAAAGAGAAATACCCTATCTGAGGCTCGGCCTGAGGGAAGAGCAGAAGGAGGAGGTTAACATAATGTAACAACCATTTCAAGGATGGCAAGGTGTCCTGCAGGCGACTTTTAGTTACAGCTTTTTGGGCTGGATGCTGATCCCATGGGAGTTTCCCAGTAGTTGATTAACAGCAGTGGTGTTATTAGCATCCTTGGAGTAAATGGTACATTTTGCCTGCTAAGGGAAAGGGGGAATTCTGCAGATATAGTAAGAAGAAAAAACAATGGCATGACAGCACTGTGATGTGTGAAAATAGCAACGACCTTAACATAAAACTAATAAAAATAAAATATGTATAGTGAAGTGCATGATGGAATTCAGAAAGAGCATGAACCCAACCAGTAATTACAGCACTCATTCTTCAAAACTCATTTTTCAAAATTTAGTTTTTCAAATACTTGACAGTTTTCTCATTACTAGCTCTGCTTTCAAGTCTCCTTTTTGCTTCTGAATCCTGATGTAAAAATATCTAAATGCGTTATAAGCATATATTGACATTTATAATACAGTTTTGTTTCTTTTTTTTTTCTGTAAAGTTAGTGCATAATCTTATTTTCCTTTTCCATACTCACTTTATAAATCACATTATTAAAGATTTTACAGAAAGTGGTCACTTAGTACAGCTTTATTGATGTTGGTCCAAACATGCAAAAAGAAAAGGTCAGCCAACCAAACAAACATCATCAACATGCATTCTTCTTAATTTGCAAAATTATAGAGTTTATTTAGGGTTGGTTTTTTTTCCCTTCTTGAGCACCATCTGCAGTATTTCAACCATGTAAAATGCTGTTTAGTGCCATAGGGGGACTTACATAATTTGCATTGAGTTTCCCTGAGAGTAGTACAAATGGTTTGTTATGACATGTCTGATCAAGTTAACTTTTACTAGGTCATCGGACTGCCATCAAACACAGCAAAAAATCTCTAGGCTTACTGTAGTTTGTGTGAACTTAAAGGAAAAAAAAAAACAAACCCTAACTTAAAAAAATAAAAACAACAAAACAATGACAACAAAACCAACCCAACACATTTGGACTAATATGTCTATCAAAACCCCTTTAATACACAGTAAATCACTCCACACTGAGAGCTTGTCTGCCGGTGAGAATTACTATACAATAAGCTAGGATATCAGTTTTACTGGGACTCAAGTTACTGTGCATTAACTTCCCATGCAGAAGTGTCCTAACAGCAGAGTTAAACAAACTAATGATGGTAAATCCATTGTCTACCTGAATTATCTGCAATCAACATGCTTAGTTATCTGTCATGGTAAGCTTTTATGAATTATCTTGCAGTTTTTAAAGGACAACCGCAAGCACTTGGAATATTCCTAGGAGTTAGGTAACAGACACTGATGTGTCTGATAAATTATTAAGGAATTTCTTTTTCATCTGTCAAAGACATTACTTTCCATTAATTTGTTTTTATCTCTAGAGAGATGTCAGCTCTCAAGAAAATATTCCTATGTTTTTAAACAAGATAACCTGAGTTTCTGACACTACCATTGGACTGTCATAGCAGGCCACTTAAATAGACAGTGTCCTGTATCATAATATAGTGGAAATAGAGATAAATGTATTTCATCTTGAAATGGAAGTTGAGATTCGTTAAAGTATCTAAAGGGTTGTTTGAAGGAGGAGGGAGCCAGACTCTTTTCAGTGTTTGCCAGTGAGAGGATGAGGGGTAACGGGCATAAGTTGGAACATAGGAGGTTCCACTCAAATATGAGAAAAAACTACTTCAGGTGAGGGTGACAGAGCCATGGAACAGGCTGCCCAGGGAGGTTGTGGAGTCCCCTTCTTTGGAGATTTTCAAGACCCACCTGGACGCAGTCCTGAGTAACATGCTCTAGCTCTAGGCAATCCTGCTTCAGCAGGGGAGTTGGACTAGATGATCTCTGTGGTCCCTTCCAATTCTAATAATTCAGTGAAATTCAGTAAATTCAGTGATTATACAAAGTTTTGGTGCAAATTGAGACAATAAGCAAGAGAGAGAACAGCCAGTATTACAAGCTTAGGGCTGGCTCTTGCAAATGGGTTCTTCAGTTTCAAGCCAAGCAAGAACCTTTATCCTCACGTTCTTCAGTTCAGTAAACACTCTAAACTGAATTATGTGCACATGTCCCTCGTTCTCCATCAGATAATTGGTTCTGGAAAGAAAGTTTTTTTCCAGCATGTATTCTTAAAAATTACATGTTCCCAAAGAAGGTGTCAGATGTTATAACTACCAAGTTTACTCTGCAATCCATCAAGACCCTAGATAATAATAATGTGTAGTTTATATTTTCTGAAAGTTCTAGATGTAAAATTCTACATTAATCTAAGCAATGACCTTAAGCTCTTCTTGAGAATGAAGCGAATGCTTTCCAGTTTATCTCTGATGTCTTTCTTCCTCTACCTGCAGCTATGAATGCACCATCTAGGTGTAGAGGATTTCCAAGCTGCTGTCTCACAGGATACAAGTGTTCTTATAAAAATAGCATCATGAAATTAATATTATAGATAGAGACAGATTAGGAATAGCATTTATAGAACAGAAAATTCCCTTTACCTATGTTATATCAAATATAGGTTGGTATAAAATTGTCTGAAAATTCAGAAAGGCAGCATTTAAAGTTCTAGTTAATTTGTTTATTTACTAAAAATCAAAACTCCTAAAAAGATTTATTCCAGTAAGTATATTTCTGCTACCACAAGGACATCAAAGAATTCACTCAATTGCATGCAGTGCAAATATATTAATGCTGTGCAGGATCACAGACACAAATTTTAATGCATGGAAAACTTTTTTGGTAAAATAGTAATCCAGTTTTAACTTGAACAAAGAATTTATGTATTAAGTCTCCCAAAGTTGATATGAACTGGCCCAGCAAACTGAAAACATTAATAAAATTCACTGATTTAGTATCAACCAAACTGACAAATAAACCTTGTATGGACATTTTGAAATTCATAGCTATTACTAATCTATTAGGTTTGGGTTGTTTGGTGTGGTTTTTTTATTTACCTTTGAGCAGCACAAAGTAATCAGGTTTGAAGAGCTAAGACGAAAAAACTGGAAGCACAGTTCTCCAATATTACCCATTATTGATTGCATTAGAAAACATTTCTAGTACAATAACACTAACCACAATTGTTCTAATTTTAGGTTTTAATCTACCAGATTTTCCCTCTGATCAGAGTAACAGAGGATGAATTTTCATGGATGTCACCTTTGCTTACAACTGCAAGCTAAATGATAAAACATCTCTTACTGCTTTTCAATTAAACCTGTTCTGCAGAAGCATGAGGAATGCTCCTGTGACAAACTGTTGCAGTTAGAGCTCATCTGTGTCTGCTTTGCTGGAATCCGTAACACAGGCTGTAATGTCACTGGAGAAAAATGAGCTTTTGTCCAAGAGGAAAAGAAAAGGAAAGGAATGAGTCCTAATTATAACATTTTACATGAAAAATACAAAGGTCTGAAAAATCTAAATCCGTAACTGAAAGGATCAAAAGACACAAGACATAGATTTGGGAGACCTGTTATACACCAGTCTGCAATATTTTGTCAAAATCATTATTAAAATGATCCCTAATGACCACCTTCAAGGAAAAGTGTAAGAGGCATGTCTTCTCAATTCTTATTCCTTTCCAGTTGAAGAGAACTTTTCACTGTTATATCTGTTAGTTTTCATTTTTTTTCTACAAAGGCTTTGCTTTAAATAAGTACTTTTGGTTTTAAGTCTACTACTCATCGATACCGTCTATTCCATTCCAGCTTATTCAAGGACCTATGATTCTAGTCTCTTTTTTTTTCATGGGCAGATACTTTACCCAAATTATTTTTTCCAGTTAGGGTGTTCTTCATTTTTCATGTATTTATTTGTCAGCTCAAAATTATCAATATTCACAAAAATGTGATGGAATATTATTTAGGACAGAAACAGAAAATTTGAAAAATTATTTTACTAGAGAGAATTATCAACTTAATTTTTTTCTTTTCTTTCCCACTCTTCACATTTTACCTCTGTGAGCCACTTTTGGACAACAATAGATTTTTGTGAGAAATCTTAAGTTATAGGGGTGGGGAGCTGAGGAGTATACATGAAATTCAAGTTTCCATTCAGGCCTGTTAGTGACAATGGGTTGATAAGGAATTAAGTAACTAAGCCAACTTATACAGTCTTTGGAGCAAGAAACTGTATAATTCTTTCTAGTAGCTATTAAACCTTGATTACACTGAATTTCTTCAATGAGTTTACCTTTTCCTCTCACTTATTTTTAGTATTAGTGAATGCCCATTAAGAGCACCTTCAAATACAATTACTGCCACTTCTATCTTAGAAACATCACCATGATTTTACATTCATTAACTCTGACATTTACTATCTGAATAAAACAAGGACAAACAGGACAACAAAAAGGCCAGTAATGTAGCTGTGGCACCACAGAGCTCATCATGGGCTTCAAAACCTTAGAAATTAAGAAAATATTTGGTGGACAACTAATGCCAGTGTCCTTGCTGTATCAACTCTGCTGATAGAAGTGTTCAAGACCAATTTTAAAGTTACTGTGTGATAGCTGTAATGGTTGACTAGACGTATAAAGGAGAAAATTGCTGACCTGCAGACCAACTATCTAAACGCTTTCATCAGTTTGTTGCATGGTCACAGCTTTTGTGCTTAGATATGGAGGCTGAGGAGAAAGATATATCCTTAAACATTTGTCAGTGATTTAATCAGGGTATCTGAGATCTCAACCATCATGTGGCACTTAAGGGCCTAAGACTGATATTGTTTGGAATACTGTCTTTCCACCAAAATAGTAAACTACTGTCCACACAATTAAGATGATGTTAATTTAGTAGGAAATAACCATGATAGTACTACTATTTTTAGTTGATTCCAGCTGAATGCAGATGACCTGATATAAGTATTTATACGGTTATTACAACTACTATGCTTTGTGTTTTAAGTGTTCAAGCTCCAGAAAATTGCATAAACACTACAAGAGATTGTAGCAAACCAAACATGGTGTAAGTGCTTGAGTTACAAAGTTAACTATACAGAGGTTAGAAATTCTTAAAATATTTTTCTTCTTCATACAGATTGCAGAGTACATTTTTAATAAGTCACATACCAAAGGGAAGATTATCAGCAATAAAAAATATTTTTACAGATAAATTCTTTTCCCTTCTTATATCTTAATTAAAATTTATTATAAAAAGACCCAGACATAATCTTATGCCCATTTCTTTGAGATCTAGCATTGTATCTTCACTTGTGTAACTCTTCAGTGAACTTTGGCAGGAAGGAGAAAAGGAATCTATTTCCTAATGGTTAAGAATGCTTTATTATATCAGAAGCCCTACTTCGTATAATTTGATCACTGTAAGAAAACTTTAATGTATGAATATTTTTTTTCCTAATATCCAATCTAAAACTCCTCTACTGAAACTTAAGGGTATTTCCTTTTGTCCTATCACTCACTACTTGGGAAAAGAGGCTGATAACCACCTCAATACAACCCCCTTTCAAGTAGTTGTAGAGAGTGATGAGATCTCCTGACAGCCTGCTTTTCTCCAACAGGACACTACAATTCTATTTTCACAACTGTTACAGTAAATGTGATCATATAATACAACATTCCTGATATGAAAATACCTGTTAAACCACTGACACATCTTCAGCAGTGGGATAAATATGAGGTCACTGTATTTCATATAACTTATTATAGATGATATTGTACCTTCCAGGCAGAGATCATAGAATCATAGAATCACAAAATCACAAAATATCTCAGGTTGGAAAGGACCTTAAAGATCATCAAGTTCCAACTCCCCTGCAATGGACAGGGACACCTCCTAGTCTCCCCATTCAACCTGACCTTAAACTCTTCCAGGGATGGCACACCTACAACTTCACTAGGCAACCTGTTCCAGTGCCTCACCACACTCACAGTAAGGAATTTCTTCCTCAAATCTAAACTAAATCTACACTCTTTCATCTTAAAACCATTACCCTTCGTCTTATTGCTACAATCCCTCATAAAGAACTATTCTCCATCTCTCCTGCAGGCCCTCAGATACTG
Source organism: Gallinago undulata (assembly GCA_026546715.1). Classification (NCBI taxonomy): domain Eukaryota; kingdom Metazoa; phylum Chordata; class Aves; order Charadriiformes; family Scolopacidae; genus Gallinago; species Gallinago undulata. The sequence continues at coordinate 32,050,688 of JAOTQQ010000019.1, forward strand.
TAAGGTCTCCCTGAAGCCTTCTTCTCCAGGCTGAACAACCACAACTCTTCCAGCCTGTCCTCAAAGGAGAGGTGCTCCAGGTCTCTGATGGTCTTCATGGCGTTCCTCTTGAGTTGTTCCAACAGGTCCATGACCTTCTTGTGTTGACAGCCCCAGAGCTGGACACAGTACTCCAGGTGGGGTCTTGCTAGAACAGAGCAGAGGGGCAGAATCACCTCCTGAGACCTGCTGGCCACACTTCTTTTGGTGCAGTGCAAGATGTGTTTGGCTTTCTGGGCTGTCAGTGCACATTTTGGGCTCATGTTGAGCTTCTCATCCATCAACACTCCCAAGTCTTTTTCCTCAGGGTTGCTATCCAGTCATCCTCCGCTTTGCACTTGGTTTGGTTGAACTTCATGAGGTTTGCATGGGCCCAGCTTTAGAGCCTGTCCATGTTCCTCTGGATGGCAACCCTTCCCTCCAGCGTGTCAACTGCACCACCAAGCTTGGTGTCGTCAGCAAACTTGCTGAGCGTGCACTCAATCCCACTGTCCATGTCACTGACAAAGATGTTATATAGCTCTGGTGCCAGTACCAATCCCTGAGGAACACCACTCATCACTGTTTTCTACTTGGACATTGAGCCGTTCACTGAAATCCTTTGAGTGTGACAACCCAGACAGTTCCTTATCCACCGAATGGTCCACGCATTAAAATTCATATCTCTCCAATTTTGAGATCAGGATGTCATGTGGGACAGTTTTAAAATGCTTTGCATATGTCCAGGTAGATGACATCTGTTGATCTGCCCTTGTCTACCAATACTGTGGTAATATCATAAAAAGCCACAAAATTTGATATTAGTTTGGGGGAAAAAACTTCCTTAAATCTTTTTACAGATTTCATAGAATCATAGAATCATAGAATCATCTGGGCTGGAAGGGACCTTCAAAGGTCATCTAGTCTGACCCCCCCGCAGTCAACAGGGACACCCCCAACTAGACCAGGTTGCCCAGGGCCTTGTCGAGCCCCATCTTGAAAGGGAAGGGGCCTCAACCACCACCCTGGGCAACCTGTTCCAGCGCTCCACCACCCTCATTGTAAAGAACTTATTCCTAATATCCAATCTAAACCTGCTTTTCTTCAGTTTAAATCCATTGCCCTTCATCCTGTCACTGCAGGCCTTAGTAAAAAGACTCTCTCCAGTCTTTCTGTAGCCCCCCCTCAGGTACTGGAAGGCCGCTATTAGGTCTCCTGGAGCCTCCTCTTCTCCAGGTTGAACAACCCCATCTCCCTCAGCCTGTCTTCATAGCAGAGGTGCTCCAATCCTCTGGTCATTTTTGTGGCCCTCCTCTGGCTCCATCAGGTCCATGTCCTTATATTGAGGGCTTCAGACCTGTACACAGTATGCCAGGTGAGGTCCCACCAGAGCAAAGTGGCAGAATCACTTCTCTGGACCTGCTGGCAACACTTCTTTTGATGCAGCCCAGGATGCGATTGGCCCTCTGGGCTGCAAGTGCACACTGCCTGCTCAGGTCCAGTTTCTCGTCCATCAGCACCACCAAGTCCCTTTCTTCGGGGCTGCTTTCTGATACCTCATCGCCCAGTCTGTATTGATACTGAGGATTGTTCCAGCCCAGATGCATAACCTTGCACTTGTTCTGGTTGAACTTCATGTGGTTTACTTGAGCCCACCTCTCCAGCCTGTCCAGGACCCTCTGGGTGACATCCTGTCCCTCAGGTGTATCGACAACACCACGCAGCTTGGTGTCATCTGCAAACTTGTTGATATTGCTCTCAATCCCTCTGCCTATGTCATTGATAAAAATGTTAAGCAGTACCGGTCCCAGCACGGACCCTTGAGGGACACCACTTGTCTCTGTTTTCCATCTGGACTTAAAGCCATTGAGTACAACCCTCTGGATGCAACGATATAGCCAATTTCTCATCCACTGAACAGTCCACCCATCAAATTCGTATCTCTCCAATTTGGCAAGCAGGATGTCATGGGGGACCATGTCAAAAGCCTTACAGAAGTTCAGGTGGTTCACATCCAGTGATAGTTATTTATAGATATGCTTAATGTTCCTTACATAAGTGTTATGCATTTACATATGTTACATGAAAACAAGATGCACAAATATAAGATAACGTTGTTACAGAAATCAATCATATCTCAAGCATTACAATTAGCACATTTCTTAAAAAAAAGCACTGAGAAACAAAGGTGAAGTTCATTGTTTCCAAATTTTCTGCTGGAAAGGTAACTAAAAAAAAAAAAAAAAAAAAAAAAGGAAAAAATAGCATTCAGGAAACTAGAAAGATCAGCACCCTAGATGATCAGCACCTAGAAAGATGATGAAAGCTGATAATATTTAATATTTTTCTTGTTATTTTGTTGGGGTTTTTTTGACTCAGAACATTGTTCAGCTGACTTTAAGTTTTAAATATGTAATACTTGCAAATGAGAAAAATTCTCTCTAATGTGTAAAATAAACAAATATAAAATAATGCATATGTATAAGTTATTTTATTTTTTCTGAAAATTAGTATTAGCAGGTACAACTACATCATTGGCACTGACTTTAAAGCAGAAACTTATCTTCTTTGATAGTATCCAAAAATGTCCACAGCAGAAAAAAGTGTGCCAGCTAACAGGGACAAACTTATCCTCAGAGAAGTAGTAAAATAGCCATGGAACCAAGTGAATAGAGGATGCTATCTCCACTTTGCAAAAGTCACATTGTTTAGAAAGTTGTGGAAAACCTCTGATCACCACTACCATATGGCAAGTACCTGCAAGCACTGAGTATCAGTGATTCTTTTCAATGCTTTTTCAAGTATGGAAATTGTATAAAACATTCATGAATTTTCATACATATTTATAAACAGGTTATCTACTTTTCACAGTAATAAGTTAGACTACAAAGATAAAAATAAACTTCACAGTACTCTCCTCTCTTCTTCACTCTTTTCCAAATGAAGAGATGCCTGAAAACTCTACTGTCAAGCTCACTGGTGTGAACCAATATGTAAAAAGCATGTTATTGCTTAAATATAATGAGCTTTTTCATTCATTGTAGACTCCACATTTCACTACCTTCCTGAGTTTCCACAGATCCAAGATGCTGAAGTCATACAAGAAAAAAAAATAAGTAAAGATCAAGGAGAGAAAGATCAGGTACGCTGCAGGGAGAAACAGTGTGATAGTGGGTGCTAACCCTTTTCTTTGGGATTCCTTGTTTCCTTGGTATGTTATAAAATAGTGTAATCATCAAATGTTTGCATGTATCTACTTATTTCAAATATGTAAAATAAAGGTGTTATTTACATGACTTTTCTGGGTCCTTTCTCATGACAGACATTGTTTCTTCCACATAAGAACAATGGTTATTATTGCAGTCCATTTCTGTGGTTGGGTATGATTTTAAGCAGAAGATATTTGGTGCTGAAACATCTATTAAAGGCAGCCATGCATGTAAGTGTTTCTGTAGATCGATTAGCGAAAACTGCTCACTCTACTGATGACTATATGACCTTTACTGTGAACTTTTTTCTCTTGTGCCTGTCTAACTACTCTTTGGGCTCCTTGACTCTGCTGAGACATCCTAGAATTCAACAATTTGTTGAACTTGCTCTCTGATACCTCACCTTTGCTGCAGCTATTTTACCAGTGTCTATGCATAGTAGTGTTTCTAGGAAAAAAAAAAATAAATCAGTATACAGTACATTTTCATCTCAATCTAGTGCATTTTATACACAGAAAGGAGATATAGACTCTTTATACTAATACTTTTTGAACTGAACTGATTATGCAGTCACTAATTATCACAAATGATTTCTTATACGTTTTCAAAATGTATCTAACGGTGTTTTATTTAAAGTGGCGTAACTTCAGTACAGAGCTGTTTGATTCTGGAAGTGGCACAGCACCAATTTATCAGTAGCAGAAGAAAAACATTACAGGGTATTTTTTCCTATTCAAAGTGAAAAAATATAAAATTCAAAATGATAAAGGGCTTTTAAAGATTCTAGAACACACAGAGAGTCTTAGAATCATTTAGGTTGAAAAAAACATTATGATCATTGAGTACAACCATTAACCTAACACTGTCAAGTCCACCATGAAACCACATGCCTGAGCACCACATCAAAACATCTTTTAAATCTTTCCAGAAATGGTCATTCAACCGCTTCCCCAGGAAAGCCTGTTCCAATGCTTGACAATCCTTTCAGTGAAGATTTTTTCCTAATATCCAACCTAAATGTCTCCCAGTGCAACCTGAGGCTATTTCCTCTTGTCCTCTCACTTGCTACATAGCAAAAGAGACTGACACCCAGCTCACTACAACTTCTTTTCAGGTAGTTGTAGAGCACAATAAGGTCATTCCTTAGCTTCTTCCTCTCCAGATTAAACAACCCCACCTTAGTCACTCCTCATAAAGCTTGTGCTCTAGACCCCTCACCATCTTCATTGCTCTTCAACACACTTCAGCATCTCAATGTCTTTCTTGTGGTAAGGGGCCCAAAACTGAACACAGTACTTGAAGTGTGGCCTCACCAGTGCCGAGTACAGGGGGACAATCACTTCCCTACTCCTGCTGACCATGCTACTTCTTATCCATGCCAGGATGCTGTTTGACCTCTTGGGCACACTGCTGGCTTATACTGAGCTGGCTCTTCAACCAGCACCTCCAGGTTCTTTTCTGCCAGGCACCTTTCCAGCTGCTTTTCCCCACTCTTGTGTTGCATGAGATTGTTTTGACCCAAGTGCAGGACCCAGCATTTGGCCTTGTTGATCTGCATCCCACTGGCCTTGGCCCATGAATCCAGCCTGTCCAGATCCCTCTGCAGAGCCTTCCTACCCTCAAGGAAGTAGACACTTCTGCCCAACTTGGTGTTGTCTGCAAATTTACCAAGGGTGCACTTGATCCCTCTGTAATACTGACTTTTAAAATTTCACTGGCATTGCTGTGGAAGTCTTATGTGAATTTCTGTCCTTTAGAACTGCCTGACTACAAATGCCATATGATCTCTTTTGAAATCTCGTCAGAAAATGTGTTTCCCACATCAGATAGATCTTAGAATGCCATTATCATTCAGCACTCACTGAATTTATAAGGATGCAGTTTGTAAGTACAAGCTTGCATAAAATAAAGTTAAATTGAACCTACTATATTTCTGCATCTCACATTGCATTTTTACTCATTTCAATCCATGAAATTGTGGAAAAATTATTTAATATCATAGCAATAACTCTAGAAATTGAGGAGGAAGAACACTAAAAGTCTGAATGAAAACAAGATGACTGTATTACTATATTCAGTTTTTACTTCTACTTTCTAGTAGAAACAAAAGCCAATTGGTCATATTCAGAAGGTGTTTCTATCATCGATTCAGATATAATATTTTTGCTGCTTTTTAATATTCTTTCAGTAACAGTATAAATAATTCTACAGAATGACTTAATGCAAAGATTATTGTCATAAATGTCTAAATTTTCAAGAGTTAAGAATAATTACAACCAAGTGCTACTGAGTGCCATAGTACTGACATTCCCTCAACACTACAATAGATATGGAAAATGTTTTTGCACATAATATTGGATCCTCAGAAAAAAATAACTCTATAAAAAGATAAATATTTTTCTACTTCTTAGTGAAAAGAAGCTTTTGATGTTTCTTGATATTTGATGAAATCTAGGAGAAGAAAATGATAGGATATTTTTTCTCAATGTTTTCCTTTTCTCTCAATGCTGTGTAGCAGTTTTGTGTAGTAGCTGTTGCAGAGGCCTGTGACACCTATGAAGTATAAATGTAATAGCCAGGATAAAATAAATTAACTTGCCTTGAAGCGGGGTGTAAGTTTCCTAAGCTTGAACAACTGAAACCAGTATTCATAATAACATTATAATGCAGGAAGATACAATTTTACATAACTGTTACCTGCTTGGTGGAAAAGGGAAAGGCCATGGATGTTGTTTACCCGGACCTTAGTAAGGCCTTTGATATAGTCTCACACAGTATCTTCCTGGAGAAACTGGCTGCCCATGGCTTGGATGGGTGTACACTCTGCTGGGTTAAAAACTGGCTGGAGTGCCAAGCCCAGAGAGTGGTGGTGAATGTCCCCCAGGGCTCTGTACTGGGGCCAGGGCTCTTTAACATATTTATCAATGATCTGGATGAGCGGATCGAGTGTACCTCAGTAAGTTTTCAGAAGACACCATGTTAGGTGGGAATGTTGATCTGCTGAAGGGTAGAAAGGCTCTGCAGAGGGATCTGGACAGGCTGGATTCATGGGCCAATGGGATGAAGATCAACAAGGCCAAGTGCTGGGTCCTGCACTTGGGTCAAAACAATCTCCTGCAACACTACAAGAGTGGGGAAAAGCAGCTGGAAAGGTGCCTGGCAGAAAACCTGGAGGTGCTGGTTGAACAGCCAGCTCAGCATTAGCCAGCAGTATGCCCAGGTGATCAAGAGGACAAACAGCATCCTGGCATGGATAAGAAGTAGCATGGTCAGCAGGAGTAGGGAAGTGATTGTCCCCCTGTACTCGGCACTGGTGAGGCCACACCTCAAGTACTGTGTTCAGTTTTGGGCCCCTTACCACAAGAAAGACATTGAGGTGCTGGAGTGGGTCCAGAGAAGGGCAACAAAACTGGTGAGGGGTCTGGAGAATAAGTCTTATGAGGAGAGGCTGAGGGAGCTGGGGTTGTTCAGCCTAGAGAAAAGGAGGCTGAAGGGAGACCTTACTGCTCTCCAGAACTGCCTGAAAGGAAGCTGTCAATTCAGACTGCATATTAGGAAAAATTTGTACACTGAAAGGGTTATTAAGCATTGGAACAGGCTGCCCAGGAAAGTGGTTAAGGCACCACTCCTGAAGGTATCTTAAAGACGGGTTGACATAGCGCTTAGTGACATGGTCTAGTGATGGTCTTTTTATCTGAGTTAAGTTGATGACTAGATGATCTGACAGGTCCCTTCCAACCTAGACAATTCTATGTTTCAATTCTATGATTCTATAAGTATGTGAAAGCCAAAGGAGCAAATAAATAGTATTAAATTAATTTCAATGGTAATAAATGTTATACTGTAGGACTGCCCCTGAAATGAGAACTTACTGGAGACAGAAGAACCTCAAGTTTCTCTCACTATACTTTGATGAGATTTATGTATGAAATTTGATTTGAGAACTTGAGAATCAAGAACCCAAGTGGTTAATGGGGCAGAGGGGTAGGTGTGAAAAGGATGGAAGTTTTCCACTATATAACTCTAGTGTATTTTACATATTTTCAGCTTTTTATTGAATTACTCAGGGGTTCTTATCCTCCACACTCCTTACACCACTAGTATTAACAAATGAAAACCAAAAACTAAGTAATTTTATTTCATCTTTAAATTCCCTTTCACTCTACTGTAAACTGCACCTTTAAATAAGGGTGGATTCCACACAGTTGTCTTTTCGCCAATATGGAAAAAAATGAAAGAAATATCATAGTACCCCAAACTGGCTGATGGATGCAATAGTTTTCTCTGTAATGGAATGCTTATTTGCCATCTGGCTCTGGGGCAAGTGAGTATAAGTGGTACCTTACTCCTAAAATGACTGATGGGAACCTGAAAGATTTGTTTGTCACACTTTGTCTGCTACAAACAAGATACATAAGAGTCTTGTGGCTCAGTCTTTTGCATACAAAGACAGTCTCATGTTTCCAGCAAAATATGAGTACTTAAAAAAAAATAAAAATCTACTGGTACTAGTTTTCTTTTTAAAGAACATGGAAAAACTACATGAAAGTATCTTATGATGTTATTGACAAAAGCAAGAACTACTTTATTTTCCATTTCTTTTTGTGTGTTTAGAGCAACAAAAAAGACTGAAACAGAACAAGAGTATATTACATCAAACTATATTTTAACTTGATATTATTCCACAGATGATACATCTTGCAATTAAGGCAATTGCAATTAGGGCAATATTTCAATATTTAGATGTTGTTAGCTTGGTTGTGCCTTTTTTTTTTTTTTAACATGACAATTGGAAAGTAACACCAAGTTTGCCACAAGGGCTGACCATGAAATAGAAAGGTCATCCACATATTTGCAGAAAAATAAAACAAGCAAACAAAACAAAGGTAAAAAAATATAGTAATATAAACTAGATTAAAAAATTAATAATTGCATGATCACTGTCTGGAACCCTTTTTCTAATTTAACTGTCTTAAAGATCAGAGGAACAGGACATTTTTTCTGTATGATATAAAAATTTAAAACTACACATTAGACTTGAAGTTATTTAGCATTGAGAAGATATGTATGCATATCTTCAATTTTATGTTTTCAAAAAATGAAATTTAAAGTATAGAGTTATTTTTCTTTCTAAATCAACTGGGCATATTGCAGTTCAGCAGCTATAAGCCTTTTCTAAGGACAAATGGTGAGAACTTGATCTTTGAATACTACTGATCGATACCTTTTCCCTAACTCAGGAAAACAAAACTAACAATTTCATCACTCTGTGATGTCACTATGACTGAATTTTCATTTTGCCTACTAAAAGTGATAAAGTATATGTTAAATAATATCAAGACATGTGGGTCTACAATCTTAACAATGAAGGAGTGTTTTTATTGTTACATTCCATATTTTTCTTATGTCTTTTAAAAGGCAAAACTGTATTTTGGTTTTTAATATTTCAAATAGTGAGTCAAAAGAACTCTCTAAAACTGAGTTTTCCTCAACATACATACATATAATCAAAACTGATATCTTCTAATGTTTGGGTATTTTGTTACCTCTGAATTTCCTCTAAGGGTAAAGGTGAAACTGTATGTTTTGTGCTTTCCACACCACTTTCCACATACTTTTATTCTTTATTTTTCTCCCTCCACATGTCAGGGAGGAAAGCAAATTTATTTGGTTGCATGAATTGTTCATACAACCCTATTTTGTGAGGCGCTCCATCTAAAATAGATTACTACTTTATCTCTGACTAGTAATAGTGATCTGCACAGGGCAGCAAATAGGAGGGGAAAATATGTAAACAGGCTACAAGACGGAAAATGACCATTTTATCTATACATATGTACCAATAGATTGTTTTGGAAAAAGAACAGGCTACATCTTTAGCATGTATTATCTTTCTGCACACTTTTTCTGGGGTGGACATATTCACTCAAGGCTATTCAAGGGTAGTTGACATTGGGTCATTAAGACAGTGTGATTTAAGCCCTGAGAATGATAGCACATCTCCATGTAATAGACAGTGTTATCAGGGAAAAAAAAACCAATGTAAGTGCCAGATCCACAGGCTTAATCATCCCTTCTGTTACTGTCCTGTTCCAATATTTCTGAACCTAAAATCAAAACAGAAACTCTTGAATTCACAATTGCAAAAGTTTAAACAAGATATATTTACTCCCAGAATTTTGATTTTTGAAAACATTGATTAGTAAAAGATTAAAAAATCAATTTGTTTTCTTCTTTGAAAAATTCATTTTTTATCCTTTGTAGTACAACAGGAATGAAAATTATGAAAAATAAAAAGCATCTTAAAACAGGTATGATTAGTCAATAGTTGAAAATATATTTACTAAATACTATTACACCTTTCATGATATGATTTATTTTTAGTATCTAAATTTAATTTCTGTTCTTTATCTAGTTAGTATTCAAACTCCAAATGTGGCTGTATTTGAAAACAATCACAGCTTTGGATAGTTATTAGCTATAGTATTACCCCTAGATTCTCCCTGAGACAAAAATAAAAATGCATACCCCAATGGTGTGTATCAGACTTCATAGGACTATCTGATGCTTCATGATATTTCATGCAATCACTGAAGAAAAGCATTTTCCAAAACTAACAATGGCTTTTTGGTCAGGTTTGTTCGTAAGCTTTCTGTTGTAGAAAGTGACAGATATACTACATTGACCATGAAGCTGCATTGTACAATGGTGTTCCTTATACTTTCAAATCATAATGCAACTTGTTGTAGCAACAACTGTGAGCACACAGATTTTGATTGTGTTTCTGCAATTAAGTAATCTGAATATTACTATCTAACAGTATATATGATTATCCCTCAAGAAGATATAATGATAGAGATATTCTGAACATTGAAAATAAGTACTGTAAACATAGGCATATAATACAGTTTATTCATTCTAGTGCCTTTACCAGTGTTGATGGAAAAACTAAACATAAGAAAAAAAAGTATCTCTAGTTTTCCATTAGTTTTATATCTATCAAGACCTTCCAAAGTTCTTCAGAGCACTTAAGTTCACCAAACTCTTTGCCAATTATTTAACTTTATTTCAGTTTTGTTTTTTTTTTCACTGAAGGGCTGTAACAGGTTGTTCTAACCGAAAGAAGTATCTCTGTAAATGCAGCTTACTAATGTAGAGTCAAGTTGCAGAGGAAGAACCTGTATCTTACTCTTTTATGTTACAAAAATATTTTGGATTTCCTATTCTAGAAGTTAGCCTTCCTTGGACAGGTTATTTTATAGTTTAAAAAACTATTTTATAGTTTAAAGACCATATGTTCACTTGTTCTCCCTGCATATAGCACAAGAAAATATTTAGAGACCAGTTTAGCACCAGTGCCTGCAAAGTGCCTGCCAATTTTTTTAACCTGGGATGTGGCAATCCCAGACACAAATACAGGTTGGGTGGAGGATGGCTGGAAAGCAGCCCTGAGGAGAAAAACTTGAGAGTGCTTGTGGATGAGAAGCTCAACGTGAGCCGGCAGTGCGTGCTGGCAGCCCAGAGAGCCAACTGTGTCCTGGGCTGCATCAAGAGAAATGTGGCCAGCAGGTCTCGAGAGGTGATTCTGCCCCTCTACTCTGCACTCGTGAGACCCCACCTGGAGTACTGTGTCCAGTTTTGGAGTCCTCAGCACAGGAAGGACAT
>JAOTQQ010000019.1:32061679-32089285 GCA_026546715.1 Gallinago undulata
CTGCCCCTCAGTGCTGCACGGCTGCTCCCCACAGCCTGTCCCCATCCTCCCCTCTGCCCAGGACGGGCCCTCTCCTGCCCCGCTCAGCACCCCTCCCGCCCTCAGCCCCAAGGCAAAGGACTCCCCCAACTCACCCAGCAGCAGCAGGAGGAAGGCAGGGCCAGAAGGAGACAGCCTGGCACAGCCCACCTGCCCCAGCATTTCTTGGGGCGCTGCGGCAACAGCCTCTCCTTGGAGCCTCTGCTTTCCTCTGCGCTGGGCACAGCGGGGCAAGAGCTGCCTGGCCCGTGGCTTGCAGCGCGCCTGGGGTGGCCACTGCTGCCTGTCTGTGGCCAGCAGTGCCTTTCCCACAGCCAGAGGCTGTGACGAGTGGGGGCCCTGCTGAGCTCAGCCCCCACTGCGGACGCTGCGCCTGCAGAGCCCCCGCTTTCATTTCCCTCCCCGCAGAGACAGGAGCACCAGCCGTGTTTGCCCGTCCCTCGGGGGCAGCCTCCTCCCTGCAAAGGCCCCCTGCCCCTTCTCCCCAACTCTTCTTCACCCTTTGCTGACTGCTCCTCCCGCCTCTTCTTCCATGTGGGTGGAAGTGATTCTGGCTGGGGAAACCTGGGCAGGGTTAAAACTTGCTACAGGACTCTGGGGGTGGTCGTCAAGGTCATGAGGTCCCACGTTGGCTGAGGTCTCCTGGAGAGGGCACCAGCTCTGCAGAGGAGATGTTCAGGGCTGTTGATAAGTCTGAAAATCCTGGATGAGCTGAGTTCTTTTTCAGATGAGCCCTGACATAATTGCTTGCATGAAAGTTGATTCTCCCTTATGAGACATCACCAGCAGTGTGTCCTTGTGGCCAAGAAGGCCAGTGGTCTCCTGGGGTACATTCCAAAGAACGCGACCTGCAGGTTGATGGAGGTCATGCCCCCCCTCCTCGTCCCTGGTGAGGCCACATCTGGAATGCTGTGTCCAGTTCTGGGCCCCCCAGTTCAAGAAGGACAGGGAACTGCTGGAGAGAGTCCAGCGGAGGCTACAATGATGATCAGGGACTGGAGCGTCTCATTGATCAGGAAAGGCTGAGAGCCTTGCGGCTGTTCAGCCTGGAGAAGAGCAGACTGAAACGGAATCTTATCAAAGCTTACAAATATCTAAGGGGTGGGTGCAAAGAGGATGAGGCCAGGCTCTTCTCAGTGTTGCCCAATGATAGAACAAGAAGCAATGGGCACAAGCTGGAACACAAGAAGGTTCATCTCAACACGAGGAAAAAGTCTTTCCTTTGAGTGTGTCAGAGCCCTGGAAGAGGCTGCCCAGAGAGGCTGTAGAATCTCCTTCTCTGGAGATATTCCAGACCCACCTAGATGTACGTCCTGTCGTGCTTTGCCAGGGTGGGTTGGACTAGAAAATCTCTGATGGTCCCTTCTAACTCCTGCCATTCTGTGATTCTGGGGAAAGCTTCAGCCCCTCTGGAGACCCATCAGGTTGGGGCTGGAGTGCAGCTCTGGAGACTGCCAGTGCAGAGACCTCATCTGCATCTACCCCTCAGGTTGACACCCTTGAGTGGTAGGTGTGGGGTGCAAAAGGCAAGGAACAGCCAACCCTTAGACCTGACTAAGCCATTCCTGGAGCTTTCATCAGAAAAAGCCTTGACTTTGTGTGCATTCAGCAAGTGCAAGGATCTCCCATCCGATAACCAATGTTACATGGCCAGTTTAGAGCACTTGTTCACGTGTTGTGATATCGTACATCCTTTACCTCAAGACAAAATAGGTGCTTATTAATAGTCTGAGTTCAGAGGTCAGGATGGTTAGGAATTGTTTCTGTCTGTCTGCATGGAGGAGGCAGGGATTTCTCCACCAGGACTGACTGTCTTGGCCCAGGGAGATGAACGGCAGCATCTGAGAAGTTAAAATGAATTGTGATGTACCAGGCTCTCAGCTGATCATTGGAAAAGGTTCATGTGTGTCTGCCCTGGAGAAGAGAGATGGAAATTTGGGAGCCTTCTAGAACTGAGATGCACCAGGAAGGAAGTGCTAGGCAGAAACATGAGTGCCTGGACGTTCATGATTTTTCCAGGGATCTGCAGCATCCAAGACACTCAGGACCTCAAGGAAGGACATGGACCTGTTGGAGCGGGTTCAGCGGAGGGCCACAAAGATGATCAGAGGGATGGAGCACCTCTCATATGAAGACAGGCTGAGAGAGCTGGGGTTCTTCAGCCTGGAGAAGAGAAGGCTCCAGGGAGACCTCATAGCAGCCTTCCAATATCTGAAGGGAGCCTACAGAAGAGCTGGAGAGGGACTGTTTACGAGGAAATGCAGTGACAGGACAAGGGGCAATGGTTTTAAATTGGAAGAGGCGAGATTTAGATTAGATATTAGGAAGAAATTCTTTACAGAGAGGGTGGTGAGGCACTGGAACAGGTTGCCAAGGGAGGTCGTGGCTGCCCCATCCATGGAGGTGTTCAAGGCCAGGCTAGATGGGGCTTTGAGCAACCTGGTGTAGTGGGAGATGTCCCTGCCCATGGCAGTGGGGTTGGAACTCGATGATCTTTAAGGTCCCTTTCCAACCCAAATTATTCTATGATTTTATGATTCTAAGTTTTGAGAATTGTAGTGTTTTCTTCAAAGCCACCAGTTGGTATTTTTTCTCGACAGTCCACCTGCAATTTTGGTCAGCCAAAATGCAACAAATTCTAAGGAATAAAAGACCACAGAATGTGTTTTTATTTCAGAGGTTTATGTGTCTTAATGCACGTCATTACATCCGTGGATTTACATATTCAGTGTTACAGGAACAATGTGTCATATCCATGCTATGAAAACAGCTAAGAAAACTATCAAGCCTGTTAATTTCTCCAAAATTTAACGACTTCCTATACTTTAACCTCAACATGTGATTTTTGATCATGGACGAACAGATGATCTCTGTGAAAATATTTTTAAAACATATGAAATACATTCCAAGGAAAAAATTAAATTCTTTATTCTCATTTCTACTATTTGTTCTTTCTGAGGTTAGCACCCGAAGTATTAACATAGGTCTAGCTCAGCTGAAACAACTCCAGAATGCACTCTTGATCTCTCACAAAATATTGTGCAACTTTCGTTTCTCCAAGTGTTAGAAATCTTTCCACTCAAAGGGAGGAAGTCTCATTGAAGCAGAACCCATGCTACCCTTTGTGTATTTATAGCCCTGGGTTTTGATACTACCACTTTTACCCCTCTCAGATATGTACCTCAACTCCACCTGACATACTCATCATTTCCTTAATAACTTATTTTCTAGTAGCCAAACAGGAAGAAGACTGGACATATTTTCACTTAAGCAGAGCATACATTATTTGCTTGTCACACTGGGTTGCTCATTACCTTGCCCAAGACAGCCACGGCTATCTGATCTCCTAGGACAACTTCTCTCTTGATTAGTTTCAGAAGTAGGATTATTCCTGACCTCCCTTTGTCACTAAACTAGCTGAGCTACCTGAGATTAGTTTCCAGAGTAGGCTGAATAGAATCCAGCTGACCTTCCTCCAACTAACTCAACCATACAGACAAAAATACCTTTATGTGTTGATGTGAGTGACCATAAAAGAAGGGGGAAATTACTGAACAGAAGAAATTGTCTGCTGAAGAATAATGACAGAGAGAGCCCTGCCAGCCTGAAACTGCAACATTGTGGATTAGGCCTATGAACCAGATACACCCTTGAAAAGCACAGCTGGACTCTTTAGTGTGCAGCCAGGGTACCTAGAAACCAGAGACATCCTGATATATCACAAATAAGCACAGAGACAAGCCATTGTAGTGGCAACTTATTGTCTGAGAAGGTGGAAAAGTACCTTGAAAAATAAAATTGCTCTGAAAGAACAGTAAATGTCATAATCTATTCAAAGTTTCAGCTAAAAATAGGAATTACAGTATCTATTTCTTGCTTGAAGTAGGATGTTCTACACCCTCACATATTTATAAAAATAACTTAATGTTTATCAAAAAAAGGAGCCTCTCTCTCTCTCCGAGAACTTCCTGGTCGAATTCTATATGAACCTTCTATGAGATCTTGGACTCTCACTCCAGACTCTGTTTTGTGGATCATTTTTGAAGAGAGCTCTGCTTCTTATTGGTTCAGTTTATCCTCCTATCTTCTGGGTATTGATGAGTCCCTCTCTGCGATTTATTTGTCCTTCTCACTTTTCAGTTTGTTTGGCTTCTTTTGGAATCTAATTTACTTCATAATTATATTTTATAACTCTATAACTAGCTGAAGGGTAGGGTATAGAGAGGCAGGGGTCGGTCTCGTCTCCCATATCACGGGAGATAGGACAAGGGGAAATGACCTCAAGTGGTGCCAGGAGAGGCTTAGATTGGATATTAGGAAACATTTCTTCACCAAACGGGTTATCAAGCATTGGAATAGGCTGCCCAGGGAAGTGGTTGAGGCACAGTCCCTGAAGGTGTTCAAAAGGCAGGTTGACATGCTCCTTAGGAATATGGTGTAGAGGGGTTTATTTCTTATTTATTTTTTATTTTTTTGTCAGAGTTAGGTTGATGTTTGGACTAGATGATCTTGAAGGTCCCTTCCAACCTAGACTATGATTCTATGATTCTATGATTCTATGATTCTATGATTCTATGATTCTATGATTCTATGTAAATAATACCTATTTGCTCTACAGCAGTAGAGAAAATGGGTTCAGGAACAAGAACTAACTCTGACACCTACTGCCACTGTGTACTGTCTTGGTGCACAGGCTTGTTCTTTCTTTTTTTTTTACAGAGATACTCTGAAACTCTGTAAATAAAATAAGATTAATAATCAGCGTGTTGAATTTGCACAGAAAAACATTGTATCAACAACCTAAATTCACTTCCAAATAATTCAGATCTCATCTCTTAACATTAAAAAAAAAAAAAAAAAAAAAAAAAGCTTGTGTCTGGATCTTTGAAATTCCTTGTCTTCCAGAAAAGACTGAACACATCTAAGGTATCTATTAAGAGTGACATTTTGTTTGTGCTAAATTCTGAACCCTGTCTGACAATTTGAAGAGTTTATTGTCCTTTATCAATTAAAAATTATAAAGCTCATTTTATCCCCCCCTTTTTTTAACTGCTTAAAGTTTCTTGAATATACAAATTCAGCTTCCATAACATTGTGTCAATGAGTTCCACAATTTAATAAAATATTATTTTAAAAACCCAAAACTTCAGTTAAAAAATCTGTCTCATATGAATAAAAATGATCAACAGTACTTTATTCACATTTTCTGTGCCACATGCATTTATGAAAATTTCTGTCATAATACCCTCAGTTATCTTGTTTTTATTTTGAATGGTGCAATTTATGTATTCTCTCTCTCGTTTCTGTGGATCATCCTCTCTTATTTTTCCAGATTTTTGCTACATAGGGCAGGGAAGAAACAAATTACATGCAAAAAGATATGATCAGATATACCATCAGAAATTTAAATCATAAAAAAATATTTTCATTCCATCTTTATTTACTTCCAAATAAAGGACAATATTTTTTTTGCCTCTAACTATTTGTCTGTGATTGAAGCCACTGGAACTAAAAAGCTGATTACAAGTGCTCTCCTGTGCACGGCTATGGATAGTTGTCTTCTAACCAATCATAAACTTAATAGATAATTCAATGAAGTGCTAAGCACTGTAGTCTAATCTTGCAAATTAACTTTAAACTATGGATTATGTTTGCAAATTTAATAGGATTAAAACCTGTTTTCAGAAAACTTAACACCTAATGCATTAATTTTAGACTTTTTTTATTTATTCACAAAATTACCAGACTATAAAGAATATCAACATTCTCAATGTTGAATGTAGTGGATGTTCATATTTTTACTAATACCTTGGAAAAAGCCTACTGAAAGTTACATTAGAGTATAACTTGGCATCATTCAATCAAGGCTTTTCAGCTACATATCTCACAGCTATCACAGTGACAAACATGGTCTTTGAGGAGATTATATTTTATGAGACACTGAATACTTAATTTAGCATCTGGTAGGTTCAGGTGTCTTTGAATGTAACAGAGAGACTGCTTATCTATTGTTCTATTATCTATTGTCATCTTTTGTTCTGAGAAGCTTTTTCTATTTTCTAAGAGGAAGAACACAATTTTAAAATACTAATTTAATTAAAACAGAACCACCATATTTTCAGAAACCTGGCAATATAATAGAATCCTATGATTTCACTTAATATGCTGCTTAATTCACTTGAAATCTATTAATGATTATCATCTAAAAGTCTGAAGCCTTTCATCAAAATCAGTAAATGTATCTTTAAAAAAAAAGTAGATAAACATGCTGCATGAAGAATAAAAATAAATTAATTTCAAGATTCACATGATTTAACAGGAATCACACAGGTTTACAGTTAAAGTTTTACTGAAACTACATTCATTTTTAAAAATATTAAAAATTAGGAATTAAAAACATTAGGAGTTTTCATTTTGGTTCTCTAAAAGACAGTGGGAGAAATGTGTCCTTTCTATATTCTTTACTTGTATTTATTCAGTAACTTTTCTGTGGCTATCATACATTTTGAAAAATAGTTATTTTGTTCATTGTCAAATCATTATGCAGTTCATCCCAGTGGAGAAATACTAAACACACTATAACAAACTTTTGGAAAAAAAGGAAACATATTTAAAACAATGTTTCCAGTGTTTCCATTTTAACCAGGCAAAAAAAAATGCATTGTATTTTGGGTATTGTGTGCCAAACTTTCAGGTAGTATAATCAACGTATTAAGTTGTACACAGCATTCCTATTCCTAATCAATCTCTTGATCTCATATCCACAAAAGTGAAGATAAAGCATACGTGGGCTCTATTGGAATATATATGTTATGTCTCTGCTCTAGAAAAGAAAGTGCTTTACCTAAACACATTCCTCAACCTTAGAGTCTTGGTATGGAGGAGTTGTTTGAAGATCTGCATTTCCAGATTTTCTTGTCCTCACAGGATATTCTTTTCATGTTATTGTTTAACACATTACTGTGGGTACTGATCTATATATAATTTAACATATTTAAGTACCTGATAATAAATGAGTAAGGGAGGATTAGTCCAAATGTCTTTCAATAGGATCCTTGACACTGCTGTTTTTTCAGGACAATCAATAATGAGAGAAAGCAGCTGAATCCACGGGCAACTGAGGGAATTATTAAACAGGTTTCAAAAATCTTGTCATTATTGCATCTTAAGGATGGATGATCTTGAAGTTGCAAACTGAAGATAATCATTCATTGCCCAATCCTACTACTCTTTTTCACTCAGTTTTTATTGTGCTCAGATCCCATTGCTAAATAGTATCTCTTATCTATTATCTGCAATGTTAATTTAAAATCCAGGTTCTTTCAGTATGGGTTTTCTTACTGTGCTTTTAGTTCTGTACTTAAAAAAATGTGACTCCGGTCTTAGAGACCTCTCATTGCTGCCATAACACAGATGGGTAATAAAAAAAATAATATATTCTACTACACATTTAATAGAAATCATAGAAAATAAATCATGCAAACAATAGCTAATATTTTGTTTTCTTATGTCAGAACATATAATTGGACTTTCTTACCTTTTAATGTACAAGCACAGAATCACAGAATAGTAGGGCTTGGAAGGGACTTTCAGAGGTCAACCTGCATCCAACCCCCCTGCCAAAGCAGGTTCACCTAGAGAAAGTTGGAAAAGAACTCATCCAGCTGGGTTTTGAGTATCTTAAGAAAAGGAGACTCCACAACCTCTCTGGGCAGCTTGTCCCAGCGCTCTGTCACTCTCAAAGTAAAAAAGTTTTTCTTCACATTCACAGTATGAAATTCTGCTTTTTATAGGGCCATCACGGAGCTTTTCAAATAAGATAACTTTTTATTATATCATCTATGATAATTTTAAAGTTCAGGATTGATACCTCCCTATATCCTGTTTATTCCTGCTATAACTGTTTGGCTACTCATTCAGTGCACAGAAATGTCTTCAAGAAGAATTAAGATATTTTAAGTTAGCAAGACATTAAACATTCAACTGCATAATGTCTCTCTTCTGCTAAATTAACCATTATTTTCCTTCCTTAACCCAAAGGCACAGGGAAATAGGAATTACTCAAAAATGCTCTTAAATTTGGAAAGTTGATGTAATTCCAAAATTGTAGTTTATGGCATATTACATGGCAAATGTAGTTTTTCACATTTTTCTTCAATTTATCATTAGGATATTATCACATAAATCTGGACCACATATCAACATAATTCTAAGCAGACATTTTAGTTTGTCCACCAAATATACAATTGAAGTTGGCCCACGCAGCCCTTCATATTAATCACATCATGTTATGTCATGTGAGATGGTTATTAAACTTTTTTTGAGATGACAGAAATACTCTACACCAACAAAATAATTTTCTTTCTGCTTGTTATGCCTTTCAGTGCTGCAAAAATCTGTAATGTTGTTAAGACATAATGTCATAATACACAAAAGCATGAGGAAAATACCATACGCAAATCTAACACATAATCCTTTAAAAGTCTTTAGTTACCGTCAATCTTACTGGACATGTATTTAAAAAAATTGACAAAACTATTATGGAATGAATAAAAAATCTATGGTTTAAAACTCACAGTTGTACAGAGAATTTAAAGAAACAAGCACACAGTTGTGTATGTTTGGAATAATAAAATAATAATAAAATAATTGCAGCAACGTGCTATGACAAAAATCACCAATATTAGTTCTAAATAGGCACAACATAATTTTTTTTTTTTTTTCTCAAGAACATTCAAGTCATCATTCAAGCATCTTACTAGCTATGGTCTAGTGTATGCATAAACAAAAACAGTGACTAAGTGTATTCAATCAAGTTCCATTTTAAAAAGTTACATAGATACAGTGAGCAGGTTATAAAATGCACTTGGGTGCCTAACAGTACTGTTTTTATTAAGACTTTTTAAATGTCTTATTACCAACTCCCATTGTTTTACTTTGGCAACAGAGACTTAAAAATCATTCTGTTACCTGTTTGCACCATAATGATCTGGAGAAAGTCTAAACCCTAAACACACATGAAAAACACACCCATGTAAGTGAATAGAAATGAATTTTAAAATTATTACCTTCCTTTCTCTTTCATTCCTATAATTTTTAATTTATTTTGCTACTATAGATAAAGCAATGTGTCATTTAACACAGTAAATCACATATGATTAGCAGAATCCAATGCAAGGAACAAGGTAACAGAGCTACACTGAAGCAAAATTGCTTATGAATTTGGACAGAAAATCTATGTAATTTTCAAATGAAAATAAAATCTGAACATAAATGTTGACTAATTAAATCAGTGAAATCAGTTAAAGCATCTACTGATTGACTTACATGCATAATTACAGTCCTTCGGATGGTCATAGGATTATTTCATTGTAAATTATAATTCATGAATATTTTTCATAAGTTTGCATACTACACCTAACTTTTCAAAATAAAAATTTTCTGGGCTACGTTTATGAAAAAGAGAGCACTGTGTATAAATTTTGTATGTAAGTGCCTAAATCAGGTTATTCTTATATCCCACCTATAGCATTTAGTAGCTGTGTTTCATCCCAGTTTGGCTAGTTCTTTTTGATTTTCCCTAAGCTGTACTAAGCAAAATTTTTCTGACAGTACAATATATTTGCCTCTTATTACAAGATCTAACTCATGCAACATAGATAGGAAATAAATATTAAGTCAGCAAAGTGGTCTGAAATGCTGAAATGATGAAAGCAAAAAACTTCACAGTGATATTTCCCAGTAGTGTGCCTAGAAAAATCATACAAATATGAGGAAAAGTTAATTGAACCTAGATTCTGTAGTCTGTAGGATATCTACAGTAGTCTGGCTTTAAGTAGCCTGGTTTTATCCAATTGAATTATAATTCAATATTACCAACACAATATCATGTTTGAATCTCTTAACTTTTTTTTAATTATTTCTTTAAATATTTTGAACCTTTGAAGATATTTAGGGTCCAAATAAATTATAATAATAAACACTGAATTCTTTTTAATTTTGTGCTTTCAGAAAATAATTCTGCTTTCAGAAAATAATAAATTTCTCTCTGCAACTGTAGAGGGTCTCTCCCATCAGAAAACACTCCATGCCTGCAAAAGTAATTAAACTTAAAGTCTATTGAAATATATATTGTCCTTGATTTTTTTTTTTTTCCTGAACATGTCAAGACTTTTGTATCCTGGAACTGCTTACTGTGTTTTTGTCTTGGAATATGTACAATTCATATGAAGGTTTCACTTCAGTACAAGTACTTCAACATACTGCAAATGTTTTACCGATTTTTTTTTTCTCCCTGTACTCACATTGACACTTTTGCGTGTATTATCTAACTTCTTTTTTTTTGGGGGGGGGGGGATTATATCTATCAAATAATTTTTCAAATTATCTACATACCAAGTATCTATCTGATAAATAAAAGTGGAAATAGAAGATAAGTTACTTTGGTGTTAATATGTACAAATCATGTTATAAGAAAGTGAGTTAATAACAAATCAAATTATTCTAGAAATTACTGAAAACTGGTTGTTCAGCTAATGTCAAGACACAACAACTAATAGGCATCATAAAATTTCAGAAGATATTGTATAGCTTGTTTTACTGTCTGCCCATCAAATTAACAAGATATTAAGCCAGTGGTCAGGAATATATTTAGATCTAGACTAGTCAATATCAAAATAAAAGCATGGATGTTTTTTAACTGTAAAGAAACACAATGAAAAAATAATATTTACATTAAACAGGTAGAGAAACTCTTCCAAAGAGATGGAAAATTACTTGCCCATGTCAATTGGCAGTCCAGTCTCCATAACAGGAGTTGAAACCTGTATCAGTTAAGTTGCTATCTGGTAAGCTAGAGTCAACACAATACGGAACTATTAAAGAAGAAAGGCCTATTCTGACAGCATTTTTTACTGCCTACATCCTGGGAACAATAATTTTCCTCAAACTTCTTTCAGAAATAAACAGCAGACCCAAATGCAAAGTTCAGACTCTGCTTTCACAGAGTTTAATAGTTTTTGTTTGCTGATGCACATACTTTGCTTATTATGAATTAAACAAGAGAGACAGATTTCTACCTGAAGAAGCACGTCTGTCAAATGTGTGGTTAGCATGATGTTTTTCATAAAATTCTGCTATGGATGGCTAACATGCTGATTAATGGATTTTAAGGACAAGTTTGCAGTTTTGAAGGATAAATACTCTTTCCAGTTAAGCAATAAAATATGTAACGACTTTTTTCCTCCCAGAAATGTATGCACATGTATTTAGAAATGGTATATTAATAAATGACAACTGCTACAGAAAGTAGTCTAGC
Organism: Gallinago undulata; assembly: GCA_026546715.1. Classification (NCBI taxonomy): domain Eukaryota; kingdom Metazoa; phylum Chordata; class Aves; order Charadriiformes; family Scolopacidae; genus Gallinago; species Gallinago undulata. The sequence continues at coordinate 32,073,036 of JAOTQQ010000019.1, forward strand.
ATTAAATTAAATACATTTCATGACCCACTCACTCAAAATGTGTTATCTTTTAATATATTATGCATGCAAATATAATGACACTATGTAACTGACAATCTTAAAGTTCCATGCAAAAATGAAAGCCTGTTTGTCTGATGAGTTAAAATAACCTTGAATTATTTATAAAAAAATAATGTTTGACTATATTATATATTAATATAGTAAATAATTTATAGTATTATGTAATTGTTTTAGCACTTATAATTCTTCTATTTAAAGAGAAATTAAGATCAAAGGCTGCTTGACTATCCATCAGAAATTATCAACAAAGTATAATTACAGTATTTTAGTGCAAGTTATGGGACAAATAACAGAAGTCTGAAAGGGACTCTTTAAGACACTCCTTGGCCTAGGACAGTAATAATTATGTATTTTAAAAATCTTCATTGTGAAGTTTAAATTATGGAGTTTCTACAACCTGCACAATATATACTCACTACTGAAACTGTATTTATTGTCTGGGTTTTTGGAGAGTGGTATCAGTTCCTATCCAACTCTTCTTTTAGATATCATAACTCCAGGTATTTCAATCTGTTCTCATTGGTTAACATTTCTGATGTTCTAAACTTCTTTCATGTGTTTTTCTAGGCTTTCCAAATGTCTCACCTTTTCCCTATAAGTTAATTTCCAGAGGTTCTGTCAGTGCTTCATCTATCAAGACAGCTATTCCTTTCAATGTATTTCTGGAACTGTTATTTCCTAAACATAATTTTTTAAAAAATATATTTATGCTAAAGTACAACATTAGACAAACTAAGTCTGATGTTTGCTACAATGCTTTAGTCCTACATTCAGCATTACTGAAAGCCCTCCAAGCATAGTGAAACATGTAAATATTTTTTTTTCTTCCTAATTGTTTGTTAATTGTAGAAGACTCCTTTATCTATGGCAACTTTACAGTGAATAGTACTTGATACACGTTTTGACAATAAGCCACTAATAGCTGTTCATTCATTAAGGTTACCCAAAAAAAATGTTTAAACTTTGTTATGAGACTTTCACTTAGACCACTGTGCTTCCCAATTTAGCTTATAAAAATAACATGCAATACAATGACAAAAGCCTTAGTACAGTGATGACACTGGCTTACACTTTTTTTCTTTCTTTCCCTGAAATTTCTGTTAGGCTGGTGTAGGAGGAAAGTAAATTATGTTTAGAAAAATATCAGATTGGCTGGTTTTCTTCTACTTGTTTTCTTTCAGGTGTGCAAACACAGTATATTTTAATATCTGTCCCAGTCCTTTTTCTGAAAATTGAAGTTATTCAGGCATGTCTATAGTTATTCAGCTGCTCCTTCTAAAAGCTTGAAAATATATTAATAATTTTTCAGTGTTTTGGAATCTCATCTGTTGTCTACATGTTCTCAAATGTAAGTGTATGAATGTGTAACTGTGTCAGATATGTGAAAATGCTTATTTTTTCCAAGTAGTCTCCTTGCCCACTGTTCCTAAACTGGAAATCACCTCTCCTCACCACTGAGGAGAGTTTTGCATGTTGCCTTATTTTTGACCAGGAATGAACAAAGTATTTGGGACCACAGAGTAGAAAGCCTCCATATTTAGTAAGCTATCATTCTTACCTAGGAGACCATAGATAATTGTTAAGCATTACAAATGGCATTTCATACCATTCCATAAATGGAGAAACATCACAATTTGAAATTAGCCAATACAATAGAACACACATACATTGTCAAAGCCATACATTCTCCTGGAAGAGCAGTGGTAGTAAAACTTTATGCCAGCACACTTAATTACAATAAGCATAAAATAATATTATTTTTCCACCCCCAAATATGCAACTTAAAATCATAAGGAAATTAATTTTAATACTATTTTTTAATTTGTCTTCCTAGATATTTAGGTATTTTAATAAGACCGTAAATTATATTTTTTTTAATGCTAAGGAAAGTATGCAGAATCATCATAATGCTTGTATTAAATAATTGAGATTAAAATTTAATTTAATTAAAATTTAATTTAAAAAAACAACCAAAATAACAAAGAAGATATTGTTTTGCATCTTTTTTGAAACCACTTTACCATATTTAGTGACTATGTAGAAAATGGGACAATCAGGTTTCAGTTACATAACAGTGTGTTAAAAAACTAATTTTTAAAGTTATTTTTCTAGTATAATTACAAAGTAAAAGTCACTTTTTATGTAAATCTTTTAAAGCATATTCCAAGCTATATGTTAATTTTATTATTTTCTAGTGTATTAACAGCTTACAATAAGGCAATTTAACATCAAATTTAAGTGATTTTTTAAATACCCTAGATAGAAGTTAGAATGTATCTTGTTCTATGCATCTGTACATTTGGTCATGCATCAAGTCAACTTTATGCAACTAGCACAGAGTGATTATTTCAAAATAGAAAATAAAATTACTTGATCCTTTCTAAGAAGTTTAATAATAGTGTTTGTGAAGAGAGAGGCAAGACAAATCTTCAGTTAATGACCAGAGGCCTCAGCAATTCATCTTCAAAGTGGTAGATAAATGTAATAAACCAACATGCTAATGCAAATTAAACCCGATATATGTAGGCTGCAAATTAAAATTCAAAGATACAAGCTGAATGAGAGTCTTTAGCACTAGTTCAATATAAACAGGAAATTTTTTCAGCTGAAAACATGAAACTTCATACTGCGGTGACCCAGGATTTAACAATATGTAAAGTACAGTTATAGCTCAACATATACAAAACTAAATAGAAACATGAATGGAAAAATCTTGAACATGGTTTTGTATTTATATTTTAATTGATGCTTCAATCATTTCTTCTCAGGAGAGTACCAAGGAGTTCCTAGTGTTTCTAAACTCAGAACTGCTTAGAATTAACTCAGTCATCATTCAGAACTGTCAGGTACCACTTTCATGACTTTGTTAACGTTCAGTTTTTAATTCCTTCTTTCATAAAAAATACAAATATTTTTAGTATTTTGATATCAGAGGGGAAAAAAAACTTACCAATCTATGTTCTTATTTCTACACTACTGAATTATGCTTCAAAATCCTAAAGCATGCATGTGAATGATTTTTAAAGTACTGTTTCAGCCCCAGACACTTTAAAATTCATTTGGAAATGCTGGAATACATTTTTTTTTCCTTTTTGGTTAAACTTCAGTATATTAATGTGAAAAATAACATCTGAGTAGGAAAATGTCAAATAGAATCCCATTAATATGATAAATCCTAGACAAGGTCATATCTTTTAAATAAATCACATCGAAAAAGCTGATCTGAACTTAGTTAACTTTGAGGTACCACAGAAGAAGTTCCCTTGATTAAGCAGAAGATCAAAGGAAGAACGAGACTGCATTAGCTGGTAAGTTACTTAAAAGATGTTTTGATTAAAGAATGTTAGCTAATATTCAATTTAATTGTATTAGAGGCAGCACCCCACTGATAATAAAGCTGGGAGATATAGTTAGCATGTCCTCTATAAGTTGTATCCACATTTGATTCATTTTATGCAGTTCTGTACAGAGATTTGCACTACAGACACTTGGGGGGAAAATCTAACCTTAATTTTAAATGTACGCATGAAAGAAGCTTTTCTTTAAAGAAGAAAAGGAAAAAGGAACAGGAAAAACAAATTTAAAAAATGGAAAGCTTTCAAATGATAAATACTTCCCATAGGTATATTATTACAAAGCAGAGCTCTATTATTGTTGACTTGGTCTTTATCCCCAAGGTTATCTGCTTGTTCACTTTTTTTTTTTGAACTAAAATCAAGATACCCACTCAAGACTAAAATTCATTTAGTAAGACAAAATCCTTGTACCAGGCATTTATCGTTAAGACTTTCAGTAGTGAATTGATATTCAAATGTATGTATGATATTTTTCTGTTTTATTCAGATTTCACTTTAAAAGTATTTTAAGTCTTCTGTAAGGAGAAACTTTAAAAAAAACTAACAACAACAACAACAAAAACTACTGACAGAGATGGAAAAAAAATAAAAAACTTTGGTTTAGAGTAGAATTGTAGATGTAATCCTGTCTTATTCTTTCATATCCTAGCTTGCACTATCTGAAAAGGATTCACTCCAGGCCAATGGATACCAAGTTCTTATTTAGGATTTCATTCTGTAAAAGATGAGGGATCTTTAAGTCTCCTTCCTTCATTCTGTTTTCCAGGTTGAACATGACTACATCTCTGTGTCAGTCTCATTGCAAAGAATCCCTTCAAAGTTTGGAGACCAATTCATCCTTTCCACAGTCTTGTTTAGGAACTACCATGTGTCTGTATGTGTTTTTTTAGTATCTAGTGAATTATAAACAAATCTTCCTTGAAAGATTGCTTTCTCCTGAACTAAATACTTCCTCTCTCCTGAACTCAAGGGCACTAACTTAAATTCTTGCTGAAGGAGAAGAAATAGAAAGAGGGAGAAGTTTGATTTCTACTTAGAATTAATTCAGTTTCTTATAACTGCTGGAAATTGAATGGCAGGCAATAAATCACAGGTTTCTTAACTTCTTTTAATTTCATAAGGATTGATCCTTTACCAAAGAATAAATTAATAATAATTCATATTGCTATAAATTTTATTCTTTCTTTCAACATCATACTTCTTATTTACTTCACTTTGTTTTATAAAATAATATCAGTCCTCCTAAAACATCTAGTAGAATGGAAGCTTCCATCTTGGGAAATTACTGTGCCTTTAATAACTACTATAAGTGTAACATTGATTGACATTAAAATTGTTTACCTTTTTTTTCAACTGGTTTATTTTCCAGAATCTACTTGGATTTTTCCTTTCTTATTTCTGTATTGACCACTAAAATATAATTGATCTTCTGTCTCAAAATTCCTGCTGTTTCATGAGCTTTGTTATGATTCAACATTATCTATTTCCCACTGATGTTGGAAAACATAATAAGGTCACAGCAGGGAAGTTTTAGCTTCATTAAAGCACATTATTATAAAAAATAAAATGATCTAGGGTAAATTGGTTCTGTCCTAGTGGTACAGTTTGCATATATCCACATTAATCTGAGCATATAAAACAGCAATAAATTTGCTAGCCCTCTTACGTTACATGAGTCCCTTATCTTTAATTTCACCATGGGAACCTCTAGTGGCAGATGGAGATGTCAATACTTCACAATATAGGTAAAATCTACCTTTGCTGGGTAGAAAGATATTAAACCTCCCTTCAAGAATCAAAAAACCCAGTCAATAAAAATGTTTATTTCTGTCTCTAAATTGTTTTGAAGACTTTGCCTATGTCCAGGAAATGTAATATGTCAGAATTATTTAAAAGAAATGAACAAGTAAGGAAAGGAGTCTAAATTTTTACCCTCTCAGATTTTCATTTATCATGGAAACCCGTAATAGAGGGACTGTGCATAAAGATTTAAGATAGAGAATCAGTGATTGTTCTATTAATCTACTTTAACTGATACTAAAATCTGACAATGAATTACAAATTGCAGTCAGGAAGGCTTATCAATTCATTACTACTTTCAAGGCTCTCCCTTCTCTCTTTGTCTTTGCCTTCAGCTGCTGGCAAAGGATAGGCTTTTGCGGTTCAATTTTTCAGTTTATTTTTGACTGCTTTTAATTAAATTTGATGCCCTGCTTCTGCACCAGTGAAGTTATTGGAGCTGCAAAGCACTTTGCTGTTATAATGATGGCTCCCTTGATGTCTGTTCATTATTAACTGCTTTTCAAAAGGGCTTCTCTCAACTCTCATTTTATAAATATTTAAAAAACCTGTGAATTCCTATAACATAAAGATCTGGGCACTGGTCATAGTAATTCTATTGCCTATTTAATAGGTTTTACATAATATGATCTTTAAATAAAGTTATACATTATAATGTTAATTGGGAAAGTGTTGTCCCTAAATCATGTTACTTGTACGTGTCAGCACAAATTGTAGTCATACTTCATAGCAGCAGTAATCAATGAATTAGTCAGTAGTTTTTGAACTACTGCTTATGGGGTTATATTTTTCTCACATCTTTATTATTCAGAGCAAAATAAAAATAGGTAAATAACACAAAACAAAACAGAGCACTTTGGATCTTTGCACTACAAGATGTATTAATTGTATTAACCTCAATGTCTTCTGAAACAAATTTCCATTTTTAATACAGTTTCCAGGAAAAAGATAGTAGAGCAAATGAAAGAGGTTTTCAATTAGTATCACTTAGAGTAACATAAGAAAAGACATTAGTTAAGCTTAGCTTATAGTTAATTCTGAAGAAGAAATTAAGAGCCCTAAAGTCTTTCAACAGGCAGAACTGTTTAACGGGTCAGCTACTTGCCCCATGTCCCACGCGTAGAGAACTTTAAAGGAATATAATATTCCTCTAAACATTAAAGAAGAGAATTTGCACATCTTTTCCCATGTTGACATGTGCTTTGTTCTGCAATGAGTCACACCAGCTTCAGCGAAAATTCTCTCAGAGGAGAAACGCTTTCATATGAATAGTACAGGCAAAATGTGGCACAGCACTACTCAGGAGTTAAAAAAAAATTGTAACACACACCTCCGAAGTTCTCTGCTTTCTACATATCCAAGACTATGGAATAAGTGTCAAATGAGTCAGTTTTTCCCTACTCTGTCACCTTTTTCTGAATGTTGATATTTCCTGATACATTACAGAGGCAAAAGATGGTGACACTCTTAATTTAGTCACGTTTCATAACTTCATATTTTTGATAAAGTTAATATAGCCCCTTCGATTTCTCAGCAGGTGGTATCCTATCTGTAATACACAAATCCTCCTGAAATGTCATACTGCTGCAGGAAATCTGTCCATCATGATCCAGCTGTCCATTACCAGAGGAAAAGTGCCAGTTTCTGTCCCTGCTGATTCTCCCACCTTGTACAAGGACTAACTACAAAAAAATATAAATATACTGCAGAAATTCCTGTACACTAGTTACAGTTGTTAGGACTGCTTCTCTTCTAAGTTCAACCTTATTTTAGAGGAAAAATATTTTCTACCTGTATCCTACTAAAAAGGCAGCTTTATATTTAAAGTAACAATTGCAGAGTTTCCAAAGAATCAGTAGATCTTCTTAATTATTTTGTATGAAAAGCGGCTATCTTTCCATATTACAGTGCAGTGCATAAACCTACTGGTCAGACAAGAGAGGGACATACACTACTATCTCTTTCTTTATAGTTTGACTAGACCTACTTAGGACATAGAGTCTAATCTGAACTTTCATGCACAGTGGTTACAGGCCATGTCTTGGTGGTCACAGCCCTGAGGAGCGCAAGACATTAGCTGGAGCGAACGGAGAGAACTGTAGTTTCAATTTGAAAAGTTGTTTACAGACAGTGGAACTAAAATCAATGAGTGAAGATGCAGTTTATGAATCTATTATGTAATCATCACCCTTCAGTCTCCTCTTTATCAGACAACATGAATCTCCACACTTACTCCACATTTGAAGTAAATACCTGTATATTTGTCTAAGAACTGTACTGTGGTCCATAGCAGACTGAAAGTTCAATTTGCATGAAACCTTCCAGTGATAATGGAATAGGTCAACATAGAGCTGATGTTTCCTAAAAGGACTGAGATTCACAGGGAAATCTGAAACCTATCAGGTCTGGGTCAACTTTCATACAGACTTCAGAAAGGGTCTCCAAAGGCAGACAAACCAAAACAGATGCAGTAGCTGCCCTCTTGGAATACCGCTGAGCTTTCACAACCTCACTAAGTGTGTTGTGACTAGAGAGGGATCAGGTGTTATATTTACTGCTAATGTGCTTTGAAGCAGTGAATGTTTAAACGTGATTTTTGCTTAGTAAGCAATGATGTGTTTGCGTGCATGTATGCTGCTTGCCAACCTGACCGACACTATTTGAATGCTAATGATGTGTTAGAGAACAGTAAGTCAGATTCAAATTGCTTTAAAAAAAAGAAATACAACATCAAACTACAATGTTTTGGGAGTTTTTAAGACAGATCTGAGATAAAAAGTAGCAAGACTTGATCTTGCACAATGTTTGCTTGCATGTTTGATTTGTCATATTAACAATGAACTCAGAAGTTCTTTCCTATGAATTACTGCAAACATTTATTGGCAAAGGAAGCTAACTAAACTTTTCTGCAGAAACAATTCAATCAGCAGGTACACTTGTATGGATAATATATTTATTTATATATGAAAATAAGAATCAATACCAGAAAAGAAAGAACAAAAGAAGAAACACAGCAGCTTTGAAAGAGTGTCAATTTCAGCTCTCACTATTCATCTATTTCAATTTTGTGGCGAAAAAAGCTCTAGAAAGATGAGGTACAGAGACGAGAATATTTCCCCTTATTTTCTGTTCCAAAAAGTTCAAGGTATTTTGGTACAAGTGACATGTCTTTTATTACTTTATTATTTATTATTTTATTTATTAATTTTTTAATTATATTTAGATGAAAACAACATAATTTTTGTGACTGTTGTTACATTTCCAATAAATAAATTAGCAAGTGATTCTGATTAAACATTTGCCTCTGAATTTGGATAAAATACATTGCAGAAAAGAAAGAAGGATATATGCAAAATATAAAACCTAGTAAGTTAAAGAGTTCTTCAGAAAGAAAGGAAAGCATCTTCTCTTCTGCAAGAAATAAGTTGACAAAATTAAACTTTTTTAAATGTTTTAAATGAATTCATTTTGCTACTTGTATCAGTTCTGATATTTTTAAGTCTCACATTTAAGTGATTAACGGAAGAGATAATACTCATTTAATTAATAGCTACTGTTTTATGACAGAATTTTGCTACTAAGTCCTCCACTACATTATCTACAAACTATATAGAGAACACTGGCAGCATAGAGAAGACCATTTCTCTCAGTGTATAATAATAATGCTGTGTCAGTCTTTGTTAATTAGGACAAGTGCAGATCAAGCACTGCTCATGGTAGTGCAGTAAATAAAAGTTTCATTATTGCTAGTAGCAGATCACAGGCTTTGTGCTCATTTTGCAAGCTTTCAGAACTGAAGTTTGTCAGTCATTCTATGTCTGAAACTGTCTTGACCTGCCTGAAGATGTGTTTTAACATCTTCATGACCACCTGACTATGTCTGACTTGGTTTACTTCAAGGTTTTGTGTTTAGGTTTTTTGGTTTGGTTTGGTTTGGTTTTCTAGTGTGTAAGTTCATGAAGTTCAACCAAGCCAAGTGGACGGTCCTGCCCCTGGGGTGTGGCAATCCCAGGCACAAATACAGGTTGGGTGGAGAATGGTTTGAGAGCAGCCCTGGGGAAAAGGACTTGGGGATGTTGGTGGATGAGAAGATTGACATGAGTTGGCAATGTGCACTGGCAGCCCAGAAAGTCAACAGCATTCTAGGATGCATCAAAAGAAGTGTGGCCAGTAAAGACCAGGGGGGTGATTTTGCTCCTCTACTTCACTGTTGTGAGACCCCACCTTGGGTACAGCGTCCAGCTTTGGAGTCCTCAACACAGGAAGACATGGACCTGTTGTAATGAGTCCAGAGGAAGGCCATGAAGATGATCAGAGGGCTGAAGAACCTTACCTAAAAGGAAAGGCCAAGAGAGTTGGGGTTGTTCGGCCTGGAGAAAAGAAGGCTTTGGGGAGACCTTATAGCAGCCTTCCAATACCTAAAGGGGGCTTACAGGAGAGATGGAGAGTGACTCTTTACCAGGCAGTGTAGTGATAGGATGAGGGGTAACATTTTTAAACTGAAAGAGGGGAGATTTATATTAGTTATTAGGAAGAAATTCTTTACTGTGAGGGTGGTGGTACTCAGTGATCTTTAAGGTCCCTTCCAACCCAAACCATTCCACAGTTGTATGATACAGGCACAAACTTGGCACAGTAGTATCTGTGCCCTGTCTGAGCTTGAAACAGAGTCTTTCATCACAGAATCCTGAGTAAATCCTGTGTAATTAGCTTTGTCTTCTTATGAATTCCTGAAGTTTTACTTGGGTTTCAAGTGAAATCCTAAGAGACCACAGATTGCAAAAATATCCTACTACCAGAGAATGAAGGCTGCATATAGGTGATACCATACATAAACTTTGATAGTTGCAGAGCAGAAGAGTAGCATGCACGCACTGTGAAGTCAGCAGGGTAAAGGCAGGAGTATGCAACAGAAGCAAAGGTAATCCTAAGGTAGTCTTCAAGACCACCTCCCTGACAGAATTTAACTATGTTTATTAAAACACCTGCCAGACCCAAAGAGCTAGTGTTTCAGTCACATAATAGAGAAGCTGAGAACTTTTTTTCATAAAATGTTTTCCTTATGTCTCTTCTTGAGATGTCCTTAATGAATGCAGTATCCTGGACATTTGGATGTTTCACCTAGGGGCCATTTCTATGGAAAAATACCTCTTTCAACTTCTATATCTTGTCCATAGAGAGTCTTTGGAGGTGCTTTGTTCCGGTGATCAGAGTATAAGTCATATTAATAACTGTATACCAACAGGTAAAAGATTTGTGTGGTGTTCATGCTTCTGGTAAACAGAAAAATATTATGTCTGGAACTGGTAATGGTTTTCAACTAAAATAGTGTAGGTTCAGACTAGATATAAGGAAGAAATTTTTACAATGAGGGTAGTGAAACACTGGAACAGGTTGCCCAGAGAAATAATAGATGCCCCATCCCTCGAAACATTCAAGGTGAGGTCAGATAGGGCTCTGAGCAACCTTGTCTAGTTGAATATATCCCTACACATTGCCGAGGGATTGGACTAGATGACCTTAAATGTCCATTTCAACCCAAACTATTCTGTTTCTAAAAGCACCTCCCAGGTTGATGTCATCTGCTTGCTTGCTTGCTTTCCTTCTGTGTAATAATTACGTTTGGACTAGTGTCACATGATGGCCACGGTCCCAGCAGGAGACAGTGGGGGGAAAGAGGGAGAAAACAGGGAGACCACATCATCACATCTAATAATAGCATTTTATTTAGACTGTCAACATTTCAATTAAACTAACCATAAATTATTTGCTTTACAAATACAGTGTGTTACCTTTTCACCCTTAACAAGATTTTGACTTTATAATCTTTGTCACCTTAGCACACAGGCATAAAGCCTGCATAGACAGTCTTTGTAGTAGCAGTAGTAGTAGTTGGATACTTGGGTACCTTCCATGCAGTTAACAATTCTAAGAAGTTTTTACTTCTTAGTAAAACAAGTACATGGAAAACATGTTCTTAGACATTTTTGGAGGCAAATGACTTAGCAAAATGTGGCAGTCTTTGCTAGGAATTGAAGCAACACCAAACCACGGCCTTGTCAAATATCACTTTGTTTTCCAGTGACAGAAGCAATAGCTTATCTAGAGGAAAAGCTGTATATTTTTCTAGAAATCGTGGACAAACCAATATATTTTATCCAAACTTCACCTAGGAAATGACTGAACAGTTTTAGCTGAAACTTTAATTTTTGACTCAAGGTAAATAACTTTGCATGAAAACTGGCAGCTTGGATGCTTAAGTCTAGCAAGTGAAAAGTGGCTAAAATTAGGGGGTTTTAAGATGAAATCTGGAGCAACATTTCTACAGGTAAATTTATGCATTTTACAGTGCAACCCTAAAAACAAAATATGATTATTTTATGTCAGTTTTATCTGACACGATTTGCATGTTCTATATCAGAGGTATCAAGAAACTTAAATTACAAATTATATAGCTCTTCTCTACGTACAGGATATTATTTCAAATTAGGAGTAATGTTCATACTATTCACCCTATTAAATTGAGTAGACAATTTCAAAATGGAGTGTTTCATTCTAGATGGAGATTTACATGCAAGGGGACTGACACGTCTGCACAAAGTTCTTCTGAGATCAGCTTAGCATTAACAGATACAGATCTGCCCAGATTCCTTAAAAAAAAAAAAAGCAAAAACCAAACCAAACAAAACAAAAAACCCACACCAGAAACCAGTTAGGGATATTGCTGACTTAAAATACTTAGAAAATTCCTCAATAATCATCCTGTTATATGAATCATATGAAATAAAGACATATGTTAACCTTCTAATGATTCAAGTCTGTACAATATGACAATGAAATCATATTCCCATCTCAATAAATTATTTCTGAAAATTTTTTTCCCTTCTTAAACACAAGTGTTTGTATGTGAAATTGAAAGTAGTGATCCTGGCCTACTTGTTTTCTGCATTTAGAGACAGCCCTTCACAAAGGACAGCTTCACTTTCAAGACACTAACCTAGGATGTGGGAAAGCATCTCTCTGGCTTTCTATATATTCCCTATATAATATTGGAAAAATAATTGCTCTTTCTGTGCTGCAATTTTGCATTTGTTTAAAGAGGAGAGCAGATCCACTCTACAGGACTTACGAAAATAGAGGTTGCCCGGCTTCTACATGTTTGGTAATGATACTAGTATGCTAGAGAAGATTATTACATTCACATACTATTCCAATTTGGTCTGCTCTTAGATTGCCTCATTTATTTCGTAGTTGGTATGTCTGTCACACTTACAATATGGTTATTATTAACCATCAGCAAATTCTGCACTTATAAATATGCAAAAGTACTTAAAATTCTATCTTTGGAGATGTTCTGGTTTCAAACACTTTCAAGAATATGTTATTTACATAAACACTCTATTATTCAAAAGATTATTTAAAAGTTATGTAAAATGCTGTCAAGCCTCAATTTTAATACATTAACAGACCTTAGTTTAAGAGCTGCACTCTTAATGGGAATCAGTTTGCTGTTTAAAACTTTAAAACTTGTTATTTATGACCAAACAGGAAGTACAACTTCTTACCCTGCAGACAACATTCTGTAAATAACAGCTCCAAAACCGGCGGCAGGAGCTGTTGTCCATACTACCTTCCTATTCAAAGGGTTCAAAAATAGGGACAGAAGGGTTAAGCTGCTTTCTTGCCCTTGTTTACAACGTTAATCAATCCAGAGGCAAGTCATCAGAGTAGACATGGTTTCTCTTTTCCTTTGCCTAAGGGAACTGTCATTTTAGTGTGTCTCTAAAGTCTGATATCTTCACACACATAAATGGAACAATTATAAGAGATTATAAGATTAAGAGACAAAACATAACTGATTCTACTTTGTTGAATTTTGCCATCACACAGAACTTGAGGAAAGCTGCAAAAATATTAACCTTGACTTACAATATGTACTAAAATCAGGGATAATCAGTTGATAATCAAATAAGTGCTTTCTGGGGAAAGAATAGAAGGCCTCATACAATCAGCCTACTAAAAGCTTGTGAAAATCTGATCCTGGCATTATCCAGATGCAAACTGTTCCATTTCTGGTTTAACACCAGACTCCTGGTGTCAAATGCTGTAGCTTGGTTCCCAAATGTAAAATTAATATAGTAGTGTTTCCTTTCCTTGCCTTTATTTCCTGGAAAAAGATGGCCTAGAAAGAGACCAGCTTAAAACCATTCTGGTTCAGGGTATTTTAAACTGCTGTAACATAAGCAGTAACAGTTCTTGGGTTTATACCCTTCATTTTACTGGGATTTATTTGTTGTCGTCGAGATTGCAAGGTGAAACTTAATTGATAAATACACACACATTTTATTTTTAATCTAAAGTAAACTTTTGCTTTAACTCTTGTACTTTACTCACTGAAAATACTAGTGAAAAATATTTAACTTAATATGCTCATTGTTAATCTGAATTGTATTGCAGAGGACATAAAAGGTTTCTAAGTCTTAAAAAAATTAGTGATCTTGCTCTATATATTCTGTAAAAGTTTTTCACCATGTGTCAGGAAGTATGTGAGAACTCTTTGAATGGTATGTACTGATTATATACCAACATAATGACGAATTTGTGGTGCACTTAGCTGCAGTCTGCAACAATGTGCAGCAAGTCCACATTCAGTGTAAATTTCTCATCATTTCATTTACTTTTCATACTTTTCCTCATGAAGGTTATCCAGAATAAAAATAGGTCTGTATATTACAGTAAAAAGGTGTCTCTAAATAAATTAACTCTGTTCCTCTTTCAACGGGTAAATTCCATAAGTCTAATCTGGGATGAATCTCTGAAAAGCACAGGGAACAAAGACCAGTTGACAGATTCTCATGGACATGCACTCTTTGAGTAAAGGTCAAGCCTCTGAATATATATTCTTTTGGTGTTTTATTTAGTATTTTCAGTCACAAAACTAGAGAATTATTTAATCTATAGGTTAGACCTCTGCATGCCACCTACTCCAACCCCTCTGTGCAAAGCACATCCTGTTAAAGCATACTGCTCTGAAAGATGTCCAATCAGGTTTTGAGTACTTTCAAGAGTGGAGAATCCACACTCTTTCTGGACAACCTGCCCATCATCACATTATTCACATGTTCATTATCTTTACTAAAAATTTTCTGTGTTCCAGTTTGTGTTTGTTGTCTCTTGTTCTTCCTCTGTGCAAGTCTCAGAAGTCTGGGTCTGTCAGCTCTATCTCCTACAGTCAAGTAACTGTACATACCAGTAAATCCTCTCCTCCACCCCCAAACTGTTCCTTTCCCAGGTTCAACAAGCCCAGCCCCTACAGCCTGTCTTTGAGTGCCCTGACCTCCATCCTCATTGGTCAGGCCTATCTCCATTACATTGATGTCTGTCTCATACTGGAGTGCCCAAAGCTGTGCATGCCAGATGCTATCTCACAAGTACTGAACAGCAGTGCAGGACCACATTCCTATACCTGCTGGTTGTGCCCTTGCCAATGCAGTCCACAATGTGGGAGTGCTATGCCTGGGTGTACTGCTGTCTTGGGACACCTTGTCTGGTGTCCCCCAAAGCTCCCAGGGCCATTACTGTAGACTCAGCTGGTTAGCCTCAGCTTCTACTGTTACTTCCTGAATACAGGACTTTGCGTTCACTTTCATGTGGTTTCTGTCAGATAATTTCTCTGATCAGCAACCCTGCCCTCTAGCAGAATCACCACTTCATGAACATTTTGTGTCACTATGCAAGCATGATGAGAGTGAAATCCACACCATCATTCAGTCCATTAATGAGCAACATTAAACAGTATTGGTCCTGGTATTGTTTCTTACCTGCCTTACATGGTTATTTTGGTATTTCCAGGTTATTTCACTTTAAAATAAGAAATAGGTGGAATAAAACTTTTATAAGTAACTATGACTTCAAAACTATGTGCACACCATTCACATTCAACATCACAATACTGAGGTCTGTTTTTTTCCATCACTGTGCTTAGTAACTCTGATCATTTCATATCATCTACTCCAACTCCATAAATATTGGTCATCTAATATGCCACATAAGTACACCTCTTGAGTATTCGAGCAGTATTTGAGACTGCTCTTGGGTGAGCAGTCATTTCTCAATTTAAAACATGCCAAACAATTGCCAGTAAACTAAACATTTTGAACGTCTGCTGCCTATGATTCTCTTCTTTTAATATAAAATTTTTTGGCAAAAGATTATTTCTTCTTCAAACATTACTGGGATATTTCTTTAGTTTAGCACGTTGCATAAGAGACAGCAGAGTATCAGAACTTTTGAGAACATGCTTAAAAATGTTTGCATGCTGCTGTCTTGGATAGGTTCTTTCATCTTGAGATAAGTTTTCAAGACACAGAGTTTTAATGTGATGTTGTAAACAAAATGAATAAAACATCCAATAAAATGTAGTGTGCCAATACAGAAGTACTGATGTTAATTTCATCTTGCACTTGATTGAAGAAATAGGCAACCTCCGTTATATCCCCGCATCACTTCTGCTTAATATACAAATATCTATGAAGTAGAACTCTTTTTCTGCTTCACTATTAGAAAAACTCTTGATTTCTTTGTCCAAACTCATAATATTGAAATATCAGGTAAATAGCTTCAAAAAGTACCGTGTTTTAAATAGACAGTAAGACCATGAATTTAAAAGAATTAATCATCCACAAACTGTCATCAGTAGCAAATCTTTCCAGGTTTAGTAATTTAGAGTTGTTCTCTAAAAATCTAAAGACTGCTGATT
Source organism: Gallinago undulata (assembly GCA_026546715.1). NCBI lineage: Eukaryota > Metazoa > Chordata > Aves > Charadriiformes > Scolopacidae > Gallinago > Gallinago undulata. The sequence goes on from JAOTQQ010000019.1 coordinate 32,089,011, forward strand.
TGTTCCAGAAAACAAAATAACATTAATTTTCTCAAATAGTTCATTTTTAACACAAAAGTCTATACCTAGGCAATAGTCAAAATAGTCAAAATCACAGAATCACAGAATCACAGAATCACCTAGGTTGGAAGGGACCTTTTAAGATCATCTAGTCCAACCAATGAAGGAAAAAAAAACAAACAAAAAAAAACCCAAAACACACACACCACCACATTCACACCACACAAAACACCACCCAACACTAATCCATATCCTCAAGCACCATGTCAACTCGT